>VXBQ01006205.1:698618-764119 GCA_013400175.1 Phainopepla nitens | reverse complement strand
AAAAAGCAAAAAGGACATGAAGCACCTCAGGTTTTTCCATGTCCTTTATCACTAAGTCACCTGAGGAGCAGGATCCCATTTTTCTTCCTGCCCGTGTACTTCCAGAAGCACCTTCTGTTGCCCTTTGAGTCCCATATGAGCTTTAAGTCTTGCGGAGCTTTGGCTTTAGTAAGTGCTTCCATGTTTTAGTGTTTGTAATGTCTGTTTTGCACACCATGGTGCAAGTACTCTCCACCATCTCTGTGCTTGCCTACTCTGAACTGCAGCAGGAGAGCCTGTTCCTGCATGCTGGCTGCCTGCCCCCCTTGCTTGACTACACACATGTCAGAATGAATTTTCTTGTTCTTTGATGGGCTTGTCAATGAAGGTCAATTAGCACTCCTGGGTCCCTTTGCTTCCCAGGGCAGCTTCCTGTGAGATCCTGCAAAACAGATGCCTAAATAACCCATCATCTTCCTTCCTCAAGCCAAGGTTGTGGTTCTATTTCCTTTACTGCTCCTTACATGATTAAAAGTGTCACGTTCACAGACTTGGGGCAGCCAGGAGGCCATCAGCTTTCACAATCCAGACTAGCTCATCCCTGCAACCATCCATTAGATAAGGTCAAGTCCCAAGCACCTCTTGGGGCATCAGCACTTCCACTTTCAGATTTCTAGTGACCTGTTGGCTTTTAAAGAACCATTTCTGACATCCTAATAACATTTATTAGTTAGATTTTTCCCTAATGGGTAATAAAGTAATTGCAAAATTCTTACCTCATTATTTCAGCCTGGAGCATGGAGAAGTCTGCTCTTATTAGCAGATTGCATTCAGGCAGTTGAGCTGTTTTCAACATAGCACATAATTTTAGCATCTACACGCAGGAAAAGTTCTACTAAAAGTCTTTGGTACTGCAAGGTATTTTTCTCTTTTACCACTATTTCCTTTATGAATTCTCTTCATGATGCTTTTATTTCTGGATAGCTTCAGACTAGAACAACTGAAAGTTTTTCATGTAATTTTTCATTTAAGGAAGCAGCAAGAACTCCCATTATATGTTAACCATTTTTTATGAATAGGAGTACAAAATGAATATATATTCATGTTTATTAATTATAAACTAGCTTGTCTGGTCCTTGATGACAGCAAATGATAGGAAGATAATATCAATAACTTTCAGCATTTAACTGTTGTAATGCCCAGGTGAAGCATCATAATATCCTGGTTAACTTTTATTTTTCTTTGCACCTTTTAACATGCTGTAATACATTGAGCACCCATTCCCATATGCTGATTTGTAACCAAACAATGAAGGAAAAACAACAGGAAAAAAATTTAGAGACAGGGAAAATATTTTAGCTGTCCTCTATCTATTTCAAGCATCTGGAGAATCATTGCAAATAAATGACAGTTTTGGAAAAAACTCTCTTAGCTACCCTGAATTTCTCTATGCTTCTTAGCACTTCTAATACTGAAGTATAATGAGGATGTGCAGAGGTAATTTAGCACTGAGTCTAACTGCTGGACTATGTTCTTGGTTGAAGTGGGAGCCAGAAAGATTTATGTTGCAAAAGATCAGCGAGCAAAATCAATAGCAGTGAGAAAATAAAAGCAAATAGTACTGTCATTATTAAATTTATCATTTGTAGAAACTAGTAGTGGCTATGAAGGTGATGCTGGATGCTGCACAAGCTAAATGTAAAGGTGACTTGCCACAGAAGGCTCTCCATCCTAGAAAACATGCAAAGGGATTTATTCAAAAGCAGAAGGAGAATGAGGAAGGCAGCATCCCTTGCTGAACAGCAGCTGTGGTACAATTGTATCAACAGCTCCTGGCAGTTTGGTTTCACAGTCCACCAGCTACTGTCCTTGCTTGCTGTCTTGCCTTCAGCAGGAAAGCCAATGTGCTGATTTTCCCCTTGACTCTTCTGCTGACTGTGTGGGTAATTATCCTCTCTCTGGCTTCCTTTCTTCTCATGTACCATGTACTTCCTGTCTTTCCTGCATAGGAGACCAAATAATTCTGTCCATTCCTGCTGTCATACAGCGCCTCCAAAAGAGATCAGTTGGCTCAAAGGATGAATCTGCCGTCAGTACTGCTGTACAATTTAAAGAATTATTATGGCATTAAACCCTAACATCAGCTTGATTCTTGTTTTCCCTTAAACAGATGGTAGTGCATCAAGCTGTTAAATTTCACTGCAACAAAATTGACATTCTGTTTAAAGTTTCTATTCCTCATGTGAATCAATAAAATGTAGGAGTGCTGCATTGGAGGAATATTCTTTGCAAATGGCTGTGCATTTGTCACCTATCCAAAGCTCTTGAAAATGACCCCAAATTTTCAAGGGTTTGGATCATGAAAGTATCACTAGAAAGAGAGGTTATGTGCAAATAAATCAGGACAATTACAGGAGGAAGCGAACAGGATTAATGGCTGAAGACTTAGAACAGCAAGTGCACATTAAGAGCTTCACAAAAACTTTCTACTGATTTGCAACTTAAATATCCTTTACACTCTTCTGTTTGTGATTGACTTTCACAGTTTCTCACACAGGTACTTTTTTGATAATCCTGTGCATCAGTTAGAGCGCTCATAAGAGAAAGAGTGGGGAGAGGTTTTTGTCTATATATGAATTCTTGCTCCCAGTCAGAGGTACATGTAGAAGTACAATTATGAAATGGGAATGGATGCAAAACATAAATTGCCTAGTAAAATTGAACTAGGAAGACTGTACCACTCAAAAGTACTGCCATGAGGTGAGGAATTGGAAGTCTGCTAGCCTGCAGTCCAGTCTCAGAGCCTCTGCCCTGGATGCCAACAGACCTTATTCCCAGCTGCCATTTTCTGCACATCTTTGCCATCAGGTTTGTGCCAAAAAAAATCAGGTTTGTGGGGCCACAAATGTGTGCCACAGGGCTGCAATGACATCCCAAGCTCTTGCTGTCTTGCCACTGATGGATAAAACAGAGCAAGGACAAGACTGGCCAGTGGGGTTTTGTACAGACTTCAGTCATTCACAGAGGCTGAATGTCCCTGTTCTGACCTCCCAATGTTTGGGAAAATGCCCTGAACAAGCTTCTGCCCACACATGCCAGAGCAGGATTTACTATGAGCAGGATGTATTATAGTCATGGCTGGCAAGGCTCTGTTTTCATCAGTTTGAATATATAATTCCTTGAAAAAATGAATAAGCTGTTGCCACAAAAAATGACTCAATGGGCAATAAGTGAGTCTTACTCAGCTTTAGCAAAATTGGCAGCTAAGAATAAGCACACACATATCTGTGGCTTTTGTATGAGGCCTAGATTGCACTGGAATACAAAGAAGAATACTTAAGGGAAAAACAAGGGTTACTGTTTTGGCCTCACTTAAAATCTTAGTAGCCAAAGGACAGATTTATTTTGACACCTGAACTTTAGCTCTGTAAAAGAAAGCAAGATTTTCAGGTGCTAAGCATCTGAACTTACCAGAGATTTCACTTGTGTTCAGGTCCAGCCATACCAGGAATAAATTGGAGCACACAGCTAGTGTGGCAGGGTAATCATTAAAGAGATGCTCCCAATGTCCCGTGGGAAGAGGTTAGACTTGATCCTCCATGTTAGGCAAATGTGGCTTCTCAATCCTGAGTCATGACCAAATCAGGGCTCAGAAAACATACTTTCCAAACTCCCAGATCTGCATTGTCCCCTGCAGATGTTGCTGTTTTCCTTACAAAGCTTCAGCTGAGCAAAGGTCCTCGTAAAGGCTTCAGCTTCTGCCACATTAGACTGTGTCACTCCCCCACCCCATCCATCACACATACTCCTTGGTTGTTGAGGAGAATGGGAACTTATATTTCAGATAATCATAGTGCAATACATTGAAGAGATACATGTAGGCATTGAACAAAGCTCAGCAACCGTCCCAGTGTGCCCTTGAAAAATGCTCTAAGCCCCAGATTCTGGTAGCGCTGCCAGTAGCCTCTATTACCAATGTTTAGTAGAAAATTCAGTGCCTGAACGTTAGCACGTGGTGTGTTGCAGATCCACTGGGCTAGCTGAAGGTGACACAGTGCTGTGCTCACAACACTAGCCCATGGGAGTTTTCATGGGAAAGTAGTGTGGAGACAAACCTCAAACAGGGCAAGTACAGAAACCCCAAAACTGTTAATTTCAATGGACTGTCACCTGTGTGACTGGCTAGACAGACACACACTGAGACTTGAGGGGAAAGTTGAGAAATAAAAAGTACCTGGACGTGAGTAGAGGAGACTGTTGAACCATCTGAATGTGTTTGAGGAAAGTGGAAGTATGTATTGAAGTGTTTTAGGGAGAGGCAACAAGCTATAGCCACGAAGCCATAGCCTGAAGTTCCCCTCCACCTGGTCACATGAGAACACACCACCTTTTACAGACAGTCATTCATGGAGCCAACAAGCACGATGCCTTACCACAATTGTAGCATGGACATTTGGGTGCCTCCTGTGATCAGCACCTGACCTGCCCCCAGTGTTGCACACGGGCAAAATCTTTAGCAAAAACCATTACATTTTCACCTTTTCTATAGCCTTTAAGTTCCACGGGGAGTAGGAACTTTCATCTGCCTGCTTTTGGAGTTCAGGCTGCTGGATGCCCTCCACAGCTGTGCCACCAGCTGTGTTCCTGCCTGTTCCTGCTCCCTACATCTCCCCACTCCCACTCTCCATAGCCTTTTTGTCTCTCTCAGAGCCTACCAGCCACATAAGATCACAGCATGGACTCACAGGCTGCACACCTGCTGGGGAGCCTTAAAAGCATTCATTACACATTTATAACTCTGCCTTGCTGCAGCTGCTGGTGTGGCTGGACCTCTGGGATGGATGGGGATAGAGAGAACAATACTGCAGCAGCGAGAGGTGGCACGGTGCTTTGTGGAGCCTGATGCCAGCAGAGAGGCTTTCTGCTGATAAGCATTACTTCTGCTCAGTTACTTTTTTTATGACTCTCATCAGACATGTTCGAGTATTTCTTGTGACCACTGACCCCAACAAACCAGGTTTTTTGTCTGGCTCCAAACTTTTTGAATGCAATTGAAAAAAAAAAAAAAAGCCCAACAAACTGCACTACACGTTATTCCACTTCTGGTATGTTATTCAGGCCTTCAGTCCCTCCCGGGAGCCGAGCCTCTTGTAAATATGATTGTGATAAATATTTCAGCCATGTGGCATGCGGTGCTTTACACAGACCCTTGCGTGACCAGGGACCAGGGCTGACAGGGCAGATAGGGCCAGCAGCTCTCCCAGGTGACTGCTCGAACAGGGCTAAGTGCTGCTGCCGGCTGCTGCTCAGGCAGCGAGGAACAAAGCACTTTGGGCAGCTCAGTAAGCCCAAATCCCATGTTCAATTATGGCTAGAGAATGTCTGTTTTGACTGCAACTCTCAAAATAGCTTAGTTTACTTTTCTAAGTGAGAAAGCTTTGGAAATGTGTTATTTTTGCAGCCTTACAACCTGGGATAAATGCTGCTCTCCTCCCTTCACTGCCCTTGGGAAGCTGATTCTCAGCTGAGATTCACTTTGCCAGCTAATGAAGGAGGCTGAATTAAATGGCAGTAGCAACAACAGGACACAGATGGTGCATTACCATGCCCCTGGAGAGCAGCCAGGAGGGATCCCACTCAGCCTCATCTACACCCAGCGAGCAGAGAATTGCTCTTTGCCCTGAGGGTCTCCTTTTACCAGCATGATCCCACAGGGATACCCTGCTCACTTATATTCAGCTCTATTCTTGACAGCAGTAACACACAGAGAAGTTGGCATGAAAGTTTTACCAAAGGAGCTTTGGTATGGATAGACCTTGGAAACCTAAACTCCCTTGAGCACAAGTGCACACATCTATTTGTCCCTGAGTTTGTGTAGGGCATCAGGAGCTGCTTATTTTTCTTCATTCGTGCTTCATACTGATTTGTGGAAAAACTATGTGTTGCTGTAATCTTACAGCAAAGAAACTTACTGAAAACAGTAGGGAAGCTAGAGACAGTTCTTTTATTACTGCACTGAGAATATTCTAGATGTGCGTCCAAAACGCTGACTCCTGCACCTAACAGGCTTGTGGTGTAGTATAACTCATCTCTTGTATTATTATCCTTGCTAAAATGCTAGCAAGCACCAAGCTGGTTGAAAGTGCTTCTCTAAGCGGGAGGGAGGGGTTGTCACCCAGGCCCATGTGTGATTTCCAGGGCAGCACTTGGGAGGTCTGGAGCTGCCTTCAGCGTGCTGCTGAGAAGGGCTGGTGAAGCAGCTGATGCTCAGCATCACCCCAGTGAATCCCTCAGGCCAAGCCCACGTGTGCTCTGCCAGCTGCCTCTCCCACGGGACCCTCACGGCCTGGCAGCAGCACAGACAGGGGTGGCAGATCACCCAGATGTGCTTAAAGGGGTCATGTGCACTCAGCAGTGACTGGAGGATTCACAGATGTAAAGGAGGAGCGGGAACCTGGGGAGGAGGGTGTCACTAGAAAGAAAATCCAGAAGATGGGGAACCTGTGGCAGCTTCTGACCAATATCCCAGCTGTGGGAACTGAGGAATAACAGGAGTTTTTCAGCTGTGCTTTCAGGTGCACTCTAACCCTGCGTTCCACTCCTCATGCTTGGAGTTTTGTGGTGCAGATCCTGATTCCTGACTTGCCTCTGGGATGTTGCCTGATGTGGGAGGCACTAGGAGAGGAGGAAATATCAATGGACAATGCCCAGGGAAGTGTGGGGGATGCCAGTGCTGTACACAGGGAATGAGAAATGGAGGCTAACAGGAGAGGAGTGAGACTGGCAGCATCAAAGAAAAGAGTGGCGTGGCAGTCACAAGTCTTTTCTATCCGCTCCCATCTGTATTTTTTCCTTCTGGACACTTTTGCCAGCATTAGGGCTGTGTGTTTGGCCATTGTGATTAGCAAGAGCCTTGTATTTCTACATAAGTTTCCCCGATGGAAAGTGATTGTTTATACATTATTGCAGAAAGGCAATGAGACTCAAATTCCCCACTGAATAAATAGAATCATTAATATATTTTATATCAATATAATATATACAATGAAATATATTAATATATTTTTAATATAATCAATATTATTACCGTTGTTATTATCTATTATCTATTCAGTGCACTTTCAGTGTAATTCCTGTATTTCAAAAAAGGAAGCACACAGATGGGAAAGGGACAGACATTCCATGGTAAACACCTGGCAAGTGCTGGGAAAGAAATATGGTGCAGTATCTTCTGCAGCAAGCCTTGCCAGAGGGAGTACTTGCCATGAAAATACAAAAGTTAAAAACAAATATGTAGCAACAAAGGAAGATTTAATTAAATGAAAATACAGAGCAAGTAATAGAAAAGCTGAATTCTGGCACCTAAACAAAAGCATGAAGAAAAATTTAAGACAAAAACATTACCGTAATTAAAAGGTGACAGAAAAGAGACTAAACACAGCTAAGAAAAGGTTGGTTGGAGTTATCCACTCAAGAACAAAAAGTCTTGGGGAAAATTTGGCTTGCTTATGCTTGCTGGAGGAGCTGTAGATAGTGGCTCTGAATGTTTATATCTGCTCTCCAGAAACAGTATTATTGTAAGATTATTTTGCTAATTGTATGACATTCTGTAATCTGTTTTTGCTAGACATGGTACAGCAACTGTGATGATATCAGGCAGTCGTGATTTGATTGTGATGTTTAAATTTTCTCAAAAGCATGGCTCTTCAACTGCGTAACAGCAAACTCAGAGCATCTGTGGTGAAACAGTCTTGTGGAAAATACAGTTCAAACTGCTAAAAGCATGCTTTAAAATTCAATCTAGTACTTGGCACCGTTAAATTACAACATGGCACCCTAGAAACTGGCACTGCCACTGGAAAATAGATTCTCACTCACTAAAATGTTGTTTAATAGAAATCTTTAATATCAGAAAAGTTAAGAAATTTTCACAGTCAGGGGAAGTTATGTGCATCTGTGTAAAATATTTTGTAAACATGGCCCAAGAGACAGTGTCCTCTTCTAAAGTGATTTTTTTTACTCCAGTGGGCACCTTGCAAAACAGGGGTGTCCTGTGAGGAAATGGGAAGCCTCAGGATCTTTGCTGGAGGTGTGCCCTGGACCTCAGTTCTAAAATGGACCTTCATGTTGAGGAATAAGTTCTGGCTACATCAGTGAAGAGGCCTGCAGTAGAGCCCTGTGGAAACAAGCATCTCTGCTCTCCTTCTTCCTTCAGCTCTTCCAAGCAATTTGGAAGCTGCACACTGATCTTGAAATGTGTAATCACATCAGTCATAATTGTATGGGCATGTTCTGCAGTGTGGCTCCTGCATGTGAACACACTTTGGTATGAGAGCAAGATTAGAAATGATGCTGTGCCGGCGTGGGGATCCAAACTGAGAATCTGCACTTTCTGAGGTGCCCCTCTCCCTCCTGCCCTATATATTATTGGAGTTATTCAGTGACAAAAACCTGAGCAGGCTGGTTTTCAGGTGGAAATCGCTAAGGCTCAGTGCACCTTAGCACATTCCTTTCTGGTGTTAAAGGTGTCAATTTAAGTCATTCTTTTCAGTTAGAGCAGTTCAAGTAAATTTTCTGCCAGTCTCTGCCAGCATCTTCACTCAGCTATATTCGTCTTGTTCTTGACTTTGTTGTCATCTTCCCTGCCCATCACCCCGCCCTGCTGAGTGCAGTTACAGGCTGGTAAGGTCACTGGTCCTGATGCTTAGCATGAAATAACATGTACCTCTTTGAATAACACTGCACCACAACTTCTTTGTGCTTGCATTTTCTATGTTAAAGCGGCAGGAAGCTAAATTAATGCAAGTCTCAATTCTCAGTGCGGCACAGGTGGATATGTGATGTCACCCTCCAAGGGCACCAAGTATGTTCCTCATACCTTCCTACCTGTTACACTGCTTATTTGATATTAAAGGCACCAGTAGCGTGCAAGTAAAATACTAAAAGTATTTTCAGTCTAGGTGAACTGGAGGCAATTCCATCCCTGGAATCCCCTCAGGTTGGGCGGGGCCCTGAGCAACCTGGTCTAGTGGTTGGCGTCCCAGGTAAGGGTGAGGGGGGTGGAACTAGATGATCTTCTTTAAGGTCTCCTCCAGTGCAAGCAACTCTGTGATTCTGTGCTTTAAAAAATGCGAGAGGGGTGATTGTGTCCCGTCTTTTCTATCTTTTCTGATAGAAAAGATATTCCCCAAGTATTTCTGTACAGTGTAGCACAATAATTGTATTCCTGGCTCAATTTAATGATTAAATGATTGAGAACAGGAATTTTGTCCAAACATGTCTCTCTTCCCCGTAGTTCTCTGTTAGGGAGGCTTAGATGTAACTGACTGACTGTCTGGATGTTATTTATAAACCAGCAGGTTCATATTTGGGAGTTTGAGAGTAACTTGCCTTCTGTCAGCTGAAGAAGAAAAGTACTTCCTTTGTAGCTCATGCTCTATTTGTTTCTAATCAGTCAAAAAAGACGAGATTAAAGGCTTGGAGTACAGTCATTAATTTTATGGAAAGCTGTTTAAACTGCAGTAGTAGAAATTATAAAGAATTTGAGTCTAGAGAAAGGAGTAAAAATATGAAAAACTGGGGAAGCTCTTTCTACAGGGCAACTTTAAATATTTTTACCCTTGAAAATAATATCTATATTATTAAGGTGATTTGAAGAGGAGAAGAATAAATCAGAAACTGAGATGCTAGGGTCTAGCTGCTTAAGTATGTTTCATTCAAATGCAAATGCCATTGTACCGCAAAGCTGTCTATTTCTGCAGGGTTTTTAAGGCTACCCAGGATCTTCTGACTGATAGAAGGTTACAGTGAGCTTGTGCTTACTGAAGGGAATATTCCCTAATTCCTCTGCCTTGATGTTTCTTACTAGTGAATGTCTGAAGCTGGAGAGATTCTCAAATCCCCTTTTAAGTCAGCTGGGAATTGGGGTCTTTAAATTTATCTGCAGATTAGAGCCCATTGCTCTTAGGTTCAGGTCATTTGATATTCCTGGCACCTGCAGATATGCTCTCAGCAGTACTGATCAGCACTGAGAAGCAATCCATAGAGCAGGCAGCTTCTCAGAGCTTTCACAGCCTTTTCACATGGCACAGAATTATGGAGCTATGCAGATATTCAGGCTGCCCTCACAGTTGTTAGTGCTGTGGTTGGGAAGAGCCACAATGGCTTCTGTCCTGGTTTTTGTGCTCTCATTTCAATTTTTATTCATCTTCATTGTCTCTTTTCCAAATACTTTTTTATTGTCAGGAGTTCTTATTTCACTTTTTTTTTTTTTATTTTTCAGTTATCAGCCACTGAAATTCCAGGAATCTGAATAGTTAATGCTCACACATGTTTGCCTTGGGCTTCAGAATATTTTTTTTAACTAGCAAGGAAGATTTTTAACTGCAGTCATTTTTCAATCTATTTGTAGGAAAGTAGAGATATAGTAAGTTATACCCATCTATTTCTATAATTCTGACTTTATAAGGACTTGCATTTGCCCTAGTACGTGTTAAGCAGGTCATAAATGTTTCCTGGGAGATGGGAAGATTGAAAATATGTTCCAAGCCAAAGACTCTTTGTCTGCGACAGCCTTTTAGAACACCACAGCTCTGAATTTGGCTGCTGAATGGACTGCAATCATTATTATTGCATCTTTTTAGTTATATAGAGAGACACAATAAGTGAATCATGACATTAAAATCAATGCCTACCAGTTATACAAAGGAAGCCTTTGGGCAGACCTCGCCCTCTGTAAGGTGTAAGCTGTAGCAGAGCTTAATTTTCTCCTGCAGACCATGCTGGGGCAGCCACAGCTCCTGCCTCTCTCTCTTTTCCTTCTCTGTGTGGCAGGGAGCTCCATGTGTTCCCTGGGGCTTTGCAGAGCTGTAGTAGGAAGGTGGAAGGAGGACAAGGAGGTCGTAGAGGGGCAGGATCTCAAGGCTTTCCATGTGGCTGCTCCTCACCTACCTTTGCTGGAGTGACTGGATGCCCTGTGCCCATGGTCCCCAAGTCGTGGGGCTGCTCCCCAGCACATCACAGGAGGTGGTGGAGCCTCCATCTCTGGGTGTGTTTAAAAAGGATTGGATGTGGCACTCGGTTCCATGGTTTATTTGAGGAGTTAGGGCATGGGTTGGACTCGATGATCTTGAAGGTCTCTTCCAGGCTAGTGATCCTGTGATCCTGTGATGGTGTGAGGACACGGCTGTCCCTCCTGCATGGCATACCTGCAGGGAGAGGCAGGGCAAAGAGCTCTACCTCACTTTTCTCGTTCACATGGGAACATCTCTATGCCTGTAAATAGAACCATTCTAAATTTTCTGTAGTAAAATGCTGAAAATCAGATTCTCTTTATATTTGGGGCAATTGTGTGATGCTTCGTGAGTGTCCAAAATATTTAATGTGGCTTATTTTTCTTTCTCATGTTTAGGGGGAGGCAAATTATGTGTATTGCAATAAAATGTAGCCATATAACAACAATCAAATTCTGAGTGTCAGGATAGGTAAAAAATATTCTTATTCACAGTCCTAGGATGGTTGCATAAAATGATGTTTGGTACTAGATTAAATGTGAAAGAAAATACTAGATAACAAATCCTTTAAGTGAGAATTTATTCTTTCTGTGGAATAAAAAAGCGCCCGTTATCAGAAAAATAATAAAACTCGATGCAAGTCTGAAAATTACTATGTATTCCTTTACTGTATGTAAAACTGACAGAGGAGCAATTTCTAAGCCTCTGATGAATGATCCTTTCTGACCTTCTGAAATGTTTCTCTTCTGAATAAACATTAGAAACTGTAGATAACTTATGAGAATTAGGATATATTGCCCAAGGTGCACTCATGAGTGATTAAATGATCTCTGTAAACTGATTTGCCATGCATCTGATTTGCGTGTGGGAGTAAGTAAATGGCTCGGTGCACTGATAATGGGACTACATTTTTATTACAAATTTTGTTGAAATTGAAACAGGCTGCGTTCAGCCAGATACCAAAGGACTTTAAACAAATTCCAGACAGAAACCACGTCTTACCCTAGTACGTGTCCTAACTACTAAGCATCAACATTTCTTCTGTTATGCTGCCTAAAACTTTCTTTCTGGTTAATGAGTCTTTTGGCTCCTTTGGGTAGTTAAGTTCTGTACTAAAGGCAGGCAGCTGCAGAAGGACCTCACAGGGCTAAGTGAGGGAATAAAAAGAAGGCACACAGTCATCAATATAGATTACTCTGTTAAAGTGAAGTGCCTCTAGAGAAAAAATAATCTCTGTGTGTGGGATGCTGAGCTCAAAACTGGCAGTTGCAACTGCAGGAGGTGATGGTGGTGTTGCTGGTTCTGTGGAACCATAGGCAGTGATGGGTGTTGGGAGTAGGGTGGGAGTAGGCTGAACACTGGCCAGGTTTTCCCTATCAGCATCCCATTCTGTGTTTACTTACTGTTAAATGAGCAGACACAACCTTCCAGCACTGTTGTTGAACATTAGGACATACTAGAGTGGTTGCAAAATCTGTATTTCCTAAAACCTGTAGATTTCCTTGTATCCAGATGACAATTTGCTCAGCATGATGTCTGTATAAAATCCCTGGGTGAGACACCAGCTTGCCATTGGGTCTAATACATTTTTATAAGGATAAGGAGATAAGTAACAACCAGCATGGATGCACCAGGAACAGGTCAAAGCATACATTGCTTCTAATACAGCTTGCAAACCCCACTGTATTAATTGTGGGCCTGAACATTAGATGCTATTGTAACTAATTCCTAGGTGCCCGTATTCTTTTTGGCTATATTTCTTCATATTGGCAACATCCAGTGGAATGTGCATGGTCAGTTTTGTTTTTCTCAGTCTCGTATCTTGCAGAGAGGTTTCCAGATGCTTATTGGGGTGTTTATTGTGATGGCTGGATGGTTTTACTGTGTTTTGGTAAAGGGCTGAAACCCTGACTGCACTGAGACTGAACTTTTCCCACCCAGACAAATTCTCCTCTGTACTACCATAGCTGGACCTGAGTTACTAAAATTGTGTATTCACATAAAACTTAATGCTTCTGGTGTATAGATTGGAGTGAACAGAAAAAGTGGTTTTAAATATATATTCCCATGTGTTTTCTGTAGCAATGTGAACAATTAGTTTGCTATATGCCATGTTTGGCATATTTCATAGTCACAAATATAAAAAGATTGAACTATCCATTAATAAAAAATCAAATTATTTGAAGTTTTTAAATAGAAATCTGAAAAGATAACATTTATTCCCAAGAAATTAGGATTGAAAATATATGCATAATTTAAAAGCTACTGTCAAGTGATTTCTTGCTTAATTGGCTGTAAAACATTAACTGAGTGTTCTTCATTCAGCCTTCAGTAACAAAGCAGAACATGCATACCCTATATTATGCATAATATGTATTAAAATAGTTATGTATGATCTATATTATGCATAATCCATTATGCATAACATGCATAATCTATATTAAGACAATCCATATTTACTGCATATCCAGATTATAGATACATCTTCTTTCATTCAATAGAAAACAATTTTGTATATTTAACCAAATCTTCTTATTTCAGCAGCAGAGCAACACATTCCCCAGGAATTTGCAGGAGGATATTAAAAAAAAAATCAGCATGTCTAAATCTGTGTATATTTCATATCAGTTCCAAGAACTGTCTATCCTCATTTATCCAGATATATACAGAGATCTGCAGAACATTAGGTACTTAGGCAAAACTCTCATTCTGTTTAGAGCTTTATCTGATGAATCACAGAATTAGGGAATATCCTGAGTCAGAAGGGACCCACAAGGATCATCAGGTCCCCCTTTTGGCCTTGCACAGGACAGCCTCAAGAATCACGCTGTGTGCTGACTGACCAATGACTGTGTTGTCTTCCAGGTGTTTTTCAATACCTCCCAGAATAATCTTCTCCATGATTTTACAAGACACTAAAGTGAAACTGACAGGCCTGCAGTCACCAGGCTCAACTTTCTTGCCCTTCTTGAAAATTGTGACAATGTTTGCCCGCTTCCAGTCAACAGGGACCTTTCAAGGTTCCCAAAACTGTTCAAAAATCATTGAGACAGGTCTTGCAATGACTCAGACAAGTCTTTGAGTACCCTGGGATGAATCCAATCAGGCCCCATAAGCTCACAGAGATCCAGCTGGAGCAGCAAATCCCACAAGTTCAGGGTTACTGGGTGTTTATCCCTCTTGCAGTCGTGGTCCTGCTGCTTGAGGATGCCCTGAGTCTGTCATCAGTGTTGATGACTGAGGCAGAGAAAGAATTTGATTTCTCTGTTCTATGTCCCTGTTTGTGAGATGACCATCCTCATCAAGTAAAAGGCCAATGTTTTTTCTGGTCTGCCCTTTTCCATTAATACATTTTACAAACACTAAGTTAGGTATGTGACCTCTTAAACTTGGCTTTTTCCTTGCCTGCTTTTTGTTCACCACCTGGCCTGAATTTTCATAATGTAGCCACCTTGATTTTAACTCTTAACTCCAGAAACAGTGATTAAAAAGGCTTTAAGAAATATTATGCTATTTGACATAAGTAGACATAACCACATTCTTTCAAGACAGAAAACATAAGAGCTTTCTCATGCCTTGATACCTAATAGCTAATAAACAATTACCTTAATGTAAGGAAAATATTCTCCTTTGGATGGTTCAGTTGGCACTGAACCATCAATCCATTTTTTGTTTACACTAATTCTTTATGCTTGGCTGACGCCTTTGTTTCATTTAAATACAAATCTAGCACCACACTTCCTAAATGCAGAAGGACGATGCAGGGGAGGCATCACTAGCTGTTGGTAAGCATATGTTCTGCGACAAGTGGTATTATCTGGTTGCTCAGATCTGTTTTGGGGGATAATCCTAAACAAAGGATCTTTCCTGGTACATTGAGTCTAAGGACCTGTATTCCACCTGCACTAGTGGCTGATGTGACAGAGAAAGATGAAAGGGAACAGATTATGGTAGCTAAATGAAATGTACCCTCCAAATTATTTCCTTGGTTTGTAATAGCAATCAGTTTTATTGCAGCCTGAAGCATGATCTGAAAAAAGATCTAGAGGGGTCTTACTAGAGGAAAATTTTAGGATTAAATAGAACACAAGTGTACTGTCAGATGTAGCTTTTTCACCTTTTAAAAATAGTTAATCAGAACTGTTTAGAAAACTACAAATTGCATTTTTGTCACGTGTCCTCTTTCTGACACCATGCAGAGCTGTGCTCTATGTTGCTGTAATACCCAACATATGTAGCAAGTCAAATCATTAACATTTATTACTGCTGAGTTCTAACATGGTGGAGTGTTTTCATTGCTTGAGAAGTTATTTTGGTGGTATCATATCACACAGCTGTGTGATCATAGAAGGTATTAAATTAAATAGGATGCATTCCTTAATTTCTCCAGCAGAGCTTTTAAAGCTTTGATGGAGCAGATGACATAATGTTGTCTTTTGATGTCTGGAATAACATTTAAAATTCCAATTTTACATTCATTGCTAGAGACATACAGTGACTGTTGCTCCATCAAACAGAGATTCAGTATAACTGTCAGATGTTTGGAACAGTCCAGATTTGTTGTTTGACACTCAACCACAGTTAGGAAAGTAAGTCAGAAATATGATATATATTTCTGCCTCATTCCTGTATTGCACAACACACTAATAAAAATGCAAATAGCACGACAAGATTTCTGCAGTCTAGAAGTAAGATTGGACTTGGTGTGAAGTAAGATATTTTGTTGGTTTTGAGACCAGTTGTTTCAAGCAAGAGGGTAACAACAAGATTTTTGTAGTAAATAATGAAATCTTTTCAGACTTGGGAAGACTCCAGGGTGTTATGTAATTTCGATTTGGAGTTTCAAAAGACTTGCTAAAGAAATAACAAAGTTGGAAGAGTCAGTGAAAGATGATGTTGTTATCTGTAAAGTTTGTCTGTGTATCTGTGGTAGAATCTTCTGCTGCAGCATCTCTCTAAGCCAAATTCTTACGTTTTTCTTCTGCAAGGAAAATGTAGGTAAATCAGTTTTTGACAACATTAATAAATATGAATATGGTAAATGTGGCTTCTAGGAAGGCAATAGCAAAATCTGTCTAAGAGGATGTTTGTGGTTACTTGCATACTAATTACTTTCTTACCACAGAAGTTTATCTGCTCAGAGAAAGGCAAAATAGAGAATTGATTCTTTTCTTCAGATCTACTCCTTGATCACACCTTAATTGTTGCAATGCTGAATTCTGTAAGTCTGAGAATCTTCCTGCTGGCTCTCACGAAGGGGGATGGGATGTGAAAGGTTCTCCCCTCAAGGCTGGGAGCAGCATCCATCAGGATCACCTGTCCTGTAGGTGAGCTTTGCCTGAGCTGGGCTGTGCCTCAGGAGCCTCTCGCCTCAGCCCCCTTTTGGAGGCACCATTCCCCCACACACCAACCTGCCCTGTGAGCACCATCACTTCCACTGCCTGGGTCTGTGGTGGTGCTTGTGCTAAGACAGCAAAAAAATAACAGCCAAAGAATTACGCTGATGTCATTGCACCTTAGAGCCTGAAAAAAATACCAGAATATACTCAGAAAAAGCAATTTGTAGGTGCCTGGAAAATGATAAGGAGATGAGTAACAACCAATATGGATGTACCAGGAGCAAGTCATGTCTGGTTTAATTTTCTTCTCTGAAAGAATGAATAAGGGAGAAGCAATAGAAGTCAAATAATTTGACTTTTATGGACTTTTATGCTCCTTCACCGTATCTAAGAACTAGAAAAATATGTAGTAGGTGAGACTATCAGGAAATCCAGAATTGGTAAGATAAATCTAGTCTAGAATAGAAAATTAGTGCTTTAATAGCAAATCAAAAGGCAAAAAATATATCAAACATGATTCAAAGACCTGTCTCAAGTCCTTTCACTGTTCATTAATTTCATCGATGATTTCAGTGAAGGAATAATATTTTACCTTAATTAATAATAATAATTATATTATATTATTATTATTATATTAATTAATAGTATAATACACAGAAGGTATTTATTCAAAAGGCTGTAAACACATTGGAAGACATGATCAGGTCTCAGGTCTGAGACCCTTGAGGAATTACTTAACAGTTCATTTGAAATGAATGCCAACTTCAGGGGAGCAAGACTGCCTGGACAGCAGAATTGCAGGAAAGAATTTAAGCATTATAGAGGATTGCAAACTGAATATGACTCAGTGTGTCATGCTGCTGGAGTGACACACACCAGAGTGGATGCATCATCAAAAACAGTCTTGAAATAGGAGTATCCAACCCTTTTTTAGCACAGAATTCTGCAGATCAGGAGGGATGTACATCAAATGTCAGGATCCAGAGTGGTGAGGGAACAGTAACTTCAAATTTAGTGATGAGAATACTGAGGAGATCAAAGTCTTTAATTACATCAAACAGTGTAATAAACAGAATTAAACTCCCTACCACATGCTGCAGTTAGGGCAAGTAGTACTGGACTTAAATGATAGCAAGCAGACTTAAGCAAGTCCTTAAAAAAAGTAAGAAAAGTACTCTAACACTGATATTGGATGGGCAATGGTGAGATTAGGGCATTTCAGTCTGGGAGCTTTGTTTAAAAACAGACTCAAGGAATAGGCACATAGTGTGATTCTTGGGGCTCTCCAGTGCAGGGCCAGGAGCTGGGCTTTGATGATGCAAATGGGTCCCTTCCAACTCAGAATATTCTGTGATTCTGTGACTAATTTTAGGGATGACAATTCTCCCTCTGACCAGAAGATAGGTTAACTATATTGTGGTGTCCATTTCTGCCATTACAATTTCTAGGAGGCTTTTTCCATAGTAAAATATGTAGAAATGTTTAATTGTGTGGACAAGTTGTATGCTAGGTCTACTAATTTGTTCCCTAGGAAAATGGAAACAAACTTGAAACAAATTGAAAACAATGGCTGTAAATACAGATAAAACATTTTAAGACCAAGTACAAAAAGGGAGTTAGTGCTGGAAAGGGATATAATTGTGACACCTTGTTTCTGACAATGCCTGCTTGAAAGCTTAAACTCCAACAGTTAAACATGAATCACTTTGAATATTTAAGCAATCTTCTTCTCCTTTCAAAATATACACGTATTGTATCAAGATCAAACACTTTGCTTAAGGTGATCGTGGTGCTCAGTCCTCACTAATAGTAAATCCGTATGCTCTACTTTTGTAGAAAAACTGGGTCATTATGAAAAACTGAAGAATCTCTGTAGATTTCTAAATACTTTCTCATCTAGAGGTGCCCATTCCTGCATCCTACCCTGTGTCCAATGACTAATGCAGTGAAGTAATAGCTCACTCTTTAAATAATAAATAGTTTTTCATAATATAGAGATCTGCTGTTTTGGAGAGAGAGGGTCAGGGAGTTCGTGACTTACTAACATTTTCTGTGCAGTTATCATTGCCTGTATCTAATACTAAGCCTTTCATTTTGGGGGAACTGAAAAAAATTTCCTCCTTGCAAGGAAGGCCTGAATCAGGCAGCCCAAAACAGTAGGAAGATTTCTACTGGGTGAGGAGTGGCACCTGTAATATAATGTCATACATTCCCAGAGCATATATTCAGTGATAACTGACTTGTGTTGAAGAGTGTTAATAAAGTAACTTGTTCAGTAGAATATTAGAATATTATCTCTGAACTGTATCAATATCACAACCTGCTTAAATTGCTCTTTCCCTTAACATAATGTGAGGAGTAGAAGGAAACATATTGCTGCTTAGATTTATCTGATTAAGTCTTTTGGATGTATATATTTGTTAAGTGCACTATTTCTTACCTTGAATACAGACAATTGTTTTATGTGAATTTGCATTAAAAAAAAAGCAGTAGCCATAAAGGCCAAGGCAAAGTGCTAAGTAAGGAAACAATCATCCTAGCCTTAGATTTCCATATGGGAGGGAATAGCAAAAAATTGTGAGGGATGTCTTTTCCAGAAATCTACAGTGCACTTGTTCTCAGGTAGTCTAAGAGGGCCATACACAGTAAAGTGTTTAAGGGCCATACACAGTAAAGTGTGTGCAGCTATTTTAGCCTTTTGATTTTTTTGATGACTCTCTTTGTATTCTTACTGTGTTTATGTGGTCTGTGGTCTGTCTGATCCTGCTCTTTGAATGCTGGGTTTTGGCTACCCAGTGCCATTTGTCATCCTTTGCCATGTACTTGTACTGAATTCCTCCTGTAAATGAAAAGAAAGAAAACCTTGGTTTTGTCATGAGCAACTTCAGACAGATATGAGACTTCCACAGAGAATGCTGATGAAAATATTTGCAGCAATGCACCAAAATGGTAGATAGAATGGGAAAACTATTTCTGAGGAATTTGCTTTCTTGATGAAATCATCAGCAGTGAGCGACAGCAAAACTCTTATTGCAAAGCCAGCACTGGCTCATAAGATTCTTTTCCTTTTTAAGACTAGCAAACACCAAATCTTGACCTTCAATGAACGCCCAATCACTATGGCATAACAATTCTCACTAGAAGTGCAGGTATTGACTAAAGCTGGTTAGATTCCCAGCTGATGTAACTAAGTGCAACACCTAGCTGGACTTCAGCTGAACAGGACAGGTTTAAAACCTGAGTACCTTCCTAGAAAATCCCAGCAACAAATCTTAAGCTCTTGCACATATGTAGGTACTTTCAGTACCTACTGGTCATTCAAACTTTTTTAATGGTACCAAAGATGGAAAATCTGACCACAGACTGCTTTTAGGAAGCGTTCTAGAATTACAGAATCAAAATGCACGGCAGTTGAACTATTGGCAACGTGACAGGTGAGCAGTTGTTTAAATACCTGTGGGATCACCGTGCTGTCTTCCAGAGCCACTAAGAGCGTGTAAGTCGCTGCTCTGAATTTAAATTTCTTCATGGATCGCATTAGAGTTGACAGGCTTATTGATTGTACTTTGAAAATTAACAGAAGAATTATTTTGCTTCCCAGTAGAGATGCATCTATAAAAATGCCTAGATATCTGGTTGTACTAATGAGTTACCCTATGCCTCCTCTCAGTATTTCTAATATTAGTGAAGTACTAATCACAAACACTAGTGCAACCTCTGAAGCTTTTAAAGGGGAGAGTTACACAGCTTTCTCCTCTCCTCTTCTACCAAGTTTAAGAAGAGCAATTAGAAGTTCCATAAGTGAAACATTTTTTTCTATCAGGGTAATGAATACTTCTAGTCGTTTTTTGGGGAGTTCATTAACAATGTTTTTCTTAAATGTTCTCTGGGAAATGTCTTAGTGATTATGAAGCAACTGAGTCAGAGTTCTGTCATAATCACATTATTTTTCCCTGCTTCATTTCTAAGTTTGTGTGGGGTAAAGTATTTTACTCTGAGAAGTTTCTTGCTTGCAAGTAGTGACCTCTGTGATTTCCATTCCTTCTACAGTCATGATTTATGTTTGAGAAGAGAAACCAGGGTCACCTGCTATTAGGTATTGTAGTACTTAATTACTTGAAACTAATATAAATCCTGTCTTTTTGAAGAGAGTCACTGGTCAAAACCTGGGATTAATGACTCAAGAAAGTGAACTGCGCTTTTTCTCTCTTGAAAGAATATAATGTTTAATGTTGCAAGAATGGATATAAATAGGTGGAAAACGTGCATGAATACAACAGTAGCAGAGCAGTAAAATATGTTTCTTAAAATGAATGCAAGACAATGATTTAGCCCTTTTGACTATTGGAACACATTTTCATAAAAGAATAGTGATGTTAGTGAATTCACGCATAATAATTTAATTTTATTTTTCTTAAAAAACAGACTGAAGGCGGGAGAGTCAAAATGGCAAAGTCTCATGGGTCTTATCCTCCATGAGGTCATATTATAGAAATATCTCTAGCCTTTTTTAGATTTTAGTTAAAAACTCAATAACTGGTTCTCCTTGCCCATTCATTTTAGAGATAATTATTTGAATTCTGTATTTTTTCCTTCCTAGGGTTCTAAGTCTTAATATTTTGATTTAAATGGAAAATATTCAAACCATTTATTGCAGATAAATATGCTCAGACCTATTGATAATTTAACTGTCAGAGCTGGCAGTTAATGAGATTTTTATTAGATGAGCAAGTGTGGATTGTTGTGTTACTGAGAAAAAGCTTGTGGTTTCAAACAACAGCTACTTGGCTGCCTTTACTCCCACAGGTACTGGGCATCTTTCCTGGTGAATTGCTGAGGAACAAAGTGGCATAATACAGATTTCAAGGGAAATTAATATGAAATGGGAACAAGTTTTCACCTAAATTATTTGTGAACTGAATTCAGGTGGATAGGTGCACCAAGAGTTCCTTGTTACCAGAAAGCTCCTTTTTAAACCCATGAGCTAAGTGTAGCAGATCAAAGTGGGCTAGTAAGGTGGCAGGTGTGAGTGCAGCAAGAGAGCTCCGGTCTGAAGGCAGAGCAAGTTGCTCTGTGGCACCTGCATGCAGAAAGTGGAGCTAGAAATGAAGGCAGTGGCACAGCACAGAGGGGTTTCTGGCCACCCAGAGCGGGGTGGACAGCCTGTGAAAAGCCACTGGTCTGACAGGTCACATCAGGAGAACTCCCAAAATGAGAGCAATATGTTCTGCCCAGAGACATGTGGTTTCTGTGCTAAGTGCTTCTGGCGTCATTTGTGTGACGAGGTGAAGTCGGGCTTTTTTCTTGAGGATTTTCTGGCTGTCAAAAGGCTCTTACAGGCAAGCTTTTGGCTTGAGGAGCCCTATTCATCCATGACTTTAAAGTGGAGTGAAATTGCTTAATGGACATCTAGCAAGTAACAGCTGTCATGTTTAACCTCGCCCATGTAGCAAATTTGCATGAATTCCACCAGTTCAGCATTCAGGACTAAAGCATGATGAGGTTAATGTGACTGCTTGATATTATGTCTTTAAATGGGATTGGAAGCAAATAAAATGAGAGTAGGAGTTATACACAGAGCCTAAGCTGTGTTGGCTGAAACTTTATCATAATGATTGTGCATCTGTACAAGCTCATCTTTTCCTGCGTGAAGAATCTGACTGGACAGAAAGTACTGTCAAGTGTATTGAATAAATAAGCTGAAAAAAGAAACTCTTTCTCTGATCACTTTCCCTCTCAGTCATCTTGGATTTCATTTGTAACAATAGCAGATAAGGCTCTTACATGTTTATATCTTATGGGCTTATATCATGCTTTAAATAATACAAAACCTGCGTCAACTTTTTGAACAGCACAGACTGGGTCAAATGTGTTTGGCACCTTGTTTGTAATACTTGAACAGATATGTATTTATTTTTATCATCAGGTCAAATGTTTAGCAGTGGTAATATTTCAGAAGCATGTAATCTTTACTTAGCTTTTTTTATTTTTTGTTCTAATAGGCAAGAGACCAGAAAACTATTTGTGTGAGAATGACAGAGGATAACAGAGTGTGGTTCTTGATCTTCAGTGAGAGGCTTTTAATCTTTCCAAAAAATGTCTTGTATTGAGACTAAAATCAGACACTTAAGCAATGCTGAGGCAGTGTTTTCTGCTCAGTACATGTGCGTAGCTGAACTGCTGCATGCTCTACTTCTGTCTAGATAGACACACACCTTGCACAAAAGTAGGTCCCGTGCTGCTGCTAGAGCTCTGTCAGTACAATCTGCTTTGTACCTTCAGCAAAGTCAGTTGCACAATGGTCTCAGGCACAAATTTGTAACTGACAAGATACTTATTGTAAGTTAACCCAGCTGGGGCTGTTTGAGAACAAGTTCGCTAAGTTTTAGTAGTTTGTGTCTACCCATGCACGTCTTTTGAGGAATGTGAACTTCTGCTTAGTGTTAACAGCTGTCTCTGATACCTTGTTCTGCCCAAGACTGCCAGTGGGCTGTAGATAGTAATGAATTTTACTTTGGCCTTTATCAAGGCAAATCAAAGAAATAATCCCAAAAATATTCAAGTCAAGGAAGGTGAGATCAATCATTGAAGTGATTCTAGAAAGTAAAAATGAAATGCATTGTTTCAGTTACTCACAGATACTTAATAGTACCAACAGACTCGTTGGAGTGCTTACAGACCACCTGTGCTGTATGGAAGAAATGTGCTACGAATTACTTCCAAGAAAACATGAAGATAAAGGTCTTGCTACATAGCAAGACACCTACAATCTAAGTCATTGCAGCCAAGTTTCAGTCAGAGCCACAGTTTTCAGGCTGCTTCCTCTCACACAGGTTTTCATTCTTAAAATAGAAAGGAAACTAACATTTCAGGGTCTTGACAATAAATTGCTGTGAAAAAAAAAAAGCTATATTCCTCCATTTCAACTGTTTGAAATACAGACATGGTATGTGATGGCTCATTTGTGCCTATGGATTTGAAAGGGACACAGGAAGAAGTCTGAAATAATCCATGGTCCTGTGGATATAAAGTAATTCCTCCCAGATGCACTGATGTGGAATTGGTGAGCCTGTTGGCACCCTCAGGGATGCATCCTGTGCATCATGGTCACATGTGGAATGGTCAGCGCAAGGCTCTAGAGACAACAGGGAGCAGGGAGATGGGACTGTGCCAATGTGTGCATTTATTCCCTGAGCACACAGGCACTCTGCACATCAGTGATCTGTTTTTCACATCTGAAGATATATTCCTTTGTACCTGAAAAATAAATGTTTTCTTCTGCATGATAAGTACTGAAGATATAATCAACTCAGCGCTTAGAGTCAGCCAGACTGCAAGTATCTTTAAAAGGGATTTAACTGGAGCTGCATATTTACACAAGAAGACCACTTTTGTTATACAGACATTCTGGTCTCTTCTATGGCTAGACATTTTATCTAGTGAGAAGAAATTGTTCCAGCTTGTTACCTCCAGCTAGTTTTTGGTTTTATGAAACACTTCTTATTGTCTGGAAGAGTTTTCCTGCATGTCTTGGCATGCCTAATAAAACCTGGCTCATTCTATTCTTTATTTTTCCAGGAGAAATGTAGCTAAGAAATTTGCAGAGTTTTGGGTGACAAGAAGATATGTAGGTCACTGAAGATGAGATGAAAATGAGTGGTTCTGATTTTTAAAATAGAACATGAAACTGAAAATTTACATTCCTCTATAGGCACTTCAGAGGTGTCTAAACTTTTACTGAATAGCACTTAATCTATGTTTTTTCAGAGCAGAGAGACACTCCACTGCTCTCAGCATGTCAGCTAACCTAGTGCTAGGGAACACAGTGTCATGGGAGACAGTGGGAGCATCAGACAAAGTTTATTAGAGAAGCCCTCCCTCTGAGCCACAAGGTGCAGAAAGGACCCCCTTGCTTTCTAAACTCCTTCTCAGAGAGAAGCCTAGGATGGGTTGGATCCGATCTTAAACTCACTGTCAACAGTTCAAGTCTAAGAAATTATAGATTGTGAATGAACCTTTGTGCAGCTTCAGGATTAATGATGGAAAATCAGATATATTTATATAAAAATGAATGACTTATTATGGTTAATGATTAGACAAAAAGATCTTAATCAGAATTATTTACTAGACAGTACAGAAGCTAAAACTAACAGTAAAGTATGACAGGATAATGCACATTATCAAAGCAATTATATTAAACAATTGTAATAGAGCTAGCAAAAAGAAACTATTATTAAAGTAGGGATTGATGTAACTCACCCATGCCAATGTCTGGGGCCAGCAAAAGACATCTCTTTTGCACAGGCTAGAGGAGAAATTTCGAGGGGTATCCCCTCCCAAAGGAGGAATCTTCATACACACTCCAAGAAAGGATATGTTAGAAGAACCTAACCATATGAAAGTGGACTGTATTTTTATAGTGTAAAGTGATTGCCAGTCACATGTCTCCAGATCAGCTTAGCAGCTTATCTGCCAAATCTTTGCCTCACTATCAGGATGTTAATTTGGAGTTGATGTGTCAGACTGGTTTTACCGTAATTCAGCACCAGAACCAGCATGATGCCCCTGTCAGTCCACCTCTGATAGCCTTGTAAATAGAGCATTTTCCAACCTGCTTGCCCATAATCCAGGGCAGAACATCCTGCTACACATCCTGCTACCTGACAATAAGAATACTCTAATAAATCTGGATTATTGCTGAAATGTTCCTAATACTGGCCTTCATCTAAATTCACTGAATACAGGAGCTAGAAGCCTCAAAAAATGTGTACCTTATGAATATCAATTGGTTGTTCATGTTTGGAAATCCTACCTGTTTGTAGCATTTCCGTGGACATGAGCTCAGTACTGTGAAAATCAAAATCTGAGTGTCCTTTTTCAGGGTTTTTAATTCAATATAACTCCCGAACAACATACACTTATTTTTAATAGCCGGTTCTTTGCCATGACCTTCCAAGTTCAAGATGAGAAGAGTGTGTGGAATTTCAAATGTCTTCCTGTGCAATGAAATGCTGTGTTTCTGTTTCATGTTCTTTGTTGTTACTTGGTCAGTCTGTTCTGAACTATTTTCTGACTAGGGAGTGAATGTCCATTGACTCTTCATTTGGCACAGCAGAATATATTATAACCCCCTATTATAACCCCCTAAAGTGTACAGTCCTAGAGCTTTGGAAATAGACCTCCTTACCTTCTGATTCTGCCTCAGGAAGTGAAATAATTTTTCTGGACTGTTTCAAGCAAGTGGCTGCAAGGTTTGCTGCTAGAATTTATAATGTGAAACTTAAAACAACAGTTTTGCATTCATGTTAACACTGCTTCTCCAGGGGATATTCTGCATTTCATATGTAACACATTTTTCTCAACTGTAAGTTTAATTCAGCTCCAGGTTCACCAGATTACTTTTCTTTCAAACTGCTCTTACAGCTGTTAAAGAGCAAAAAGGGAATACAAGAACAATGAACAAAATGCAAGAACAATGCACAATTGAAAGTATTTATATTACATTAATATCTCTCAAAACATACTGCAGGTAAATTGCACATTCTTTGTGCACTTCACAGAAACATATTCTTGAAAATTCCTGATCCAGTCTCAGCCATGTGCTCAGAGCATGAGCTCTGAATTTTTTTCAAACAAAATTCTATACTTAGAAAAGTAACTATTTCCTTATTAAAAGCAGCTGATACTACTTATGAATAGGAACCAAACATAAAGAAAAATGTAGCCATGGACATTTTTCCTATGTAGAAGGGAAAATTCAGTAGGGCTGAGAGGGTTGTTTAGATGAAGTCATGCAGCCCATATATGTGACCTGAACTGAGTGTGTGTAAGAAACAGGGTACCTTAACGCGGAGCTGGAAAAGAGAGAGGGAGAAGAAGAAGACACCTACACTGATACCTTTAAAATGGCAAAATCCCCTTAATTTGTTGTGCACATATCTTATATATGATAAAATAGTTTACATTCCACTTCTTACTAAGATTCTGCCTAATTGGTTCATTCTTTCAACCTGTCTCCAACACACTCTATAATTGGCATACTTTGTAAAAACATAGATTAAACTAATTTCAACTGCGTCACAAACTCAGGCCTTCACAGGCCTCTGCAGGTCCCTCTTAGGCCGCAGTTTGGACAAGGCTGGATTGTCCAACCTCTGCAAAAGCACTCCGTGTCTCTGCTCAAGGAGGAATTCCTCTACATGTGTAGAAGTGCACTTGTTTGAGTAGCAGGTAAGGGCAGAAATGGAAACAGACAAGTCACCCATCTCAGCTGAGACATGGTAGTACAGACCAACTGAAGTGGAGAGCAACTTTGAGGGACTGTTCAAGCACATGAGCAAGTCTTTTCTTCCTCCACTAATTCTCTACAGAAGCTCTCAACATACCATCTGAAATGACATTAAAAAAAATACCCTGTGCTAGCCGTTAATTGTGAGTAAATACCCAGCGCTGATCATTACTGCTAAAAAATGGTGTCTTTTTCATCAGGAATAAATGTCAGTCCCTACTCTTAGACCCAAGATATTCTGCTAAAGAGTTTTCTTGTTCTGCTATGTGCTGTTGCCCATCTTCTCTTTATCTGCTCTGGATTGGAATAAGTAAACATGCTTACAGTAATGAGTGGATACTGAAACTTCTGTTGTCTCCCATGGAGATTTTATGGAGAAAGACAACATTTCTCTAGGTGTAGTAAAACAAAGGTGCTTGTTTCCCTTGGCAGATGTTAACAAAAGGTATTTGTTGATCTGAGATTCCCTAAAGAGTTTTGTTCTTGATCAACAGAGCAGTAGTGGTATCTTCACTTAATGCTTCACCACATTCACAGCAGCTTCACGATCTGGCAAGTTTTGGACATATTTTATCACATTTATCACTAGAAAATGTTGGTGAAACTTAGTCTGTGCCTATGTACCACAGTTGTCCTCATTCAAAAAGGAAAGAAGAAATTAAAGCATAAAATACTTGCAACAACCTAATTGATACTGGAAGTTAGGATGAGTAAGTGCTCTACTCTTCACTAAGAAGTTGTCTTGTAAAAGCCATCCTCGTGCCAGCATTTGCATGTATAGCAGGAATTGCTATTCCTGCAGTTGTTCGACTCTGTTTACAGACAAAAACCACAAATGTTGTCATATGGGAAGACTTAACCTCCATTATTAGAAAAGCTACTGTTTAGAGCCTAGACACTGAAGAAAATCCTTGTAAAAATGAGATAGTCCTAATTTGTGCTCTTCTCTGATGCCTCAGGCGATCTATGTCATTGGCAGCTAAACCACCTGGACTGCCTGTATAAGCATATAACAAATCAGGGGAAGGAGGGGAAGAAGCAGCCCATAAAGCTTTTTCTCACTCCCTAAGTTCTGCTATGCAGTCCTCTTGACAGACACTATGATTAAACCAGTAACCCAGTCTGGCATCTGGTGATAAGAGGAGAGAGTTTCATTTTATATACTGTAGTAGTAATTACAGTTATTATAACTTTCCCAAAGGTCCTCAGCTGATGTCAGTTCTTCTCACTCTGCTGTAAGTGACTGGAAGTTGATCTATGAGCAAGATGACCAAGACAGCTGAAAAGTCATAGCAGCATTGCAAATGTGCTACTTTTCATGCTGCTGCTGTCAAATGTGACCAAGCTTAAAGATTCAAGGCTGTGATCTGCATTTTTAGTGCATATGCAGTACTTGTTCTTAATGCCCCACTACACAAAAATACCTTTTTCTTCCTCAAAGATTGAGGGGCTCACCTACAAAATTTTTATTTGTTTGGGTTTTTTTTTTTTTATTATTCTGGAAATATGTATAACGTCAAGGTGTGTCTTTAAGGAAGAGCTATCTCAAAGCTGTAGTTCACACTGATGCCCAGATGCTTTTCTTTTGTAAGCTGATGTCTTATTCCTTGGACACACATCAGCCTCAGCTGCAATGCTGAATTGGTTCTAACTGCTGTATCTAAAGACAGGACATCTATTGACTGAACCCATTTTTGAGCCCAATTTATGAATTGAGCCCATTTTCACCATATAAAACTGAATCCTAGCTCTGACTGGGAAATCCCTGAATTATGTTGATGACATTCTCAATCTTTTTTACCACCTCATTTCTGCTAGCGCTTTTTCCATCAAATACACTTCTTCCATTTTTAGTGTTTTAAGACACGTGGTATTTTTAATAATTACATTATTTTTAATGTAATATCAGAAGTGTTACAGACACTTGTTTGCAAGGTAGAGTACACTTTGCATTGGTGACATAAATGTAGCTGCCTTGGGCCCCAGGATCTCAGAATTTAGCTGCCTTAGGCCCCAGGATCTCAAAATGCTGCATCATTCCGTCCCTCAGTATCTTTTCCAGGAAGACTTACATTTAAAATAATATGCAAATTATCTTTCTAAAGGAAAAAAAATGCCAGTGGCATCTGGTGGTCTTTAGTGGTCTTTTATGAAAAAAGAAACCCAAACATTCACTGGATAGTTGGTAAAACTGTTGAAGATTGTAATTAATGGCTAAGATCATTGAAGGTCTCTTAATGGAAACTGATGTGACTCACCCTTAAGTTGGATGTCAGGACTTAGGTCTGAAATCTTGGAGAATTAATGAACTGTTCTCAGGAGAATCCAGGAATGAATGAGACTTGCCAGTAGCAGCCTTCAGGGAACTATTTTACACCTGATGCTAATCATTCATAGGTGCAGAACAGACTGCAGAACAAGTGGGTAGATAAAAGACAAGATTTATTGATGTGCTTTCCCAGTCTTATTGAAGTGAATTATAAAGTCACTCAGATGTGAATTCCTCTAAATTAACTAGCAGGGAGCCTGTTTATAGTTGGACTTTGAGATAGAGGTGAAAGCATAAGAGCAGGTCTTTAGCCTTTGAGGAGACACTTGTATTTGGTTGCCTGAATTAATTTAGGGATTAATATCTTGTTCAGCTTCCTGTTTCAGTGATGTCTAGGAAGGCAACTCACAGTTCAGCAACACTGACAGTTGTTGGGGATGTAGAGCATTGGACTGCAATGCTATTAATTGTTTAGAGTTCTATGGAATGAATGCAATAAATATATCCATATGAAACAAATCTAGTCTCAGATTCTTCAGGAATTGTCGGATGTATGTTATGGGTCCTGTAATTCAGGTACAGTTGGTTTTTCAGTTTGAAGAGACTCTTTGGTGTGAAGTGTGAACTGTCCCTTCAGCATGAGACAAAAAACCTTGAGAGAATAATTTCAGAAGGCATTAAAATCCTATATGAATTACAATGCCAGCAGACTTCAGAGTTATTTCTGTCCATCAAAGGCAAATTTATTTTACTGCAGCATAAAGGCAGAGTTCAAGCAATGTATTTCCCTTAAGGGCTGGAGACCTGCTAATTTAAGATAAGGCTTTAATGGTGTGTGTATAATGTAAAACAGTTTTAAGGTAAAAGTTGCATATCTATAATTTTCAGTCCATGCAGGCGATACAGTTTGAGCAGAGACAAAATATACATGGACAAGATAAATCTGCTTTGATCAGTAACCGATTGACATTGATCCACAATGTTATGAACTCTCCTGAGCTTATGGTGTCTAATGTATGAATCAAACACAATCCCAGTATATTCCTATTTTTCTGTTCCAGTCACCTTAATGGTGTCTTTTACAGGCACATTTTGATGAGATCCCTATAAACTGTCGTAAAGAGTGTGCAGTGGGTGCACTTGCACTCCACTTGTCCTTTCTGTTTCTGCTGTCAGAAATCTGAGAAAAAAGGGAAAGCAGATGAGCATACTACCTAACACTTTGATCTTGTTCACATCATCACTGGTGGGGTTATAAGGTCATCTGTTCCCATATTGTTTGTAGCAAACAACTGACTGAGCAGCATTGTCAGTGATGCCATCTCATACCTACAGAGGACCAGCAATTCTCCAGAAAAATGGCTTATATCTTGGGGAACAGATGGAGAGGAAATAATTTCATGGCCAAAATGAAAGAAATCAGTATTTATCACTACAGCTTCTGTGAGTGCAGACACTGTCTCTTTATGCAATGGGCACTAATCCCAAGCATTCATTTTTCTGGTGGCTCTGGCATCCAGCAAGGTGAGCTTGAATGGACATGCCATTTAGTGCTGCTTCCCATACACCCCAAGGGCCAGCTCTGTTTTCCTGCAGGCAGCTCTGGTCTGCTGCCCTTGGCTGGCTGTGTCCCATACAGAGCTGTTGCTCTGACAGACCCAGGGAAGCTGCTGCCTGGGTGATAGCCTCTTCTGGGATGAAATTTCTTCTCCATCTGGAGCCTGCACATCGATGAGCCTGCTGCTGATGTTTGTTGCTGCTTATCGCCGCCCTAACATTTCCAGTGGGATTCTCCTCTTTCTGTGACACTTGGACTTCCTTCTCAAATGGCTTTGTAGTGCAGAGATAGCCAGCTGGGCTGCAGTGGTCCCTCAACTAACCTCTGCCAAAACAAGACAAATGCATGAGGAATGTAATTAGTTTTCTGCCCAGAAAAGTGAGTCTCAAAGCCATAATCACCTCTGCAGGCTCACGAGAAAAGGCTGCTTTGTAAGCATTCTTCCACCTTCCCCATGCAAACATTTGCCACATCACTTCGCTCATATCCTTCACTTACTTTGTCCTCTCAAAAATTTTCTCTGTTTTCAGTAGTTATGACTAATTTCTTCCTTCAACCACCTTCCTTTTTTCTCATGGACTAAATAGTTTTTTTACCCTGCTCTGCAGTCTCCTCTAACATTATTCCCTGAGCAGGGCTGTGTATAGATACAGGGGAAATCTCAATATCTGTTTGTCATGAAAAGACTAAATATCAATCTCTTTTGGTGGTAGCATTATGTGTTTGCAGACTAAATTTGTGAACCTTATTTTCCATTATAGAAAGTATGTCATTTTTACCTTGCACTCCATTTGCTGCATACTTCACTGCACTGAATTTTTCCAAAGCTAATTAGACGTTGGAATGGAAAAGCCTTCATAACTTTCCTGAGAAAATGATTTAGTGGCTCCCTCCTGTTTCTGGCCAGTAAGACACTGAAGGAAGCTTTGCAAGGAGAAGATGCAGTAGACCTTCTGTGCATCACAGCATCTTTTATTAAAAGACATAGGATTTAAGATACACTGTAGCATTGTTTTGGGGTTAGACTATTTTGTTTTTCTGAGGGAAAGAAAATGAATGCATTCCTAGAGCCTAATTCTAGACATGGGTTTTCCAAAACTGTGTAGAAGTGCTGAGTGCTCTCTCCCATCAGACAGTGAGTTCCTGTCAAAGCTGCCTCGAAAATGCTGCATGTTCAGCCTGTCTGCACTGCACAAGTTAGCCCAAAGTGACTCCCTTTCCCCTGGAGGTTAGAACAGACCAAAAGAGTTTCTAACAAGTTGATTTCACTAATTACTACAATAGTACTCTGGAGCAGATGACCACAAGGTGCTTCTGAGAGAGGTGCTTTTTATTTTGGAAAAATTTGGCAGCAGATAAATTTCTCCCAACTTGGAGTGTTTTTTGATATGTTTGACTTCAGGCATTTGATTTATTTACAATGAGCACTGAAATATGGTGTGGAGCAGTGGTATTCAAAAGAATGCCTTTCCTGAGGAGCAGTGCCTTCCTTATTTGTTTTGTAGAAAAATGAAAGGTCCTCTTACTTGTGGGAGATCATTGATTTTTCAGTGAGGAAACTCAAAGTGACTGTAGTTCATCTAAGGTCACTTTCTGAAAAATACTGATAATGACCAAGAAGAAAAATCTCTGAACAAGGATCATTGGCTAATGGTTTCACAGTGTGCTTAAATGAAGTCTTGCTTCTGTACCTCCTGACATGAGACTTCCCACTCTCAGGTGTGAGACACAGCTATTCTGTATGACAATCACTTACTTGCGACTTAAGCACCTCCTCTGTTCTTTCACTTGTAACTTCCCTGTTATTGAAATAGGCTTTGAGAAAGGAGGAGACTTGCATGAATAAGTAAATAGCGTGCCAAGCCAAAGCATTGTGCACATTTGCTGAGTGTAAATGTAGCTGGGACCACCACAAGTGTCCTACAGATACATTATTGATTTGCATTTGAGCTTGCACTCTGTCTGGCTTTTTTGTCTCCCAGAATCTGCAGGCTGGTTTGACAAGTCTGCAGAGCTGTGAGCACAGCTGGTTGAAATCCCATTTTTCTTACACTTCTTATTTAAGTAAGGCAATAACATGATATTTTGTTTTGCCCCACAATGGAGGAATCTCCCTGCCTTGAAGGAGATTTGCTAGGCTGTTACTTGCATGGAGTGACTAGATAAACAGCTGTATCATCCTGCTTTGATATTCAATTGGTTCCAGGATAAACCTACTCTCTCTTCAGGCAGAGCCTACCAGAAAAATTATGGTAGGTCCTAAGCCCCATTTTTCTCTTCATTGAAGTGTGCAGTTACACCCATGCACACCCAAGCATGCCCAAGAGTCTACAGTGGCAGGATTCAGGGACCAGCTGTTGGCCTTTAGGATATCCTATTTCTGCAGGATCAAGCAGTATGAAGATCAGGCAAGAAAATTCAAGGGTGCCTTTTGTAAGTAGCAAGGAGAATAATGTAATGTGCTTACTTCAGTGACACTAATTTTGCAAAGCTTTTGAGAAACAGTATGAAACAAAATTGTTTTAAAAGACAGACTGGTCTGATCAGAACATGGAAGCAGAACGATGGCTGGGCATCCAGCACATTACCTGAGAAAAAAATATATTCATCAGGATAAGATTTTATTACTGTTCAAAGGTACTTGTGTCTTTGTTGTATCAAGGCTGACCTTGATATTGTTCTTGTCTCCCCCTGGAAAGGAAAGTCTGTAAAATTATTTTTATCAATTTGCTGAAGAGACTAGAGGTACTCTTTAGAATAGCCTGATACTATTGAGATAATCTTCATTACAGTAGCTGATATGGGAAATCATTGTCCTGGATGTAATGGTTACAACTGTTGATACTTTTGAGACCATTTGTGGGTTTCTTCTGTTCAGGAAACTTCAGTGATAGCTAAACAGAGCTGCTCACCTTCTGCCTCTGACCTCTGCCACACAACAACCAAACTCTGGTGAGAAGGCTCAATGGAAATTGATATCAAGTTGCTTGACTGAATCTTTAGAGCTACTTTAATTCATCCGTGGAGCTTGTGTTTGTTTTAAAATTAATAGCTTTTTTGTTGAAAAGAATTTTCACTTGCAACTGTTTCTTTCAAGTATAAAAACAGTTGACTCTAGATTTAATCTTCTGAGTAATAGTACTTGAAAAGCTACTGAGGCTTTTTTCCCCCCATTTTCCTTCTCTGTGCTTAGAGACCAAAGTAAATTGAAATAAATTTCTTTACTGATTTTTTTTGTTCAGAGACCATTTGCAACCGAATACTATTCTTTCATTTTTGTACAATTATAGATGTTTTCAAGCACTAGAAAAGTCTGTAAAACTTTCTTCTTACCCATTATTTTTCCCCAAAACCTTGGCACATATACACATATATGTTTTAAATTCTGAAGGACTTCAAACTAAATTGTGCTTTTGGGTGGTTTTAGTGAAGTGGACATTTTCATAAACACACTTTGACATTGACCTGGCTCTAATCCAGATGCTAGCACATTGTTAACATTAACAAGCCCTAAGAAAAGTTATCGTTTCAGAATATTTATGCATTAATGCCATCAAATATATTAATAGGCTTGGAGGCATTTTTATATTCTATACAGAAAAAGTCAAGCCTTCACTATGTTATTAGACCACTGAATTTTAAGTTTTATATTTAAGAGTAATCAATCTCAGCACTTTATTTTAACCACTTGGGGGTTTAGAATTATTCTATATTTTCTCCCTTTTCCAAGAATAGCAACTTTCAATAACTACTGAGACACAGCTTAAGGAGTGAAGGGAATATAGTAATTTCCTTAGATATATCATACAATCTGTGATGACTCCTATTTATTCTTCAAATTTGCTTTAAATTAGTAAGTGATGTTCTTAATACCTGGTATGGGGCATGTAGGAAAAATGGGTGGCCCACACAGAAGTCTGCTTTTAATACTATTTTTTTTACTTACTATGTCAGTTTAAGGATCCTATGGGGATAGTTCCTCTTGCATTAGCACCTGACTTACAAATAATCTGGCTGCCTATTTCCACAGAGCAAGAGACCATTTCCTTCTCAGCTATGGTAGGGTTTGGTTTTCATTTGACTCTGAGAAGATGCATTTTTCAGCAGACTTAGAGTTCACAGTTCTACCTGATAAAACACATTTCTCAACCTTTCAAAATTCAAAGGATGCCTGAGCATTGCTGAAGCAATCAACAGACTATATCAAACACTGCTGGAGCAGCTTCCTTTAGTCAACTCCCGAAATCTTTGGCTACACAGAGGTGCGTTTCTGAATCACAGAATGTGGCAAAAACCCCCATTTTGAAACCATCAGGACCACAGAACCTGTTCTTTTTATCATTCCTTCATACATTAGTATATCTCTATTAATATTACCTATGCCTCTGCACTTCAGGATCCAGCTGTTCCTGGACTCTTTATTAAGGTCTCTAAGTAAGAATTTACTATTAGTATTGCTAAGAGCACTGCAAAAATGGTCTCTTTTGCTCCTTCAGCACCACTGTGAACTTTTAGTGTGTACTAATCTATTTATCTAGACCATATTGCCTTCAGTGAGGAAAATTAATGGTGAGGTTTTAATTTGGCTGCATTTCCATATGATGAAGTTGCCATCAGAATTAAAGGATATTACAGGGGGCTACAGAATAAAAGCACTGCTGGAGTAAACAGCCCCCATTATAAGCACACCTAAGTCCACATGAATTTGAACCCTTACTCAGAGCTTCCCTAACATGAGGATACCCATCACCTGGTTGTCTTGCAACCCTTCTGAAGAACAGAGGACGTGCATTAGGAACAGCATTGCCAGCAGATCAAGGGAGAGGATCCTGCCCCTCTATTCAGCCCTACAACTATTCCTCTGAGACATGCTTATAGTAACCACAAACCTAGTTATGTTTTCTCTTTTGCATATAAAATAACTCAAGAAGGACAAGGCAAGTAAGGTTTCTACATTATTTTTAATTTCATGGAACGGCTTTTGGCAAGACTCAAAAAGAATCACTTCAGATGAGCACATTTTTCATGATAAAAACAAGGCAATAAAGTGACTGGGCTAAATACATGATTGTCTCTCATCAATAAGTAAAATGAAAGTGGAGAGAACATCTGTGACCACAGAAGAATTCAGATAATAGAAAATTTAACACATTTTACTCTTGAAGACTTGTACTGCATCTAAAGAGATGAATCTTAGTCTTCCAGTTGTCCTTTCTGTACTCATTGTACCATGAAAAATATATTGGATATTGCTTTTCTGTGGACAAAATGGTTATTATTCTGCTGAATGTTAGAATAATTTAGTCTCTAAACCAGCTAGATCATGCATCTTGCCACAAATATTGTGTTTGAAAACAGGCAGTAGAAAAGCATCAGTTATGAAATACTTCACAACTGCTACAGGTTTTAGTTTTAGATTTAAAAAAAAAAGCCTACTTAGCAAAACAAGACATAAGTCAACTCTACTATTAAAATCTAGTTTAGCACAGCTTTGTCATCCCAGTTTTGAAAAGGACGTTTTCATGGAAAGAAAAGGTGAGGGTGTGCGTTTAAGTATATTTTGGTCATCATAAATATCATGAGGTGATTTTGAAAATCTGCTTTTGATATGAGGGTACAGTGTTGTGCTTATCCAAAAATAATTTTTGTTACGGATATTCCTATTAGTAGCATTTGGAGTCAGACATCTAGTAGCAGATTCCAAGCCACCAGATGCAGATGTGAAGTGAAAGACTGGATTTTATAGCCGTTACATATCCCACTATGTTGTGTGTTCCTTTATTCTTGCGGTAATGCTATGATCATTCTGTTGGGAACCTCCACCAGATAATTCTAAAATTTATTTTAGCTGCCTAACTGCTTGTTTAGACAATCAGTGTTTGTCCTATTGAAACCATAGCTACAGGGGAGAATTTTTGCTTCATTTTAAGACAGATTGTTTCACTGTTCCATTCCCCATTACTGATAAACCAAGGCGAATGTAAAAAAATATCATAACTTTATAACAGACTTCACAATGACTGGAAAATCAGTTAAAACCATAAGATTCTATCAATTTAAGTGTATGGATTAAAGTGATGATGAATTATATTAGATACAGTTAACTGGTAAACTGCTGAAGCTGTTCTGGTTTAGCTTCACACTGCATTAGTAGCATAAAATAACTATAGACTAAACCTGAAAGAAAATTGTGATCCACCTAATGATTTAAAAATATAATGTACTTAAAAAAAATACCAATCTGTTTCTCATAGAGAGTTTCTGAGCTTCTGCAGGATCAAAAAATGAGATAATCTTTAGGGGAGAGGATATTTGAGTTACGTGTAGCAGGTTTAATTTCGTTATGGAGATAGACATATTTTTTATATATGTATATACTTTGCAAGGATGATGGTGTACAGTGTGCCATCTGCTCATTTCTACTCTTTCCATATTTATCACCAGGAGACACTGAAGTTTTTCATTTTCCTCAGTGCTCTGAGTTTCTTATATGTTTATTTTTTTCCCCCTAAGACTTGGGAAAAAAGCCTCACAGACAGAACGGAGTGGTCAGCAAATCCACATACCCAAGGGAACAAAACAGACCAAGTATTACATTGGTTACTGCTTTTACACATCTGAAAAATTTGTCCAGAGACAATGGCTAGGGATCCATATACACTTATGTACAGGAAAGTTCTTTGCATTAAGATAAGCCTTGTAGACATATTTTCTGGAGAATATTTGTAGCACAGTTGCATCCTTAACTTCTACAACTAAATACCATTTTTGATTCATTGTTTTTTCCAATTAAGAAATCTTCTGATGAACAATTTGGGGTTTTAAGCATAAAATATATTTTGAAACAAAACTGCTATTTTATTCTCCTGCTCTTATTTTTGCTGAATGTCCCAGACATCTCTGATACAATTTTTTTTCTGTGAATCCCTTGAGTGCTCCTGTGCAAGCAGCACAAAGCATTTATCACCAGTTACATTTTTTTAACAATGTCCTTGTTTTACTGTGCTCCTATGTCAATACCCAAACCAGTCCCCTAAGTATGTTCAGCTATGGGTGTCTTATGCTGCCTTTATGGTGTTTTCTGGTCAAACTGTACATATGTCTTATTCTCTGCTACTGGACTAACCTGATCCAAAGAAGAAAAGCAGGTTTGGAGATTTTGGGGTGGCTGGGTTTGGTTGGTGGGGTTTTTTTGGGTTTGTTTGTTTGCTTGTTCTTTCAAATTTGTGGACTGATTCATATTCTCCTGGGCACCACTGCTTCTGAGGACTTCAGTAATTAAGGATGGGCCATTTCTTCACTCTTCTGTAATGTATGAAAAGCCTTTACTTAGGTCTGTGGCCATTCTCAGGCTTCATGAATACATTAACTTTCACAGGAGTCAGGTTCTTAGTTCCCATTCAACTTACAGTGAATCATCTCTGGGGATGAGCTGTTGCCTGCATCTCAAGTTTGTCTTTCACAAATTCTTCACCTTGAATTAATTACTTTTTTTTAATAGAAAAATAACAGTTGGTATGATCAAGAAAAAAAAAATTCACCAGAGTTAAAAATAAAACAACCTTGTTTTCTCATCTGCAGTCAGAGATGGAATCCTAGTAACTCTGAGTGATTTTATGACCAAGGGATTGAGCTAGAAGAGATTCTTCTAGAAATATGAATAGCTGAGAAAGGCAGAGAGTAGCAAGCTGTGAGGGAATAACGTGCTGATAATTTGTATTAGCATTAAATGTGCCTCTAAATCTCACACCCTTCTATAAAGCTGTGACTCTTTCAAGGCTTATGTATCGTGATTGGCGTAAATTATTAATCATCTTTGGAAAGAAAAAAATACCCAGAGGTGACAAAATCAACCGATTTATGCACAACAATAATGGGAATTGAAACACACAAGTTAACAAACAATTAGAGCTAAAGTATTATCAATTAGAATGTTTATGGCTAACAAATCACCCTCTCAACTACTGTACTTCTCATTTGTATCATTTTCTTGTGATTTAGTATATGGTATTTGAGATAATTGTACTGTAGGTTGCTAATTAAAAAAAAGTACCAACTGGAGACCATGGCATGGGAAGCAATAGTGTCTGAATTAACCATAAAATGCATTGTTAACCGATCTTTTTTTCACTGTTAAAAAATATTATCATATCAGAACTAGCAGTTAGTATGTCTCTTTGCACAAAGCTATTTGGGGCTGTGGCACCACAGTATTCTGGCCACAGCTGACTGCAGTGCAGGCAGAAAATACCACAGCTGAAGAAATAATCTATAATGAAGGACTCGTTCCACAAACGAATCATTTTCTCATTAGGGAATATGACAATCAAGATTCTTACTAGCTTAATCATCCAGGTTCACTGATGACAAATTCTTCCCTGCAATTTCTCATCCTTTAAAGTACTTGGATTAGTTATTGCTGTAGATCAGTTCTGTAAATTTAAACTCTTCAACTACAAATGTTCACCTCCAGAGAAAGTCAAAAGTAGCTTTGAAAGTACTGGTACATAAACTATGCACTTTCGTTTTTCATGAACAGGGCACAATTAAAATTTAATTATTTGTATGTTAGTTGAAAGTTAGCAGAAACAAAAAGCTGCTAGTTCGGATTTTAATGTAAACTGAAAAATAAATTTAGTCAACATTGCATCTTTATATTGCTACAACTCAGGCTGATCCCATGATAATAGTTGAATATTTTACAAGATTTCCTGTTTCTAGAAGTCACTAGTAAAGATCCAGGGCGTTTGCTGAACACAGTGTGATCTTCCTGGACAGCAGAAATATTATACACCATGCTGCCAGGAACAAGATTGGGGAAACAACCAACGTGGAATAAAGATACCAGCTCTGGTGTGGGGACGCCTCACCCCAGGTGGGTTCCTCTTGTCTGACAGCCCCAGAGCACGGAACTGGGGACGAGCACCCAGGCATGGGGTCACGGCTGGAGCCCCAATGAGCGCGTGCTGCTCAGCGTGTTGAATCATGGCTGGAGCAGCACGGAAAGAGGAAGCAGGCTAAATGATGAGCATCCTGTAATTGGCTATGGAAGGAGAAAGGAAAACATAGTCAATTGGCAAAGGTCTCTGGTGAATTACCTTTGTCTTTCCAGAAAACGGTACTTTGGCATCATAAAATTCCCATGGTGCCATACTTTGGCATCATAAAACCTCATGAGGTTTTATGTGTGTGCCAGCTCACATCAGCCCCTGCTGGAGCCTAAATACATTAGAGAGCTGCTGATCTTTTCTCTTCTTGGTGTACAAGCCTGATGTAGAGATATCCTTTCGCTTTGCTTTCTCCTATACACATCTCATTATTCTCTCCCTGAATACTATGGATAATGTAGAACTAACTCTATGCCATGAGATGCAAAATAGTAATAATGCAACACAGTGGCTAAAAATCACTTGAAGACAATCAGCTACCATCACCAAATTATCCTGAACTGCAGTTTAAATTTAGACTAAATATCAGGAAAGACAGATATGTTAAAGACTGAGTGGAAGCTACAGCTTTGCATTTGTTTCAGTCTGAGTATTACCCTGGAGCAAGTTGGGAAACAGGCTGTAATGGGAGCCACTGTTCTTTCATTGATTACTTTCTCTAAGTGCATACTGCAGAGGGGAAGGCAAGACGAATAAATTGAATATATTGGTTTTTACAAAAACTAGGGCTGGATTGGCGTATCCTGGTTGCACACCTCACATGTTGGATGGACCCGCTCCTCCCAGTCTGACGTCTCTGGTCAGAGGCACCTCAGCAGCAGTGACTCCTTCCCTTCGCTTCTTGAGGAAGAGTGAGTGGGGTGTTAGAAAAAGAGTTCATAAAGATGAGGGAAGGGGATTGCTGCTACTCCAAGGCTGGTATACAGATCATTTAGATTGGAAAAGACCTTTAAAGTCATCAAGTCCACTAATCTATAATATGTCTGAGGTTAGACCTCTGTGCCATTTCACATGGACTTGGCCTAAGTTTACCCCCCACCAGCATCACTCTCTGTACCCTGCCCAAAAGACCCAAGGGGATCCAGGCCAGCAGACATTTTTGTTTCCTCCTCATCTGCTTAGACACCACAGGCTATATCTGATCTACCTGTGATGAAACAGAGGCTTGCATACCTTTTGTCCGCTGAGCAATTAAGAGCTGAGCAACAAGTTAGCCTCAGACAAATAAAGGAAAGAAATAATCTCTTGCATGTGTCCAGACTGACTGTCTGGCTGACCGACTGCTGGCAGTGTGTCGCTCCCCAGGCAGCCTGCTGACAACCCAGCACACATCAGCCTCATTTTCTGAGTGATTCTTTTTTTGTTAGAAAAAGGAAAACAGCTTTTGAAGGCTCCTTGTTGGGCTCATAGGTGGATTTGGGAACAAGAGAAGTTACATGGGACTGACGTGGCAGTCTTTGACATGCCCTCACTTAACAGGACAGCTCACGTCCCAGACAGCTACATTAAGGGAGAAACAGCAGTATTCCCATGGTGCCATACTTCTGGCTGCTCTTGAGATGTGTGTCCTCAGTCTGACACAGGGTAGGAATGAACCACAAGCCCTGTGGTCCACGCTGGAGCCGAGCACCATGGGCTCTCCTTACCCTGACCCATGCCTTCACTGGGAAATGTTCTTGAGGAAAACAAAGATTGGGACCAAAATAAAGAAGAATGAATGTAGCAATGAATATATGGAGTAATAATGTGTAATTCCATGTTTGTATTCAGGGATTAATTCACAGGCAGCAGTTACAAGAATGTAATTATTTGATGTAAATTATGACTATTCTTATTAATAATGTTTATATTCTCTCTCCCAGCAATAAGATACGCTATTTGAGTTCCCTTTCTTATCATTATGGAAGAGGAGTTTCCTCTTTTAAAGTTAATTTCCTTTTCTACCTCTAGTTTCCCTTCATAAGAGAAGTAAAAACCTTTCTGAAATCTGATAGCTCTGCTGTTCTGGACTAGAGCAGACAGCCAGTTCTGTTTCCTTGCCAGATAGTGATTTTCTCATGCTGACAGATGTGCGAGACAGTGATAGATCAGATTAATTCTAATTTCTGAAGTGAGCCGACATTTGAACCCAGCTAATTTAAAATGTTCTTTCTGTGTTCAGTCTGCTCAGGCAATTTAACTGCAAATCTTTCTCTCAGTGCTGTCCTTCCAGCTCGTATGGTTGGGTACATGGAGCCAGAGCTAACCGCTCGCTTATTACGGCAAACAAATGCAAGCAGGTCGGAAGCTTACTTGCACGCAATCCCCCACGTTAATTGCCTGCTCTGCTTTGCCACAGCTTTGTAGGACAACTCAACTTGCCCCTCCCTAGGGGATGGCTCCTCCTCAGCTGGTCACCAGGAGCCTGAGGAACATCACTTTGGGAAGGGTGGTGGAGGGTATGAGCTTTAGCCATCTCTCAAGGCAGTTCTCTGTTTAATTCTATTATTTTCTTGCTTTCCATGACTCACCAGCCTCGCAATGTGATTTGAATCAGCCTAGCATAAATTTTTTTTTTTTAACATTCATTTGTCTTTTTTTCCTCAGATGTCCTTTCCAAAGCTGCTTTCCTTTCTCTCGGTTCCTGTCTTTGCTATTTCATCATGAATATATACTTGCAGGCCTCTTTCTAGGATCTCCAAAGGTAAAGGTATCTGCATCAGAAAATGTCTCTTTTTCTGAAGAGGCTCTACAATTTTCATTGTAAATAATGAAAGCCAAAGATTTTTTTCAGTGAAAGTTTGATTTTTTTTTCTTTTAATACAAAACAATCTCAGTCTATAAAATTTGCTTTAATCAAAATCTCAGTGTTTCACTGAAAATGTCATGATGTAACATATTTGAAAAGTAAACATAGGCAGGAAGAGAATGCTTTTTCTTTTGACAACATTGGTTCACCATTTATAGCCTCTTGAATTTCTTTACACTCTGAAGTTACACAATGTGAATTTATTGTCAATTATGGTAATCTTTTAAATCCACATTCTTAATATTGATAATACTATAATCTTTCAGACACTCAACTGTTTTCACATTTTATCTTCCTCCCAGCTTGCTAAGCAGTGAATCCCTTTCCACACTTTCTTTTCTTTTGGTCTTTCCCCTATAAAGCATGTATTCCTACCACAATTTTATCCTAGTTCTGCTTCTGTCTAATAAATACATTTCTACTGTAGCCAGCTATTGTCATCCTTTTGCTTTACTCTCATCTGATTCTTGGAGGAAAATGGAAAATCTTCCCAGAGGTTTTCAAAGCAAAACCAGACAACTTTTCCCGTTATTCCATATTCTGGTAGAATTCCATATTTCTGCTATTGAAATAAGCTTAGGAGACTACCATTGCATATTACTGGAACAAAAAAAACCCAAAATGCCACAGAAAGATAGTTGCTAATTTTTAATTTCAAAAAGTCATTTTACATGTTTTAGAAAGTTTTGCCATTTGCTTTTGGGAACTTGGAAAGGTTTCAGAAGTCTCTGTAAAAGAATTTTTTTTGGACTTCTTTGAAAGTTCTCTCTTGCCAGTGGCACTTTCTGCTCAGCCACAGCCCTGGCAGTGCCAGCCTGGGTGTTTGCACTGTTACCTCTCCTGATGTTTCTGTGGACATGTGTGCCTGTCACAGGCTGTATCCGTGTCCTTGAGTCTTTATGCAGCTGCAGCCACAGCTCTGTGCAAGGAATTCACCTTTCAATGGATTTACAGTTTGCCATTTTAATCAGTTCTTCCTAGATGTTATATGCCTTTAATCCAGTTTCATTTATAGCTACTGGTAACTTTGATATTTTAATCAAATGTTTCTTCCATTCTATTTTGATTTTATTATCTGAGACTGAAGAATATTTTTATCTCTGTTAATAGTGGATTTCTTCAACACCATTTTGGGCAATTTTAGCAGCTCCTGGGACAGCATTTTGAAGTGGTATAGTTTATATTAGGTTATAAAAACCTATATCTTTTATATTAGGTTATAAAAAATTAAAATTAAGTCTTGCCAAAAATTCTAATTAAAAATAAGTGTAACCTAATTCAACTTTGTTTCTAAAAATGTACCATTTAAATGAGTGTTTTTCCTATCAGAAGCATATAGCATATTGTTTATTACTTTGGAAAAATGGTACCAGTATGTGGCAGGTAATAAACAGAAACATTTACCTTAACAGCAAAATCTCTTTTGCATAAGTTGCATACCTTTATTTTTCTCTTTTCTCAGGACACTCTATTATATTTAGCTTTTGTCAAGCTTTGAAGAGAATGTGTCTAATTTTTGTCTCACAATACTTCCTAGCTCACCATAAATATAGTGTCATTCTTGAGCAGCATTGTGTACTGAATCTGTAATGTCTTACGAGGGAATTGTTTCAACTCAGTGAATAAATGAAAATCACTTGGGATTCATTCCAAACCTGACTTTTTTTCATCACTTAACTTGCTCAGTGTCTTGATTTTTTTTCCCTTTTCCATATACAGATATTCAATTATTTACTCCACAAAACCTTAAAAAAAAAAAGAAGGAAAGCCCCCATCACATCAGATCAAACATTTGTAAATACAGAATAAGGGGATGATAAAGCATGCTAGATGAGATCATGATAATAGGATGTGACAGTACTGTTTATTAAGTCCTTTCAAGAAGTGTTTGCTTCATGGTCTTTGATTGTTGTCACTGACTGGTTACTTCAAGTTTCTGAGAACAGAAAGTTCATGGGCAGCCACACTGCCTTCTGTATAATTTGAATTGGTATTTTCTTTTGTGTCTCTGCAGAAGATGGTGACTCTTTTAATTTTTCTACAGAAAATTTTGCCAAGCATTTTTAACAGAAGGAAAGCATCTCTAATGCACATCATGGGTGTTTTTCACTCCTTACAGGCAGGACTGCAGGTAGGTAGGGAGCTCTTGTGTAACTTCCAAGCTAACAGTGCCAGGGTCTTTATCACAGGCAATAGATCTTCCAGACACTGGGCAGAGAAGTGAGACATTCAATATGAACTATGCCCATAACACCAAGCCAGACCATCCCCACGCTGATTAGGGTGTATGTCAGTGCACTTTATTGAGCGCTTAGGAAAGGGTAGCTCTCTCCTCCCACACTACTGTCTTCTTCTGTCCCTTTCTTGCTCAGAATGTATGTGGCACTGGAATATTTCAGATCATTTTCCTAGTCTGGTTCAATGCACACTGTCAAAGGACTGGAGGGCCTGAGGTACAAACTGTGCTTCAGTGTGCTTTTGAAACAGTTTGGCTGTGCTCTGCTCTTGAATCATGGTAAACTGTGAAATGTCAGGTCAGTCCTTAAAGAATTAGTAAATGGGAGAACAAGTGCTATATGCAGGAGGAGTGACAGAGACTCCTGATGAAATATGAGGACAGAGATTGCTCATCCGTACTGTATATTGTGCTGTTTGTTTGTATGTTTATATATATAAAAAGAACCAGCACAGACTTCTGAAACTAGAGAGTCAGCTTTAGAAAAACTGATGACTGAAGCAGAGAAAGCATTAGCTTCCTCATTAAATGCTAGTTACTGATAACACTTGACTGCCCTATATACCTCTTAAGAAAAAGGTATTTCTGCAGTGCCTGAGGAAATTAGCCGCGGCTGAATTTTCCTTATATTTTAGAAATTATGTTAATCACTTCATGCCTGCAAGTTCCATAATGTGGTTTGCGCTAGGCAGCTGTTGCTTATGCTGCTTGTCTCATGCAATGCAGCAAAGTTGTTGTCTGAATGAGAGCTTCAGAATCCAGCCACAGCATAGCAGAATATTAATGAGCTAGCTAGCATCCTGTTTGGTGCATATGGAAAAGGAATAAAACCCCCAAAAGATCTGAAAGAGCCCATGCTGTGGTACAGAGCCCAGCACTGAGGGAGAGGGAACCTTAATCTGTACGGCCTTCCCACTGCTGCTGCACACCAAGCTCCCATGTGCACTGCACAGGGAGACTTCAGAAGTGCTGGAAGCATGCAGGGCTTCTGTGCTCACCAGAAGCTCTTTTGGCACCTTCACTCCTGCTCTTTGAGCCCAGCTCTGGCCAGGAGTACCTGCTGCTTTCCTCCCCAGAGCACGGACTCAGAGCCAGGCAGGGGAGTGCAGGGCACTGGGGCTGGAAAACAGCTCTGGTCTCCACTGTGGGAAGTAGGGTAAAACCTGCAAGGAGAAGGCAGAAAGGAATTTCACCACACCATATCTGAAACCTGAATTTTACCTGTATTGTGAAGAAACCCCAAGTCAGTTCTGGCTGCACATCTGACAGCAGCATTTAGAAGTCTTCTGTAACCTACAGTAAGGGGTTCTGTGCATTTGTGTCTATACATCAAGTGCTGGAATAGTCATGTTTATGCAATTCAATAGTCCGAAATATTTTTGAACAACCAGCAGTGAATTTGGACAGGTGTCAACTTTAAATACTGTCTTTTTGCCTTGTCACAGAATCACAGAATATTCTGAGATGGAAAAAACCCACAAGGATCATTGATTCCAACTTCTGGCCCTGTACAGAACACCCCAGGAGTCCCACCCTGTGCCTGAGAGTATTGTCCAAATGCCTCTAGAGCTCTGTCAGGCTTGGAGCTGTGATCCCTTCCCTGGGGAGCCTGTTCCAGTGCCCAGCCACCCTCTGGGTGAAGAACCTTTCCCTAATATCCAACCTAAAATTCTCCTGACACAGCTTCATGCTGTTCCTTTGGGTTAAACATGTGGTTAGATGCCACAAAATAGGTAGCAGTACCTTAACTGTATGCATTTTGTAAAGGCTGCAAGCCTCTTCCATCCTTTTGAAGGGGAGTGCTGATCTTCTCTCCTTTCACACAACACTCAAAAAAGGTCATATTTCAGAATGACCAAACATCCATAATTCATAAGACCAGGCATCCTCGTCCTGCTTCAACTACCTACTTCAAACCTGCTATATGACTCCTTGAGGTCTGAGTGGATGTGCACACATCCTATGCCTTCACTTCTGCAAACCGAAGTCCTACTGAAAGACACAGAGAAACCTGGATTATGAAAAATGGCATATAATCACTAGCATGTAGCATCAATTTGACTGACATGTGCCTACTGTCACTGTTCTTCCCGATCCTGGGGGTGCAGAAGACAAGTTCTGTTTTCAGCCATCTCTTGATGTGTGCCCTTCAAAAGCACCACAAGAACATTCACAGCAACACAATTAAATACAGACAGCAGAGGAAAGATTTGGAAGCAGCAGTATTTCCCTGCTAGATTCTTGTGTCTCAAATAATGAGATGCATGATGCCTGCCTCTTGCTGATAGCTGGGTACTGCTTGCTTTAATAAGAAATGGTTTGCTGATGAAAAGCCAATCAGCAAAATGCTGAATGTATTACTATGTAATTTCATGTGAAAAGAGATAAAAACAGCCTGTATCCTTGGATAATAACTAAATATTGATTTTCTAGTAGTTGTTTTATCTTCGCCCAAATCATCATTTATTAATGTAGACAGTTCAGCCTCTGGTTTAAATAGGATTTGCTGAAGTTTAAGTCCCTATTTCTCTTACAGAGCAGCTTTAGGTAAGAAAATGGTTGGTAGATCTTTTCATCAACAGGCACAAGGCAAAGGTATTCCAGACTCTTATGGTGAAGCTCATGAACTTCATTTTTTGAGGGAGACGGCAAAAAACAATGACAATGATTCAGATGCAAAGAAACCCAAGGAACACTAGTCCTTCAAGCAACATATATCTAAACCTTGAAATCCTTGGCCATGGAGTGGCCATGGAGTGCTTGAATAGGCATAAAAAGCAAGACATGTTTGCTTGGACAAGTTGGCATTGAAATATAACAATTTTGTAGCATTCAAGAATTTATTTAATATAGATTATCAATGTGCAGTGTGTGTAGCTCTCCAGAAAACAGGATGTACTTGGGGGCAGTTATCCTGATATGCCTGCTCTGTCACTATTCTCTCCCTATCAATTATTCACTTCTTCTGGCCTTCTAGGGTTAGACAGACCTTTGATTCAATCTTGTCTATTGATTCTGATGCTCTGAAAAATAAGCTCCTACATTCTGTAAGTAATTTTGAGTTTGACCTTCTATATACAAAAGGTACAACCTCTGATATAGGAAAGACAATTGATGAAGAAAGAGCTTGTCTTGTTCCCTTGCTTGTGTCCCAGCTTGTGAATAAAAATACGTTACACTGAGTCCATATTCAGGATTCACATTTCTGAGTCATCTATGAGGGGAACTGAATGAATTGGTGTATAAGGCACCAAGAATAAAAGAACAGTAAAGCAGAGAATCCAGGTTCATCTCTCTCCTAAAAATCAATCCATCAATCAATCAATAAGGAAATTTCATTTTTTTAACTCTCTTAGCTGTTTCAAACTGAAATTGCTGATTTTTGTCTACCAGATTTTAAGGTGAGGCAGGATGCACTAGTATTTGACTTCTTTAAATACGGAAAATTGCTGCCTTCCACAGCAAGGAAGAAAATGATAAAAGAAAATTAAGTGCTCTTGTTAGCAAATACACTTCAAGTAAAATATTAAAATGTTCCTTAATAAGGAAAACCATCAAGAAATCCCTCCTATCTACATTAAAATGTGAAAATTTTATTGGAAATGTGTATTTCTCATAAGAACAGACAAGAAGGTTTGGTTTCCCGTAGCCATTCACCAGCTCCGTTAACTCTCTCATCTGCTGCAGTAGAAGGACCTCAGGGCTGCCAAGGCTTGAAGACCACAGAAATTAATGTCTGCATATATAAGATTCTAAATTATTATGAAAACTCAACAAATGTGTTGTGAAATCATGTCACAATATGGAAACGAGCTCCCAGAATTATGCTTTTCATTACGGTAACTTTTGCGATGGATACCTTTCCAGCTTGTTCCCAAATCTGTCTGGAGAATGGCTTTAAATGGATGTCCAGCTAATCATGTCATGTCTCACTAAGAGAACCAAAAAATGTTAACCTTTGGGCATGGTGGATATTGGTGATGATTCTGTGACTAGTCTGATCAGACAGATGGAGCACTGTCATTCATATGTGATATGGATAAAAAGATCTCTGGAAGATCACAGGGTGACAGAATGGGTAAGGTTGGAAGGGCCCACAGTGGGTCACCACCTCCCTGCTCAAGCAGGGCCATCCCAGAGCAGATGGCACAGGATTGTGTCCTGAGGCTTCTTGAGGATCTCCAGCCAGGGAGACTCCACAACCTCTCTGTGCAACCTATTACAGTGCACAGTCACCTGCACAGCAAAGAAGTTCTTCCTCATGTTCAGGTGGAGCTTCCTGTGCATCAGTTTCTGCCCACTGCCCCTTGTCCTGTTGCTTGGCACCACTGAGCAGAGCCTGGCTCCATCCTCTGACACCCTCCCTGCAGATACTGACAGACACTGATGAGGTCCCCTCTCAGTCTTCTCTTTTCAACACTGAACAGGCCCAGCTCCCTCAGCCCTTCCTCACAAGAGAGATGCTCCAGTCTCTTCATCAGCTTTGCTCCCCCTAAAGGACCCGCTCCAGGGCTTCTTTGTCTCCCTTGAACTGGACACCACTCCAGATGTGGCCTCACCAGGGCTGAGCAGAGGGGCAGGACCACCTCCCTTGCCCTGCTGGCATTCATTGCTCTTCATAATGCACCCCAGGATACACTGACCTTCTTGCCCACAAGGACATATTGCTGGTCCATTGTCCCCAGAGCTGCTTTCCAGCAGGTTGGCCCTCAGCCTGTACTGATGCAGGGGGCTATTCTTGCCCAGGGGCATGACATTGCCCAGGTCCTGCACATATCCTGGTGGAACTTCAGATGGTTCTTCTCTTCCCATCTCTCCACACTGTCGAGGCCCTTCTGAAGAGCTGCACAGCACTCACAGTAGTGATGAAATCCACCAGTTTTGAGGCAGGAGGGATGCCATCCTGGAAGATACTTTCTTCTCCTCTTTGGCATATTTAAATGCCAAGTCTTGTTTTTATTTATCTTATTTTTACAGGAATGTGCGGTGTAAAGCACACTCATTGGGCTAATTGCTGTTCCTCTGCACCATTACAGAACCAGAATAACTTCAGGAGAATTAAGTGAAAGCACCATATTGCCCAAAAGAAGTGTAAGCACAAGCACTCAATCAACCAGGCTGTAGTTTTACAGAAAATGTTACAACAAAAGGAAGAATTCAATTTCAGCAAATGTTTTGATCATGTCTGCACATGGAATAATAAAAGAAACACAAACAATACAGTCTGCTCCTTACTAGAGTCAATGAATACTATTAAATTTCAAAGAATTCACACCTACAGGGTTTTTTTTCATGCTTTTTTGTTTACTTTTTCATCTGGTAAACTCTTACTGATCTTGTACTGCTGTTGACTCATAGTCTGTATGGTTGTCTGAAAAAATACCTCAATGTCTCTATCTCACTTTAGCCTAGTTTCCACAGGATCTTATGGTTCTGTAGCTGGCTGCTTACTTTCTGCCAGTTCCAATGATAAAGAGCCCCAGGCCACAGAAAACAAGCAGCACTTCATGACCATCTCTGCTGCTGCCCTTTCTTTCAGAAAAAAGAAGAAAAAAAAATAAAAGGAAGAAAAAAAGCTTTACCTAACTTTGACTATTTTCTCTCTGTTTCTATGGGAACAAGAACAGATGAAGGAGCCACTGCCAGCCATCAGCTGGATTGCTATAACTCAAGCCAACTGGCTGCTGATGAGGAGCTTCAGGCTTCATTTGGACTGTCCACTCAGTGGCTAAATTTGAAATGGTTTCATCTTGCAGTGGGGAGAAACAGGGAACTGTATCAGGATTAAAACCACTGAAAATATTTTTTCCCTGGGATCTCTTCAAATCTTGTGACTTCTAGGACAAACTCAGAATAAAATATTAGTTTTTACTAAAAGAACACAAAGACTAGTAAACCTTCTTGCTCAGGTGATTAAATGTCCTGGAATGGGTTTTTTTTCCAGTTTTCATAACAATACTTACAAATTATGGAGGTCAGTAGGTATCACCATTATCATAGATTGTCAACTTAAACACTTAGCTGAGTGAAAAGGGTACCTAATATATATGGGGTTAACAGGCCTGGGAAAAGGCTCTTTCCATCTGTCCATCCCTGACAACAGGTCTAATCCCTGACTCTGTTACCATTTCACACAGCTGCTCTTTTACAAAATCTAACCTCCTGGCTCTAAGACCTCAACTTTTCTTTTCTATCCCCATACTGTGTAATTTCGAGCACCCTTGCAATAAAATCCCCCATCTTCTTTCTTGTTATCCCATTTTCAGGCATCTCCATTTCAGCCTCCTACCTAAGAGCTTCCAACCACCAGTTACTCACCAGCCTTTCTTCCCCTGTGCCCACTGCTGCTGGCAACAGCTGTGACCACAGCCCTGGCTGCTCTGACTTGCAGAGCCCCTTTCTCCTGTGTTCTCCCTCCTGCCTCAGGAGGGGTTTCAGATGGAGGACACAAGCTGCATTTACCAATAATCCATCCAAACAAAGCTCCAATGAGATAAAAGTAGGGCATGTGAAGAAGTTTGTCATAGTGCTAACGTAGTGTGTTTCTTTTTACTGCCTCTATCTGAAATTGAGCATGCCACAATGGGATATAAATGGTCTGAGTATTACTATGTGCAGTGAAGCTACACCAACCTAATTTATGGCAGCTGAGAATCTGGTCACCAGCTTACATGCCTACTTTCTTTTTGCTTTGCTTTGGAAAACACCAAATGGAAGTGTTTAGCTACATTATGTGAAGGCAACAAAAGTGTGTAATACAAATTTCTGCACAAAAAACACTTTTCTTTTTTTTTTCCAATGATTCACTCTATCATTTCCAGATTTGCAAACATCCTAATTTTTAAATATTGTTCCACTCAAATCAAGCATTGCTCAGGGAAAAAAAAAAAAAAAGAAGGAGTCCCAATGTTAGGCAACAAATAACTTTGTATTAAACACAGCAAATAACTGAGGGCAAAATAAGATAAGATGCCAGGTTTGTTTTTAGTTTTTTTTTCCATGAAAAAGAATGTTTTTTGGTCTGGTATAATTTTACAGAGTTCAGTAGAGCTCCTAAGTATGGATTTACAAACCAATCGTGACCTCAAGTGGCACGCTGTTCATCTGAGTAAAATACCTGCCAGTGTACATTAGGACTGAAGCACTCCTGAGTTGCTAGGTGCCACAGTGTTCAGATCCAGCAGGGTCTGCATTAAGTGTTTCCAAGATTATAAACAATGGGAACACGTGTGCCTTAATAGCCTGCATTTCCCTTTAACCAGTCCTGCAGTCACACTATAAAAATACACTAGGAACACTGCCTAGTACCATTTAAAATGAACTGTTTTAAAAATCAATTAAGCTGTGTGTGTTAATAGAAAATGAAAATCCAGTGAATTGTTGAACTCTAATAGGCAATTCTCCCTGTGTAGATTTTGTCCTTCTCTAAAGCTGGATGCAGAAACTAGGCTGGTTTTTTGTGTTCAGAGTTGGCTTTCACCTTTTTCTGTCTGAAAAGTGTCTAGTGAGAAACTGAAATCTACATCAGGCAAAGGTTCTTAGCAGCCTCTGAGAGAATAAGCCTCTAAATGTGGCTGTATATGACTTTCAGACATAAAAAACCCTCATAAACTCCAATTTCAAATGCTGAGGTAGGTAGGAAGGAAGGATGACAGTAGTCTTGGTCTCACATACTCAGGCCACCAAAATTATTGCTGAATGTTAAAGCCTGACCTCTTGACAGCCAGGAGGGAAGTTCCAGTAGTGATCAGTGAAGTGCCCCAGGAAATGGGGCAGACCAAAAAACCTGCCTACATGAGGGGCCTTTCCACCTTTTCAGGAGGGTTATTGTGGTGAGAGTCTGAGCAGGGGCTATGGACAAATACATGGTCTCTGAAACACCCATGTACAGAAAATAGCACCCATTTTTTCCAAGTAACACTGGTAAAAGCCACTCTACATAGACATCCTAAGGTGTAGGCTCCAGTGTAAGGAAAGAAGTGTGGCAAGATATGCAAAGTACATGCTTTCCCTTGGCTTTGCTAGATGTCAGTCTTAGGGAGACCTGCAGATGGACAGAGCTCCCGAGAGCCGGATCATTCACACTTGGTGCATCCTCATGGGTGAACCAGGACCTTACCAGGGACACTAGAGTGTCTGCAAGCTTTCAGTCCTGAGAGTATTCCAGCCTGTGTCTGAGAGAATATATGCTTAATTAGGGCTGCAAATTATCCAGGTAAAACTAAGGCCTTAGCCACCTTCAGTCAGAGTGGTAGGACAGGTCCAAGGAAATTTCAGGCAGGTGCTGCCAAGCCCCCCATGCAGGTTATGTGAGCTAAGGGCATGTATATCTAAAGGCATGAAATAGTTTATGGGGAGAGTTTCGAAGGAATAAAATGCAGTTGGAAGCATAAATTCAAAAGCATCTGTCACTGAAAATTGCTTTTCTCTGTATTTTAGCTCTTTTTGTAACAGAAAGTTTAGCAGTAAGCACATCAGCTGACAAGAAATCAGCTACAGAAACTAACACCTAGAATCACAATGGTACAAAGATTAGAAGTGCACTTCAGTCTGTTTGTCCTGGAAAAAAACAGTCCTAATAGTTTACCTCTTTAATCTGTTCTTCATCTCAGCAGCTGTGATACTGGTTAGGTGTAACTTTTGTAGAAAAACATTAATGCAATTTCTAATCCGAAATCACGACCACAGGAACAAAAAAAGTCATCAGTGCTCTGACCTTCCCCATTTTACCTGTTCTTCTTTGACAAGTCAGCATTTCATTTGTTTTAAACAGGAAGGCTTGCTGTGGTAGAGTTGTGGTCCTATTTGCACTGTTGGCTCTTTCCCACTGTTTAAATGTCACTTGTTAAGGATTTCTGAAGACATAAGGCTGTAAACAGACCATGGAGGATTTTCACTTGTAGATCCCAAGAGAAAAATCTCTTCTGTAGCAAACTGAGTGGAAAGATGGGCAGCCAAATGTGAAAGGAGAGGTATTCAGGGACGCTGTATAGTTCTGCCAGCATCACACACAAAGTCCTGTGCATTTTGTTTACCCGGATCCTAACCTTTCAGCAGAGCCCACACTATGAGCACCTGTTTCCAGCAGAAGGGACAAGCAACTTGCTGTGTACAAGGACAAAGCAGGTAAGCAGAATGCCTTCTTGAGCCCAAGTTCAGTATTTTTCAAGTCACATGACTGCCTCATCCTGCCATCTTGTCCTGTCAAGCACCCATGCAGGACTTTCTGCTGCTTTATTAATGCTAAATAATTGGGGTTTGAATAGTAATTTGAAGTAGTTGGGTGTTTTATTCAGAAATCAAAATTTAAGCATTATGCACCCCCATACTTTTAATTTCCTTCATAGTATTACCAAGCTTTCCATGTATATACAATCTCACAGGGAGAGAGAAAAATTCACCCGTATTATGTCTCAGAGAAGTAGCAAACTGAGCAACAAAAATGATTAATTGTATTTTTTTTTATGGACTGGAACAGCTATATTCTACCATGGGAAAGTCAGAGAAGCTAGAAATTAGCTGTATCATACATATGCAACAGATGCATATGAGATTACGAACTGTTCCAGGAGCTTGTCAGGAACAGCTAAATAATAAACACAAATTAAGGTTAGAGGAAGTTGCTACTTGCTCTTATAGCCCAAGATAGAGGAAGATATCAGGAGAGACACTACATAGTAGTTTATCAAGAATAAGACAACACACCATTGAGGTTTCCAGCTAACTTAAGAGTCAGAAATGCAGCTTCTTCTGAGGTTTAAAATCAGAATTCATAGCACAGGCACAAATACTAAGAGGGAAAGGATGATGAATGGGATAGATAAATCAGAAAGCATACTTTCAGGGAATATTGCAAGCTTAGGCTTTTGAATAGCAATTATGAGAGCATGATTTTTCATTTCAATTTATGTCCTGGTAATCAATTATACACTGAGCTGCATATAAACCCTTTTGGTGCCCCATTAGAAGATAAACAAGCAAATAAAATAAGGATTCTGAATGCAATAAGTTTTCTTCCTCTCTTTTCTCTACCTTTGATTCCAGTTATCTGAGATAACCATGGAATTTTAACTTTGAAGAAAGCAAACTTGCTATGCACAGTGAGACTGACTTTATTATAGCTTAAGCCTTTCATAATTTTTCGTTCTACTTGTCCTTGCAATCATTCCACTGGCTTAATATGACTCGTGAGAGATCTCAACACTGAAAATGCTAAATCTTCACCTGTCACCTACAGAAGCAGGAATTAATGTAAACTGGAAGAGGTTTCTTGATTCCTGCACATCATACTGGCCTGAACAAGTTCTGTGTGGTTCTGTGCAAGCATCTGCCTCATGCTGTGGTGACAGAGGAGAGGTTTGCTACTGCACACACCCATCCCACCACGGCTGCATCCAGCTCTGTCTTAAAGTATTTATATTTTGCAAAACCACCCATCAGCCAGTGTTCTTATCAGTACAAGAACATTAACACTTTTTATCTGTAAAACGTTTTTCCCCATGGATCTCCCTGCCAGTTCAGTTCTGGTATGAGCAGTACAGCTGACAGAGGCACAGAGAAGAAATGCACCGCCAAAGTGCCAGTCTACCACCACTCACCTCCTGTATTAATGTGAAGTGGCCATCAGCTTTTGGTGCCTCAGGCCACATCCATGCTCGAGAGAGTGGGAAGTACGAGAATAAGTTTTAATTAGGGCTAAGAATGAGCTCCCTGAGGGGAACTGCCACAGCCACCCTGTCATCACTGACTGCCCTCAGTCTCCCTGTGACAGCACTCAGCTTCCACGTGCACAGTGCAAGGGTGCCTGTGAAACACTTTCTGTCAGCTCTATTAGAGAGCTTCTCTGCAAGCTGGGCTACACAGAACTGGAGAGGCAGCAGACATGTGGCACTTGCACACTTATACTCTGTGGAGTCACCTACTTTGGAGTGCCATCGGGATGAAGCACCGCCAAATGCAACGCGCGTTGTCCTCACAGCAGCACAAACCGAGATTCAAAGCGCTGAAAAACTGAAAAATATTTCCTCAGCTCGGCTCCTGGGAGCAATCCTCAGAATCCACTGGAAAGGGTGTCTTGGCCTCAGCTCCAACCCTCAGGTTTGGTTTGGTGAGGAACTGTAACCACCCTCTGCTGAGATGGGCTTGCCCCAAGCCAGAGTGCAATGAGAGCAAGGCTACCTGTTGCACCAGCTTGGCTACCTTAAATAAATTAATAAGTCATAGTACCACCAACAAACTTTAAAATACAGTTGGCTATAAATAACTGATTTTAAAGGATGCTAATAAACAGAATTGTCCTAAACTTCTCTTTTTCTATGCAAACTTGAAAGGAAAGTCTGTGTCATATAAACTCCAGTTGTGCAAATTCAGCTGCAGGTCCAAGAGGTAAACTACAGCCTTTTCCTCCTATGCAGATCAGCAAAACAAAAATTATCATCAGTTTTCAAGCTAAACTGTGCCTCTTTCCATCAGATATGTAATCCCACCAGCTTGAAGTTTTACAGTTTGAAGCTTTCTTCCTTCCACAGGAGCTCAGTGAAGTCTGAGAGGGAAAATATTTTAATGCAAGCACCAATTTTTTCCTATTTCCCATCTGAAATGAGCTTATGAGGAGCTTGTATGCATTATTCATCCCATATCCTGGCCAGACTTAATAAGAGATCCATCGATTCTGCTACCTTATCAGTACAGAGCTGTTCAGCTGTATTGCATTTAGGTGAAGTAATGTACACATCCAGGTTTACTTGCTTGAGAATATGATGTGAGCTTTAAGGCTCAAACAATCACAGGAATTTTCCTCAAAGTTCCTCAGTTTCCCTGGGCAACACTGTCCCTCATACATGTCTTCATCTGGCCTGGTTTCATTTCTACACGTTTCTCTCGCTGCCCAGACTAAAGGAAGAACAAAAGTCTATAAATCAATGACATCTTCACTAGCCTCGTTCTTGCTCTCTTTCTTTCTTCTTGAAGCAGCAGCTCATCCTGTGAATTTCTTACTTCTCCAGCTTTACCAGCTTCAGAGTTCTTCACTACACTTGTACTAATTTCCTTTTAAAATGACAGCCAATTGAAAATATGAAAATCACTACTGATTGCATAAATAAGCATTTGTACTGCAGTACACATGTCTTCAGCAAAACCAATCTTGCATGGATTTACATACATCTCACAGCTTTTCAGGGCAAAGAACCTGTAATTTGGCACAAAGTAATTCCTCTATTGTGGAGTGGCATTTATAATGACAGTACTAGGTAAATAACTCAGACAAAGACAAAATTCATCCCTTAAGGTCATGTTCTGGATTAAAGTAAGAAAATCCTGGAGAGAGTTTAGAAACTATGAAGCAAGGAAATTGATTATACTAATCAGTGAATTCAGTGGGTTGTTTTTTTTTTTTTTTGCGGTCTGACAGATAAAATGCAGGTAGTATTTTCCATTTTGTTATTACTCTTAATGTTATCTAACTTAAGTTATTAGTCAGTTGACAAGGAATGTATGTCCATTACACATTGTATAGAAGGCAGGGTTACACGGACAGATAACTATTTTCCACATGCTTATTCTACAGAACAACTTTCACACAGCTCTGACGTACAATTTATATATAAATAGATATGCATATTAAACTCATTTGCTGTCAGGGCTTAGTCCTTTTATTTTAACTGCTTATGGCCTCAAATCTGTTTTTTTCTCAGATTAACAATGATGTACTTCTGTTCAGTCATAGGTAGCAGCTCTACATGGAGATCACAGCTCTCAGTGAAGGCTATTCACTCACAGGACCCAGTGAGAGGGTTGAGCCCTGTCTCCACATACCAAAACCCCATCTTCACTGGCTTCCCATAAAACCCTAGCAAGCTCGCTCAGGATTGCTTCTCCACTTGTAGCCCCTGGCTGCACCCTTAACAGGCAATGTGACTTTAACACTTGTCCAGCAGCAGCACAGCGCTGTGCTCTCCGAGACAAACGCACGACAGCCTCAGCAAAGGGCACGAGTGCAGCTCTTCTGCCACCAGGCTTGAGCTGCCTGGTGCCCAGCCAGTGCAGGGAGAGCACAGAGCTGCACCTCTACCTCTGTAATTATGGACTGTGCAGGACTGTGCTGCTGACAAGGACTGGAGATGCATTTCTGCCAGTAAAATTTGCAAGTCATCAAAACATGTTCTTCCACAGAGGCCAAGAGCAAATTGCTGGCCAGCTAGGACCCTAGATGACATCTGATGACATTTGTGTGGTGGATAAGTCTCATTTCTATAACCCCAAATAAGAGTCCAAAGCAAGACCCACTCAGAGAGCAGCATGGCTCTAGTCCCAGTGAGTTCATCCTGCCTGTATTGCAGTATCTTTACAGCAGATGTACTCATGGAGAATGAGGGAGGAGGCCTAACCTAAATTGCCTGTATCTGTTCTGATATCCTTGTCCCTGAACCCCAGTGTCATGCAAAGGTCGCAAGTTCCTGCCCACAAAACCATGATATTCAATGTTTAATTGAACAATAGAACAGCTCGAAAAAGACACACTTTGCTGCCTGAGGAGAGGCTGCAGCAGGCTGGCTAGATCACACAGATGAGAATTGAGGTATGTTAGTTCTAATTCTTGCCCTGAACCAGTGCTGACATTTCCTTTTGGATGCCCTGCTGCCTACTAGCAAATTATTCAATGGGTGAATGCTGGCGGTGCTCTTTGGCTTTGTATAAAAATTGTACCTAAGCAACAGGAAAAGAATAGAATGCCTTAAAAATATAACTAAACCACTAACAGGTAAATGGGGAGAACTAGATCCTGGTTCCTATTACAGGCAAAACAGAGGGTCCCCTGCAGACTCCTCAGTCCAGTGATTAGCTATTGCTTACAGATTCATCTTCCCTTACACGGAAATGGGGATGGACCCTGAGTTTCAAGATCCTTCTGACAGCTGAGAGGTGGGGCAACCCCAAGGGATATTGCCACATCATTGCTTTTGATGATAAAACGCTGTGTTTTGCTACAAACATGATGGCTACTAAAGTGTGTAGCTGTGTTCGTGCAGGAGCCAAGTCCCAGGAGTGCCTAAACCATGCAAAGGCACGAGTCAGTGCTGGCTCTTCCACATGCCCTCTTCAAGTGCCCCTGGGAAAATCCACACCTTGCAGGGAGACACTGTGCACGGGTTTGTTACCCTGAAGCAGGCACTGACCAAGGCATCACCTCCACAAGGCAGAGAGGAAAGCAATGCAATAAATTAGTGCACCGGTTCTGGCTCAGCATGATGGCTGCAGAGAAAGCTCAGGAAGCCATAAAATAAAGATACCACGAAATAAATGGAAAGATTATTTGTAATTAATTGCTTTTATATGGGATGATGTAAAGCAGACTTAAAATTACAGAGAATTAGTCTGGCAATTGTAGATTTTGCACACACTGTCATGGTTACTTCAAAACTGTCTAAATACGACACTCTAACAGGCTTAAAGGAGTTTAAACAGAACTTTTAAATCATTTGTGTTTTAAATAAAGGAGGCTATTTGTAGTAATAATACTTTTGATGAAGGGTTCAGAGTCAAGTGATACATGTGATTGATGTCCATAATAATTGCAGACTTCTATAATCCTTCCTCACTCATAAGAGTTTTTAGCTTACATTTTGGATATTATTAATATTTAGACAAAAATAACTTGTGGGCAATATCATGTCCTGAACATGGTGGAGAATTAATCTACTTTTGTAAAACTGTTTAAGAATGATGGATACTTTTTCCTGCTCGAGTAAACACTAGTTAATTCTCTAGACCTCCCTTTTTTGCTCATGAAAATCCAAGTCCAAATGATTTCATGGATATTTAAAGGACGGTGCCAAATACTGAATACAAAAAGATTAATTTCTCCGCTTGATAAAGACCTGATACTATTAATTACATTGCAAACATTTCAGCACTGGAGTTTTCCTGGGTTTTAACTAGTAAGAGAGAACACAATGAATTTAGGAACAACAAAAAATGGAAAGAAAAAATGAGGCTGCTGAAATGTAGCTGTCAAACTAGACTTCAAGTGAAAATATCACACTTCTTTTTATTTTAGATAAGCAACAGGGCAGCTTGGAATAAACATGGATTGAAATTTTCTTCATCTCTTTAATGAGTTCAAAGAGGCTGAACAAAGACACAGAAGAGTTGAACATAGCTGTGTACAACACAGTAAACACATTAAAATTTTATACCTGAGCAAAAAAGGAATTTAACTATTAACTACAGCATGCAGAATAACTGATAAGGTATCACATAAACATAGCATACTGTTATTAGGTTACAGTCATTCAGATGTTCTTCATTTTTACAAAGGCTAAAGATGGAAAAAGCTCCGAGACAAGATGAGTATGTGACTTAACACCACGATAAGGAAAAGCACTTTAACCATCTAGCAGCCTTTCCACAGGATCAGAATTATCTGCTGTTTTATTATCCAGGCAGAAGCAGCAACAATGCAAAGCCTGTGGAGCTAATAACACATTAGACATTTAAGCAGGTCCTGAAAATGAAAATATTAGCAGTTTATGAAGTGCTCACAGAAGACCTGAGCCTGCATTTCCTGCCCTCAAACGCCACTTTAAAGCACTGCATTTGTGAGCTGTTCCCAGAGCAGAATGAAAGGCAGGAATCTGCAGGGAATGACTGATCAAGTCACAGGCTCGTGATTTTCTCACCAGCATAACAACTGCCAGTTCTTAAGGGATGACTTTTTACCTCATTTGACTGGCCAAACCCCACATTTCATTTTATGTAGAAACTTGACCTTTCCTCTCACTGAATCCAGTATTTGGGTGGGTTTGGTTTTTCTTTTCTCTTCTGTTTTCACCACCTAACCTATTCCAAATGCTCTGGTTTGAAATAGTCTAGCACGAGTCAAAAAGAAGTAATGTATTTCTCTTCTTAATTCCTTTGTCTTTGCAAAAGATGCCTGTAGCAAAGAAGAGGCCTGAAAAGTTTGAGCTTTAACCAGCACAGCTGATTCCCCCACCTGACAGGCTTCTTTCTCCTGGCAGACTTCTGCACTCCCTGATCTCCACATCAAATATAATAACTACCTGCACCCACCACCAATATTCCTGTGCTATTAATCAGCCATTTTCCTTCCTCCAGCAAAATCAGCAAACGCAGCCCTTGTCATTTAGACTTGTCACGAAGATATGGGAGGAATGGAAGGGTATTTATCCTGTTAGAGACAGTCATAAACAAAGCCTCTCACTTTTATTTCCTTGCAGTTGTACAATTACACACTCTTGATCTCAATCAACTCCCCTCAAATCATAATACCTGCCTTGACTTTCCTGCTACTGTTCTTTCACCATTTATGAATAAAACTATTCGTTGCACATGCATGCACCAAAATGGGCTTATCCCTTTGTTCACAACATACTCATTTCTTCTTTAAAGTCAGACATCTTAGACATTGGTAGGTTGTGTGAAAGAGTCCCCAGGGAACTGAATCCTCTTGGCTTCCAGCTTCTTCCTGGCTTTGAAAGCTGCAGATACTTCAGGGTGGATGGAGTCCAGCCGCTGTTCACACTGGAAGGCCGTGAGGAAGGCTGTCCTGTAGTTGTTATTCATCCAGCCATAGAGAAGGGGGTTGGCAAACGTTGAGCACATGGCGATGACATGGAACACCGTGTAGATCAGTTTGTACTCTTTCAGGTCTAACACCTGACTGTCAATGTCACTGACCAGCTGGAAGGTGTGAAAGGGCAGCCAGCTGACAGCAAACACCACAACCACGCACACCAGCATCTTGGTGGTTTTCCGGCGCCGGTGGTGATAGTGGTCGTTCCCCGCCCCGGGGCTAACGTGGTTCTTGAGCTTGGTCCAAATACGGATGTAGGCATAGGAGATGACTGCCAGAGGCAGCACATACTGGATCAGGAGCATGGAGATGCTGTAGATGGTGCCATAGTTGAGCTGCCCCTCCCCTGGCCACTTCTCAGAGCAGACCACAATCTTGAAGTCAGGAATGATCTCAATCAACGAGTATTCACGGAAGATGGCCAGAGGACTTGCCAACAGGGCGCTGACTGCCCAGGCAACTCCTATAATCAGGAAGCTGATCCGCTTAGAGATTTTGCTTTCCAAGTGGTAGACGATGCAGCGGTGACGATCCAGAGCGATCACGGTCAAAGTGACAGTAGACACGTGGACAGCGAGGGCCTGGGCATAAGGCACCAGGTGGCACAAGACCGGGCCCAGTTTCCATTCGCCCAAGAGTGTATAAACCAAAGTGAAGGGCAGGCACAGCGTGTTCACCAGCAGGTCAGCCACGGCCAGGTTGGCAATGAAGAAGTTAGTCACCGTGCGCATGCTTTTGAATTTGATGATCACGTGGATCACAAGGGAGTTTCCGATCACTCCCAGCAGGATGATGGAGCAGTAAGCAAAGATGAGAATTATTTGTACTTCAACAAGTGTTGTGCTGTCCTTCAGTTCTGGTTTAGGGTCCAGAGCCAATTCGTTGAGTGGCGTGGTGTATCTTGTCAAGTACAGCTTAGTGAACAGCTCCATTTTCATTTCATCTGTCTGGTTTTCCTCACCTACTGCTTCCAGGGGCCCCATCCTTGCAGCAGCCTGGTCAAAGCCACAGAGGTGCCCCTGAAAACACAACAGTACAAGAACAGGTGGAGAAATTGGTCCACATGGGCTAAGACAAGAAGCAACGAGCTAAAGCTACATCTCTTTCCTAACCCACGTGCTACATTACAGGATCAAGAGAAGATCTGTCTTAATATATTTAAATTCTCTTGCCCTTACATTTTGAAGGCTGATCCAGTAATATTATTTAGGCATGACTCCTGCTGAAAATTGGAACAGATTTCAAAAGCATTCCAAAGACAAAGTTTGCCTAAGTAAATGCAGGAGGATTAAGACCCTGCTGGGCGGCATATCAGTTTTTTACAATCCAGCACCTAAAACTAGTGCTTATTTAGCACAAATCTTCCAGTAGCATCTATGGCAATTCCACATGGAACAGCACCATCCAGACTGTTATTAGCATAATAATCTTCCAGCTTTTCCTTAGTGAAAAGTGTTTCCTTTAAAGTTAAAGGAAAGTAGTTAAGTTAAATTCTTACAGGTTTATGCCATTCCTAAATACCAGTGAACTAATTGTTGGGGTCTTTCTCTAAGACACTTTGTTTTACAACAGTTTGTACCATGAGGCAAATAAAATATACCACCGAAATAGAACTGAAATAATAGCATTTTTTTGAAATGACTGTGTAACTTATTCATGCTGAAATCAACTCAAGAAACAACTGAAACACAGTTATACATGATATTTCCTTTCTGTGTGATGTTTCAGAAAACAGAGCTCCTTGGAGGCTGCCAATCAGGCATTCATTTCTGACTGCAGTCATAGCGAAGAGCAAATCATTCCCCTGCTGATGTCAGGAAGAATTTCACCACTGGCATAAAAATCACCTTTTTTTTTCCTTCCTTACACAGGCTAAGCCAAATTCTGTGCCACCCTAAGACTTTGGTAGGCACAATATATCAATAGGTTACAATCAGTTGCTGACTTGGACTTCAGACCAGTGTAAAAAAGTACATGTCCCCATGCAAACCTCCCAGAGCATGGGTGGCAAGCTAACCAAGAACTGAGAATGTGGAGACTCCTTTCCTTGGCCTGAGAAAATAAGAAATTACCAAGGAAACTTACCAATAAAACACCACAAGGTGTTTGCCACCAAGGGGAAAGGCAACCCTGAGTTACTCACTCTACTTCCCCGTTTATTACCTTCCCTAAGGAAAGCAAGAGTAGAGAAGAAATGTCACTTTCTTGCCATCAAGTGTTAAACATAGCTTATCCCTTGTCAAATTCAAGTCTGCCTAAAGAAACAGCTATTCATGTGTTTGGATGAACACAGCTTTTAAAAAAACTCTTGTTCTTTTTTGATCAGCTCCATTTAATTCCTTCCATCTTCAGAGAAACATTTCAGAGAAACAGCTATACATTTTCATCCCTACTCTGTTCCCAGTAACTATCAGTGAGTGACATCCTTCAGTATGGTTTCCAAACTGAGAAAGGAGCGTTGTCTACCAGCAGGAGACCGAACCCTTTTCACTTGCTTCTATCCCACACAACATCCCAAAGAATTTCTCAGGGCGAGCTATTTTTGCAAAGGAAGCAGATCGACTGCATGAACTGAAAGACATTTTCCCCCAGCTAACCAGGTCAGAATTATGCCATACTGTTTAGTCTATATTTATTCAACAATTAATAGTATAAGTCTGAGATGTGAAACACCACAAGACACATAGCTGAGATGTGCCAGCTGCTCATACCAGTGTACGCCGCTGTACACTGCTGATTTTAGCAGTATCATTGTTTTTAAACTACTAGCCTAAGCAACGGATGTCAGGAAGGGATTCCTTATCAATACACCTTTAGTCCACCAGTTACAAATGCAAGAGATCCACCACAATTTGCACAGTCAAGGCTATGCAGAAGTTGAGAACTCTGATGAACATTTTCCTTTGACCCATTCCTATACCCAGGAATTACGCTTCCATATATTATTACAGTAGAGATTTGGTGAGGTCCCAGGACTGTCAGATGCTTCAAAATCTCATCATTTTCTTCAGTGCGGGTCATGTCTACACACAGAAAGGCAAAAGGGCTGACAAATACAAATTCTTTCCCTTCTTTGCCCTAAATCCAGGCAGAAGGATGTAGCTCAGCCAAACAACATAGCTTCCCTTTCTTCCCAAAAGTCTTTTCACCCATTTCTCTAGTACCTGACTTTCTGTTGATTCCTTTCCATAATTCCTCCTTTTTTTAGCAAAGCCTTCTCTTGTTCTGACACTTTTATTTTATTTGTCCTATATTGCCCTATTCAGGGTGATGAAAGATGCTTTGGTCTTGTCAACAAGACAAAGCTGAGGGAGAAAGAAGGGACAACCACGATTTAAAGCAGAAATCAGCTTGTGTGTCAGCAAATGATGAAATAAACTGGACAACTTTGACATTGTCGGCGGGACAGTTATGTGGGTAAAATATCAGTTGCTTTCAAAAAAATGGGGATAAAACTGAGATGACACTCCAGTAAGTGTTTGACAGGAACCTTTCTATTCTTTTTTTGGGATAAACTCTCCAGGTGATAGCATTTAGTGGCACACACTGCACCACACCGGGACTGTTGTCCCGGGGTTTTTTCCCCCAGAGCAGTCAGATCCTCATGGTCAGGAATCAAATTGCGTCTAACTTTCGGCCGAGAAAGGCCCAAAGAGGATTTACATGGCTTCTCAGCGCAAGTAAGCAAAAAGGGCGGAATACGTGATTACATTAGCAAGCAGCATTCCCATCAGGACCGCAGTGATGCGCTGGGGAAGGGGCTAGGGTTGCTGGAGGCGAAGCTGGCAGCAAACGCGCCTCTGGGATGCGGCGGAGCTTCCCTCCCGCGTCCCCCGGAGGAGCCGTCCACGGGGGGAGACACCCATCCTGGGGGCACACATCCATCCCGGGGGGAGACACTCATCCCGGGGGGGAGACACCCATCCGGGGGGGAGACACTCATCCCGGGGGGGAGACACTCATCCCGGGGGGGAGACACCCATCCGGGGGGGAGACACTCATCCCGGGGGGGAGACACTCATCCCGGGGGGGAGACACCCATCCGGGGGGGAGACACTCATCCCGGGGGGGAGACACTCATCCCGGGGGGGAGACACCCATCCGGGGGGGAGACACTCATCCCGGGGGGGAGACACTCATCCCGGGGGGGAGACACCCATCCGGGGGGGAGACACTCATCCCGGGGGGGAGACACTCATCCCGGGGGGGAGACACCCATCCGGGGGGGAGACACTCATCCCGGGGGGGAGACACTCATCCCGGGGGGGAGACACCCATCCGGGGGGGAGACACTCATCCCGGGGGGGAGACACTCATCCCGGGGGGGAGACACCCATCCGGGGGGGAGACACTCATCCCGGGGGGGAGACACTCATCCCGGGGGGGAGACACCCATCCGGGGGGGAGACACTCATCCCGGGGGGGAGACACTCATCCCGGGGGGGAGACACCCATCCGGGGGGGAGACACTCATCCCGGGGGGGAGACAC
>VXBQ01006205.1:645881-698471 GCA_013400175.1 Phainopepla nitens | reverse complement strand
TGCACCTCGCTCGGGATGTGCCCGCTGTCCCTCGCTCGGGGTGTGCCCGCTGCTCCTCGCTCGGGATGTGCCCGCTGCTCCTCGCTCGGGAGCCGGCGGCGGCAGCGCCGCCCGCCTCGAGCGGGGATTTGGAGAAAGAGGCGGTCCTGCCAGACTGTACACCGAACTGGTGTACGCGCCGCACACCCGAGGCTGCTTCCTGGCTTTCCCGGTCCCCGAGATGCTTTCTGGGGCAGCATAAAGGGGATGCCTTTGCTCCGAACAACTGCTGATATCCTTGCTTACAAGCACCGCTGCTTGCACAGATTTTTCTGATCCTCAGATGTGGCTGTTGCCAGAGCAGGTGCAAGCATGAATACAGCATTTACATATTCTGTCAAGAGCAAAATAAAATATTTCATATTTATTTACAAGTCTGGGAAGGTAAAGACAACAGCTGCTGCTTCTGTTTGGTTCTATATCAATAACCTTTCAAAACAGCTCTCCTGCCAGCCAGCTTGACAGAGGACTAGTGACAGCCAGCGTTGCTGTTCCTCTTATAGGGTCCAGCTTTGTTTAATCAATTCATCAACGGGTTCTGCTTAGTATTTCATTGGTGTCTGAAGCCTCTCTCTAGGTATGACTTCTGAGAGTCAAGGGATTGTCTCCTCACTGCGTGTCCCGGGGACCTGATTTACCAAAACGTGCTTCAGCTCTGATCGCAGTTCCCAAGAATGGGAACTAGGAGGCTTTTTTTTTCGCTATGGCTGTAGCACTGATACTTAAACAATTCTGTTCCCAAACCTTAGAGAAGCTGCTCTCCAGAATAGGAATAGTGCTTTACTTCCTGTCACTTAGGTAAATTTGCATTCGTATTTAAGGTAGTTTCAGGGATCAGCAACATTATCTTCCCTTTTCTGTCCTCTTTTTTTTCCAAAGGAGACTCGTTACAAAAGCAGTTCCCTTGTCAAAGGTAATGCTCAATAATATGCCTTTATCTACAGAAGAGAATGTTAAGGGAGCATCAAGGAGTAACTTCAGTGATTTAGAGCTGTTTTTGAAATTCAAAACATGTCCTGAGAACCCCCTTGGATCTTTACTAATTCAGACTATCTCTTCAAGAAGGGCCTTGCTCTTAGTCCTTCAGCACTTCTGAGACTGTTAATGGAATGCCCCTAGCTTATTGCAAAATAGATTTCTTTGATGACTAAATAAAGAGCCACAAGTTTCAATTCTCCTACCCTTGTTTATTCATTTCCCAAGTCAATCCAATTGTAGAATTTATTTTTTGATCTACCAACAGACATAAATGCCTACCATGAGTTTTAGTAATTACAGCACTTGTATAATACATGGCTGTGATAGCCTGCAATCCTTTCCTTCTCTGACAAGTAGTCAGCAGCATGGGGATCAGTGGAAGGCCACTGATCTCAGGGGTGTTGCTGTTTTGCCCTACTCTGCATACTCTTTCTAACTTAACATATTTCTCCTGCTTCTAATATCTTGGAGGGTATAGTGAAATGCTACAAATCTTTTGTAATCTGCCCAGCTCAGGATTCCATAGCTAAGGGAAGGCTGTTCCCTACTTACACCTCCAGATTCCTGGAAGAAGTCAAGAAGTGCAGTTTCCTAGAGGTTGTCATGCTGGTAAGGGCTGGCTTCCCATGCTGTATAAAGAAGGCATTATTTCCTGTAACAAGGCAATTCTGTGATCAGGCACAGGTGATGTGTTTAATGGAAATGCATTTCTAATAAAAACCAGCATTTTTTATTGCTTGTAAAAGAGTGGAATTTAATGGCCCCATAAACACCGCCTTGAAGCAAAAGCCATGAAAACACTAACATCAAGGGCAGAAAGAGTCAAGTAGCAAATGGGCTGTTCAATATGAAATGAGCTGCTGGGTGATCACCTCCAAAGCAACTGCGGATACTTTGCTTTGTGTGCACTCAAACTTCCATCCCAAAAACCATGATAAGCCAGGAGTCATTGAATCATGGGACCATGTGTTTGATGGAACTTCCAAAAATCTTCACGTCCAGCCTTATCAAAACAAGTCTGGATGCAGCAGGTTGTACCAGGCTATGTCTCCTCTCCAGAAGAGTTTTGAGTATCTCTGTGTGAAAGATACTCCCCTCACTGGGCAGGCTGTCCTGGCAACAACTCTCAAAGTAAGACAATAATTTCTTTTTCGTATCAAATCAGACTTTCCCATGTTCCAGCTTGTACTAAATGCATCTTGTCCTAGCCCCATGTTCCTCCCGGTAGCTGTGAGCAGTAGTTAGATTTCCATTCAGCCTTGGCTTCTTTGAGCTGAACAAACTCGGTTCCCTCAACATCACTTTGATTATTATGTAACAGCCTCAATCATTTTGGTATCCCTTTGTTGCACTTACTCCAGTCTACCAATGTCTTTCCACACTAGGAACCCCAAGCTGAAGCCAGCTGTGACTACAGATGTGGTCTCACAACTGATAAATAGAGGGGAATCGTCGTTTCTCAACCTGCTGGCTACGCTCTTGCTATGTCTTGATACAGACTGTGAAGTTAGACTGTGCAAACTGACTTGCATTAAATAAATGAGCCACATGAACTTTAAATCTCAGCTTCCTATTTAAGGCAAGTCTATAAATGAGCTCTTGCAGTGAATATGTATATGTACTAAGATGAAATTAGATAACATAACAGCTTGGGAAAAAAGCCTGTTGGATTTACGTTGTTTCTGCTGTAAATCCCACTTGGGGAGGTATGGCAGGGTGTAAGATATCGGATTTACATAGTTTGCCTCTGGCAGTCTCTGTTCAACTCTTTACTGTCAGACAATTGTCTTGTCAAATTCTGTCCAACATGAAGGGTTTTTTCCGATAGAACAATAAACATTTATGCCAGCTCCTCCTAAGTTTACCAGCTCTCAGGAGCAAGATAAAGGTTTGCATGTAGTGCCCAGACTTGAGGCATTAATGACTTTTGTTTGAATCACAGAACTAGGAAAGAGTTGCCAGTCCTTGTCCATTGAATTGTCCAACATCGGATTTGCTGAAATGGCAAATAAAGCTTGATGAATATCAACAAGAAAAGGCAGCAGCTGTCCCATCTCCTGTCCCCAGACATAGTTTTCCTTATATTAGTTACTTGAGGGTTGAATTTAAAAGAAACCACTGCCCCTAGATCACTGACCTTTAAAAGCGGTGCTGTGCTGCACGCCACTCAATCAACCCAAACTCTACCAGTCCTTACTGACACAGATTTTCCTGGAGTGAGTCAGATTTCAGGGATTTAAGTGTTCTACATAGCATGGAAAATCCCTTAAAAATAAAATAGAGAAAAAAAAAACAACCTGAAAAATGACCTTGAGAAAAAATATCTGTCATGAATCTGTTATGTGGTACCCACACAGAGATCATATGGTGTAAAATTATATAGGAAAAAACTTTTCTTACTTAAAAGGTCAGAACAAAAGTGTTTAAATAGATAAGGAGAAAATTTTCTATTATAATTATATAGATCTGTAAACATTTTGCCATTTATTTATAAACTGTTGTTGTTCCCTTTTTGTTTAGATTCAGTCTCACAGGTTCAATTCTACTTATTTCTCTTTCTCAAACGCAGTAATATAATTGTATGCACAAAAATGTATCATCAATCTTAGCCTTAGGGGTAAACACGAGTCAGCAGGTAATGAGAAGAATTGGTAGGTATGTATAAATACCAACCTGGAGTTGCTAAAAGCAGTACTTTACAGCCAGTGCTGGTTAAACAAACAGTTGGGTGCATCTTGTTCAAAAATGATTGCACCAAAGGCTCAGTTCAACTGGCTGTTTGCTCACAGGCTGTGACTGAGTTCAGCACTTTTTCCACACAAGGCAGGACAGCAGAGCTGAGCTCTGTGTTTCTGTCACAGCCTTCCCAAATCACCGAGTGCATTGCCTACACTTGTTTCATTCAGACTAAGTCAACACCGCAAGATCGCATAGTGCATCCAAGAAATGACAGGTTTAAAGTTACCCGTTTAACACCAACACACATCTATTTGTATTTGCATGCCTGTGACACAGTCTGTAAGTAACTAATCACTCGATTTTTCTCTAGGGTCCACAGCTTCATTCAGTGTTCCCAGCTGGCAGTCTTTATGCAATGAGCATGTCCTTGGTATTTCTTTATGTTCTCAGTACATATTTTGCCATCTTATTCCTTCTCTTTACTGACATGCTATCCTTGCTCTGCAGAGAATATAAAAATTGTCATTTCTTCACAGGGTTTTCTATGCTCTTTTCATTACTAGATCTCAGTCAGAAATACTCAACCTTTATTAAGATATATTTTTCTGTCATTTGAATTCAAAGAGGCTGGCCAAAATTTAATAAGATCTAAAAATATCAGGAATAAACCATTTTACTATATTTTTTTTGCTTGCATTTTAGATATTTTTTCCTTCCTATTTTTTCCTTAATTTGACTTCTTTTTAAGTACAGAAATTTCTGAAAACTCAAAAATGTAATGTGGAAAATGACACTTCATTAGCATATTGAAAGCTTGGTGTACAACTAGTTGTTGCCATCTCTGAGGAGTTTTTAGATGTTCTCGAGGCAAGCATACTCTGTTTATTTTGGAGCACTCATCACAGAGAATAGATTCTCACATACAGCTTATAGCTTGAATATCACACACACTTCAGTCCTCAGTTTCTGGTAGCTGGGAAAGCAATGAATCTCTAGATGCTTTCCAAAAGTGAGTCAACTGTATCTGCTTGTTGTGTGTATGTCAGTTACTTCTAATTCTAGAGATCCTTGGCTGTTACAAACTACAATGTCACTCACCCTTTGCTTTGTCTAAAAATCAGTCTTGTAACAATTTTTAAAGGTTGTGTGTGTTCTTAATACTGAATCAGATGCTCCTCAAGAGCAGTTTTTGGCTTGCTGATGTCATCTGTGCAGTGTTGAATGAGTTGTCTTTGGGACAAACAGAACTAAATTTGAAAGATGAAAAACCTTCAAATGTGTGTTCCCTCCTCTCCAAGTTACATATCTCAGAATACAGAAAACTGGTCAGAAAGTTTACACACATTTTCCTCCTTGTAGAGAGTGCACAGGGCATACAGTTGACTACACATTACTCAGAAATAATTTTAGTGAGCTTAATTCTCGAAAATATCCATATGTTTTGGAGGTTTTTTTTTTTTTTATTACCATATGATAACTCTTTTCATGACAAACCCTTTTCATGCTGTTTTAAACTCAAGGAAATGGGTCATCTTTTGACCTTGCTCAGCCAGCCTTCATTAAGATGCAGAAGATTGCTGGTGTGGTTGGCTTCTAGGTCCTGAAGAGATGCTCCAAAGAAAAAAATATGGGTAGAGTAACCTATCAGAAATTTAATTGTTTTGATGAATAATGGCATCCATGAATGAAGACTGCCCTTTTGATAATGTTGTCTGACATATAATGCCATATAAAACACATTGTATTTGTTGTGAGCATAAATAGAAGATGCAATTAAAAATAGATTCCAGTGAGAATTTATGAAACCATGTCATCTCATACAGAGAAATGGGGTTTTTTCACTTGTTAAGACTCAAGTGAGTATCTTTTTCCCATGTTGCTGAAAGTAAATTGATTCTTATAAGGTTTCTGTACACTATTTCAGTAAACTTTCCCACATTTACACAGAATTTACAGACGGTTCTGAACCCCTCACTGGCTTCATCCAGGGTTGCTCTGTACTTCTGTGTGGCATTTTATGCAATAATGTCTTTTGGGAAAAATGCATAGCATTAAATTAATGGATTTCCTTTGTAAGTATTTCTTGTCCTTGAGAAATTACTTTAACTGCTGAAGAAGTAGAAAAAGAGCACTTTCCACACCCGTTATCAGTCATTTTAAAAAGCTAAGTAGTTACTGTCTAATTCGTGCACTCTGTCACAATTTTGGAACTTCTGAAGGACTAAATTCTAGGCTAAATGCAGCAAACCTGTACAGCCCCCTTCTCGAACTGTAATTGTATGACTCAAACTCTAGCAAACAGAAATGCTGAGAAGTTTCAGCTGTTTCATCTTCTTCCTTGCTGATACTTTCCATTACAGGTGTGACAGCTAGTAGTGTAGTGAAACTTCAGTGCCTCATTTTTGACTGACAGCACTGTTTGTGAACAAGTTGAGCTTGTCAGCCTATCTTCACAAGGTTGAAAAGTGCTCTGATCCAAAAAGTCTGCCTCCCACTCAGAACTGAACCGGCACTTTTCTACATGAACTCCATTTTCCTTTGTTAATAGCCTGTGATTCCCACCCACATTTTCCAGAGAGTGATGGCATGTGAATTGCTAGGGGTATTTTAGGATGGAGGAGAGGGAATGGGAAGAGGCTTGGGAAAAAAAGTGGGTAGGGGTTTGGCATGTTTGTAAGGCTAACCGGGCTGTGATTGCACACAGCCAGGAGACCAGCAGCCAGAGCACCATCTGTGCACGCAGCTTATCCTTCCTGCCCAGCCTCGGCACAAAGGAATGTGTCAGCTCCTGCTTTTCCAGAGCAGCTGAAAGCCTCCTTCATGCTCCACTGAAATTTTGCTATCATTCCCTGAAGATCTATTCCCTTCGCACTGCACGTCTGGCTGGCACAGCCTTCCTTCAGCAAGAAGCTCTTTCTGCTGTGCCGTTTTTGCAGGTTGGAGTAAGGAAGATTCCCCTGCTCTTCAGCATCACCTCCCATCCTGCAAGCTGCAGAATGATCATCTCAGGGTCCTGGGGAATGGTAAGACACATATGATCCCCCCCAGAAATGCAAAAACATCTCAAGAGGCTGTGAGTGGCTGTCTGTGGTGGAGGTGTATCTGAGATAGTTACCTTAGACTTCTTTTAATGTCAAGAGAGACCTACTTAGTCTAACCAGTGGAGTTTAAAACTTTATTATGTTTGGTTGGAAGAATTGCACCCTAAACACCATCAGCTGTTTACAAGACCTTCTTCAACCCCAGTGGAACCCTCAGCTAGTTCTTTGTACACTATGGTTACCTAAACTCCAGTGAAAGGAATTCCAGCTGTCGCTGTGATACCACTAGGATGTACAAGTATATTTTCTCCCCATCAGTATCTGGATTGAAGTTCAGTATATGATTAGTTGTTCCCCAGATCCTCAGTGAAGTTTAAACATGTAGTGTCCGTTGATTTCAGGTACGAAAACTACGCAGGGTGGGAGCCTTACTGCTTTGTGGATTGTATCAAATTTGTCCTTATAGATGGTCTGTATGATATTCTCCTTCTGCTTCAGAAAGACTTGAGGGGGCTTGCCTGTATGCAGAAACGGTCCAAAATACCTCTCCCAGACAAATTCTGCATATAGCCTCCCTTTTTCCTAAATATCCTTTACTGTGTTACAGGCAAATATTCCTATATGGCAAGTCCTAGACTGCCAAAAATAGAAAGGAAAAAGAAACCCAAAACAACAATTATTTTTATCTGTAAACCCATTCTGAAGTCCATGAAAGTTTTTTCATATTGGCAATATTACACATTCACACAGCACACTCATTCTTCACCTAACAGGTGAAGATGGTGGCAGGTTTAGATGGATCTGCCATTGCAGAAAATTAATAACACACCTTCCAAACAGTGCCTTCCAGTGAAGACCAGAAAGAGCAGATTTCTCTCCAGATTCTGCAGCAGAGTTTTGTTGAGTGACTAGAGACCACCCTGTTCGGTGTATCTGCACACAATCTGTTTTACCCTGGCTTCTCTATTATGTACCAAAAAATCTAGTTTGTGGCTGTCACCAACTCATCCTCCCCCTCTATTCTGAAGTCTTTCCTGTAATTCTGGCTTTCCTCCAGCATTGATTCCTGCCAATCAGAATACAGGACACTCACATACATTTCTATCTTCTTTTATTCCTATAACCTTCCTCCCAGCATGGTCTCACCAACAAACATCTGTAAATAGATGTTTTGCCTATTAAACTCTCCTCCTGAGAGTATTGGATGCACTCTTGTCTCTCCTAATAGCAACTTTTGTTCACCGCTAAAATAGAAGAAAATGCTGTTAACATTTGTGTTTGAGAATTTTCCTTATATTAGTTACTTTTGTTACTTTTGTCTCGCTACCAAATTTGAGAGCAAAATTTAGTACGTTGCATCTTTATCACCTCCTTTCTTCCCTCAGCAAAGACTAATTACCAAGTAGTTTTGTATGATTTTAATGTTCTTTACACTGCAAATATATCTGGCCTACATAGAGGGAAAGTGGTGAATATAATAACAGAAGAATTATAATGAAATCTTGTGTAAATTTTGTTAGATTTTCTACCACCTTATGACATTTTAAAGAAATCATACCTATGAAAAATTCAATGGTTTAACTGATTTGCCTTTTCAGAGACAAAAGGCAGAAGCATTGCACAAATTTTTTCTCCATAACTTTATCTTGTGCTGTGCAGCTAAGTATTAACATGACCAACCATGAACCTGCTCCTTGTAGAAATCTTGAAATTTCTCTAGCCTAAAAAAAACCCTTATATATCTCCTATTTACCTCATTACAGTGAAAATATGTTAATTTTGTAAAGAAACCTGAGTAACAAATACTCTTTTGTGGAGATACTTCACAATACAAGGCAGTAAATCCATGAGCTTGAAGACAAAAGGGCTCCACCACACTCAAACTTCTCTTCAGGCAAAGTAATTTGAGGCTTCAACCCCTTGCTACAGCAGTGGCTCACAGCACCCACAAGCCAGCACCTCTCACCTTGTTACCAGGTGCAGCAGGCACATGCATCCCCAGTGCCACTTTATTTGTAGGTGTACAATTTAGTTTGACTCTTAAAGAAACCTACAATAGTTTTACTATTGCAATATTGTTTTAAAGGGCTAGTATTTGCTAGTGAGAAATACATCCTTTTTGTTTATGCTTCTTCGTGAACTTTTACATAACAAAAGAAACAGAGCTTTTCTAGTTACAAAATAGTATAAATTACACACTCAGTTCTCTGACTTTTTCCGGTGAAGTCAGTAGAACAGTGCAGTAATGCTATCATACATTCATAAATATGATTGCAGAGGTATAGTGCACTATAATATGAAATGTTATTTTAAAATAATTCTCATCTTTTTCTAATCCCAGGTGAGTTTAATTCTGTTTGAGTACCAAGTTCTGATGTTGTACAAGTGATTCTGCCAGTCCTGCATTGGTGAGCTATTGATTGCAAATCTAATCCACATTTTTTACCCAAAAGCTTATCCCATATACATGTGTTATAGTTTAGAAAGTATTGGGATGATGATGATGCAAAAAAGGCCAATTTAAAATCAGGGCTTGGATTCTGCTTTTGTTTTAAGGAAAGAGGACTTGACTGCAAGCCCTACAGCTTAGAAAAGACACTGAGTCTGAGGGAAAAGTGCCAGGATCCAGACTCCCCTTTGTGGCTCACAGCCTGCAGCTACCTTGCCTTCTGCTTTTCATGAATGGCCTCTTCTTCTGCAGAAAACTAGTCAAAAAGGGACCAGTGAAACTAAATGTATGAGGATCTGGGACTGCAGAAATAGCTCCAGAGGGGAAAACCCAGAAGGTCTTCAGGGAAAGCCTTTAAGTCTTCTGCTTTTCAGATATTCAAGGTCAAGGGGCAGAGGTGTCCACTGCAACCTTATCTGCTGTTTTGGAGTCTCTGACATTGATCTTGTGGCTGTTGTTGAAAACTGGAGCTCTTTACTAGCTAGCTAGCCTGGAGCCTCTACCAAACAAAGTTTCCACACTGAGAAGGCTCCTGCAGGCACTGGACCTTGTTTTGGTCTATCCAAAGCAGATCTGTTTTAATTTATTGCAAATTTTGTAGCATCCCTTCCCTCAGATGGTTTTGATCTAAGCTTTTCCACCCTAGGTAGACATTCAAAAGATCAAGTCAATATAAAAAGAAGCCACCCCTCTCATCTTCTCGCTGCTCAGAAACAGCTTCTGACAGCCAACACTTGGATTAGTGCAGGATTTAATAGCATTTCTGTAAGCAAGTGGTGGCTTTCACTGCACTAACTAAATCCTGTAAAGGGAAATCCTGCTTTGAAGCTTTCTGAAGTTCTACAAGTTACCTATATATCAAAAATATATTTTGTTTAGATTTTCAACAAACCCATGATAAGATGCCTGGCAGAAAGCTACTGAAGAAATGAAGTTGCTGTAGGACTGGTGCTTATATGGTTTGAAATCTGCCTACAGAGTCTTTGCCACTTTTCAGGATAAAGAGTAAGCAGCAGAGTATCTTAGGGAATTAGTTTTATTTAAGATCTTCATCAATGACCTGCAGAAGGAAGGGTTGCAGGAATATGTCTCAGTTCACAGATGATATTGAACTCCTGCAGGAGTCAGAAGACACACTTACACACAGAAATGAGCTCTAGAGAGATGATACACAGCTGAGTGAGTGCGGAAAAGAGTGGCAGATGATCCTGTCTAGATATATATAGTGAGTGCATCTAGGGAGAATAATCTAAGCCATGCTCACACAGTGCTGAACTGAAAGCTGGCAGCTGGAGTTCAGGAAAGAGACCTGAGGGTCTCTGAACTCATCTGCTCAAAATGCAACAGCAGCCAAAAATGCCAAAAAAATTTTGGTGTTCTCGGAAAAGATGCTAAGAGCAAACCAGAAAATATAAAATCCCTGTGCATCCACATCTTGAACATTCTGTACAATCCTATTTACACGTTTTAAGAAGGGCATAGAGAAATTCAAGATAACGCAGGGTAAAGCAACTAAGATAGTTAAAAGGATGGAGCAGCTGCCCTTACAGGGAATCAGAGAAGGCTGGAACTTTTTATGAGCTTATTCCTCCCCCAGGCTGAGTGGGACATGGTTAAGGTTTATAAAATCACGGAGGCAGTGTGTAAAGAAAATCCAGAACTGTTGTTTTCCAAGTCTTGGTGTCCTCTGGGCACTCACTGAAACTTTTGGAGAGCAGTTTAAAACCTGCAAAAGAAAGTCCTATTTTGAATACCACTACCTGCTCTCCCTTCTGAGATCTGCTTTTACAGAAGCATGTGGAGGTGCACTGTACCAGCAAGTCAAAAAAAGAGAAAGCAGACAAATTCCACAGCAGCACATCCATAAAGGGACACAAAAATGAAGAGGTAGGAACATTCTTGCTGGCTTCTTTGGTACAGTGGAGGGTAGTTGAGGAATATGAGGGGGATGGACAGCAGAGAGACAGGAATAGGAATGTTGTCTCCAAACAACATTTCCTATTGCCACTGCTGGAGATGAAATGGATTATTAGCTTGACCCAGAAGGCAATTTTCTATGTTGTCATGAAAATAAGACCCTGTGCTCCTTTGCTAGAGCTTAAACCTGCCACTTCAGAGTTATTTCCACCCATTTAATTTTGATTGCATCTCAGTAGGCAGTCAATGGTGCAGAATTTGTCAACTGGAACAACTGTGTGGTAATTATCAATGGCAGGGATATTTTTTTTGTAGTTTTGACCATGACATTTTTTTGCAGTAGAATTAAGAAAAATATGGGGTCTTGCAAAAATGAAAGGAGGTGAACCAATGTTTTTAAATAGCTATGGATCTTTTGTATAAATGTATAGAACTTAAAAATTATGCAAATACAGTTAAATAAGAAATATGTTGATTGAAGAGAATGAATTAGGCAGGCACAAAAAGAATTATTTTTAATGAACATATTTTTAGGGCTTTGTTCTGCTACAGTCATTAAAATTTCTGGATCGGAGCCCAGTTTCTACAGTTGAATATTGTTCCCAGGTTTTCTGATGGCATTGAGCAAACAATTTTTCTCAGCAATGAGAAGTTGCTTGAATAAGAGTATTTATTAAGCTGGGCCTAAATAATTAAAGAAAGACCAGAATTCCTGGAGATTGTACAACCCCCTCTGCCAACTCATCCCTTTCAGCAGAGATTCCCTCTCACTTATGGGTTCCCATAAGTATCAAACACTGCCTTCTCCTCACTCAGCCTCTTCTGCCACACCTCTTTGTCTTTCCCTGTCCACCTTGTTCCAAAGACCCCACACAGCAGAGTGTTTCTTCACTTTCACCGATTTCTTGTCATTCCTTCTCCCAGCTCACAGAAAAGGCTGCAAATGCCAAAGAGCTCTCCACACTCCCACACCAAAGCATGGTTTTGTGTTGGAGAAAATTCTGAAAAAATATTTATTTTTTATGTTGCTAACTGTTCCAAGGGAAGCTTAAATACTTATTTATATTCATCAGTTATCACAGCCTCTTGGGGGAATTATTAGTTGCAGTTTTGATACCACTTCACTGTATCACAATGCCCAGAGAAGACAGGCAAATCCCATCCCCTGGAAATGTGCTGTATTTGAGAAAAATGTTGAAATAGATGAGGGGTATATTTTTAATTCTGTTTTTTTTTTGTTTTTGTTTTTTTTTTTACCCCTGGAAAGTAGGAGAGCAAAAATCAGAGGGGGAAAAAATCTCAGACTAATTAACTGGCATGTCCACTAATAGATGACAATTTGCTCTGCATATAATTTATATTCTGTATGTCCCTACATATAACAGCAAGCGTAAAGACTAAAATCAGTTATTGTCAATTATTATTATTATTATTATTACTGTTTTTAAGTTTAATCTTCTGTTGCTTGCAGCAGCCTTAACTTGGTCTGTTGTACCCACACACAGGAGAAAAAAAAGCCAAAAAATTTGCTGTAATTAAGGATGGGAATTTTTTTTTTCTTTAAGTGTGCTCAAAAATCCACTGTGTATTTCAAATACTGTGAAATTTAGTAGGTGTTTAGAGGGTATACTAGAATGTGTTAGGTGAAATCTGGGATCAAATGAGCTGGAGATTGGTGAGGAACAATCCCTTAAGGTATGAGCTTTTCTGTTTTCTTGTCCAATGGGTTGTTACAATGCATTGCTGACATTGTCCCTGGACAATCGACTCATAATGCTGATCATGCCTGATTGATCTCAGCTGCTTGACATTTCCCGCTGCTAGCACAGAGGGATCACTACCCAGCATGCAATAAGGAATCAAAATTTGAAAGCCAGTATTCTCTAAAACCAGGGTAAAGACCTTTTCCCCCCTCCCACAGCACTCCCTGCATCTCACAGTGAATTCAGCTGGAGGAACTGCAGCTGTTCTCTGTGCCTGTTTTCAGTTTCAAGAGGGACTGACTAAAGGCTGCTGAGATGCACAGCTCAACTCCTCCAATCTGTTTTTAGTGGTTTTTCTGCACTGGATGTTCCGGAAATATAACCAGAAATCTTCTTCTGTCACAATTCCAAATGAATCGTGGCATTGCCATGAAACATGAGAGAGAATACAGTTAAGCTGTCCAGGAGCAAATCTAGAGGCAGAATAACAACACCTCTAGTGCTGTAGAAGCCAAAAAGTTTATTCCTCACATTTTTGCTTACAAACACCCCTGGGATCAGCACTGACAAATACCCATTTTGGTATCCCCCAGAAGAAATTCAACAACATCCAGTATTTAAATCACCTTTGAGGGCTCACTAACCTGCAGATTCTGGGATGTGACTGGCAGTATCCATCACACAGGCTGCATTCCTTAAACCATCATTGCAGACACATGAGTTAGTTTGCTGAAGTCGACTGGGGAACATCTGCCCCTCACACAATTTCTGAGCTTCCTCCAGCTTTAATATCCACATCAGTACTGGCAGAGTGCCTTAGGAAGCTGCCAAGGGCATGTGCTTCTACATCCTTGACAACACTACACAAGGGAGGTGGCTGGCTCTTGGGCTGCACCTACTCGTAGATCCAGTAGGTCATACAAGACATCAGCAAGTTTCTTACATCTCTCTGTTCCCTATCTAATCTTGATTCAGTCCAGAGTGGAAATACCAGTTTGAATCCTAAGGACAAATCAGTAAAACTGCATTATTCTTACAATCAGATGGATTCACCCTCCTTTTTTCTCAGTGTGAATCCTGAGCCCGAGTTTTCTAAGTCTGTCAATATGTATCCATTGTACAGTCAACCTTGCATTCTCTCCCTTGATTTTTCTTTGTCTTCTCCTCTACTGCAACTGTCTTTTATCATTCTTGCTTTAACTTCAGATGACTGAAGAAGTATACAGGCTTTTTCAAACAGCATAGGTTCCTTTTACATGAGCCATGTCATGATATGCCTCTTTTCAGCTGATCTACTTCTCTCATAAGGTAAGATACTCTATGAATCTTGGAAAAAGAAAGAAAAGATACATCTAAAATAGCCTGTGTGGATATGGGGAGGGAAATAAATAGTTCTGTAATAAAGGACCATTAGCCTCTTTTATTTCCAGTTCTTTTTGCTTTTGGATGAAAAAGTTGAAATATGGAAAGTTGAAATTTAGACAGAGGCAGAGGCATCTTTGCCAATTCTTGTAATGTAATTGCAAGTATCACAACCATTAATGCTTTCTCTTCCAGTCCCAAATGCTAGCAGCAAGACATTGCAAAAGAATATTCATTTCTGAGAATATTCTGAGTCCTTCTGATCTCAAGGAAAGGTTTGAAGCTGCTTCAGAATTTTAGCCTAAACAATGAAATAGTAAGTAAATAAAAAATGCAAGGCTTAAAGTCTAGTGACTTTTAAACAACTATGATGTTTTTCAAATTGCATGAATTTTGAAGATGGGATTGGCAATACTGTGCATAATAGCCTTTATCCAGCTGAAGAAAATAGACCTATTTGTTGTACTATTTAGAACACAAGAAAACACTGTCCTAACTAAGAATTACTTTAATCTTTTATGTTCAGGTACTCTCCTGATTCAAGACCCTTCTGTGTTTGCGAGCTGAACAGGACTCCAAAAGTTCTTTACCTTGCACAAATGAGCATGAAATGGCCCCTGTTCAATACCCCAGGAAAGCTGCCAGTCAGCTACTGCTACACTCAGCTGCTTCTGGGCAGCAGTTCTCCGGTCTGTAGCTTGAGAGGCATTAACCATTCAGCTGGGCTATATCCCAGGTTCCTCTGTCAGGATGCCTTTGGCATCAGCTGTGAAATAAACTGCCATGCACTGCACCGGGCCTCCTTTGAAGGACTCCTGACTGCACCTCAGGCTACCAGTGGAGGTGAAGTCTACTTTGTTCCTGGACACTGAGCACTTGTAAACCACAGCTTAGAGGTAACACCTCATCCCCTGTTGTACAGCTCTTCTCTTACAAATGTCATCCTCCCAGCTGCCAATGTTTTCCTTTGAAGACAGAGGTAACTGCAGTGTGTTTCGACAGGGATGATGGCTGCTAATGGAGACAGACACTCAGGTAAACTCTGGTACCAGAAGTTTTCCTCATTTGCAGCAGCAGACCTGCCCCAGACTTGCATCTCATCCCTCCTCAAGAAATTTCTGCGAACATGGACATTTGAAACAGGCTCAGACTCGTGCTCAGCTGAAGCTACCAGCAGTGAAATAGGTGGGGTGTGGGCCACACGGGTTAATTCCCAGTGAGCCTGTCAAACATCTACCTAAAAATGGAGACAGAAGCAATTCACCCAGACTGGGGGAACATATCAGACGTGTTTATTGCACTTCATGGTGTCTGAGAAGAATGGTTTGGATCAAGATCAAAATTAACCTCCGAAAAATTAAAATTGCTTAGTTGATTTTTTGCACAAGAAAAAACCAATTCAAATAAATAAGCATTGTTAAGAGTAACATTGTAATTGCCTCTATACTAACCTATATTGGAGGTGGAGTGCCCCTGCTTTAACTTCATCATACAAACCATTTATTAGGTCTTTCATCACAAAAATGCTTTATGTACCAGGAAAGACAAGCCAGGAAACAGTGGTGCCCTTTTAAAAATAAGATTGTACAAAGATGTGATAAAACCCCAAAGAAGCAAATAATTTCAAGGGAAATCAAGAATGAAATTTGTCTGACAGTAGAATTAATTAAAGTGAAATGCAAACAACATAAATGAACCCAGATTTCCTAAATGTATAATAAAAGGAATCTGTGTGTACAGAATCACAGTGTGTTTATTCTGTGTGCACTTGGATATGAAAAGTATGCTGTAGCTGGAAAATAATAAAACCATTGCTTGAATAATACTTTGTCTCTATTATTCTTTATAAAGGGCTGTGTTTTTTTCAAGTCACCATTCAAGTCTGCACTTTTTTTAACATTTTACAGCTATGAAGCAAACTTTGAAACACTGATATTTCTAATTTATTGAACAGGCGCTAAAGTAAAAATCTTGATGTTGTAGTAGATTGTGTGCAGCATGTAAAAGAACAGTTTCTTTGGGTCTTATCTCAAAGGAAATTAAAATTCTTGGGGATTCTGCACAATGTTAACCCTTTTATTGCAGCCTTATAACAGTAGGGACTACAACTTAAGCTGTCACTCATCACTGCTTTCAGAGGACCTCTACTTTCCAGTGAGAGATATTAAACCACTTTAGGGATATAATGTCATGATTTCACAATGCATTTTTATAAATATTGTTCCACCTATACAGGCATCATATGCAGAGAACAAAAGATTTCTAACTGATATGAAAACTCAGATTTCATGAGATCGAATGCAGTTAGATAGCTCAATTCATCCGTGTTGTTCTGAAAATGTTTCCAGAGCACAATTCCTCATCTAGACAGAACTCAGGCTTCTGTCTTGACCAGTGCAACAAAAAGCCATTCATCCAGCTACAGAGCCAGAGGTTTGGTTGTTCTGATCCAAAAGAGAGAAGGGACAGCTGTGGGATTTTTGACTTGAAGGAAATATGTGTCCAGCCTCTAGCATATGGCCCTGAATTGCTGCATGAGGGGACCCCTGCAATCCCTACATTTTTGTTCACATTCAGTGGTCCTAACAGTGACCATGGTCAGTTTTTAATCAAATTACACTAAGCCTCAGGTCAAAAGGTTTGATTGTCCCTCTTTAAAGGGTGAGCGATGTCTTTTTTTGACCGTCTGCAATACAGAAAAAACCATTGGGCACTTGCAGTTACTCTTCATGGCAGAGAATTTGTGTTCAGGGATTCAGATTTATAGGCTTTCCAAGTGTGTGTTGGAGCAGTTTGAAAGGTTATTCTCCCCAGCTGCCCATTCTTTCTCTCTGCAGAGGTTATTCCTCCTGCAGCAGAGACAATTGAATGGCTGGCAGGTTGTGTGCTCTGTTCATGACCTGGGGCATTAATTTCAGCTTACATTATTGACTGGCCGGGCTGTGAGCTAAAGGAGCAGAATGCCTTGACTTATCATCCCTGCTGGACATAGTTGCAGCAGTTAAAATGTTTATCAGTTCCCACAGGCCATAGACAAATCCCACAGGTACTGAAGAGAAAACCCTAAATCCTACCCTGGCAGGATGCTGTGGGTTGTTACAATGCACTGTCTCACCCTTTGGAAGGAGTTAGGAGAAAGAGGCAAGTGGCTGCCAGTGTCTCTGCATCAGGATTGTCAGATAACCCTGGTAATCAGGAAAGGGCCAGGCACATGCACAAAAAGTGGGCCTGGGAGAAGTTAGCCTGAGAAACTTTCCAGTTGGGAATTAAGGAAGACAAAGTGCTGAAGTGGGCCACTTGAGGAAATGCCTGGAAGGGATTTGGAAAACTCAGTAATGTGCACTGCAAACCCAGTCTTAAACAATGCAGTGACCTGTAGGAACCACACTGTACACCCAGAAGAAAAGTCAACCAAAAATCAGGCAGAAATTTCAATCACAGACAGTTGATTCCCCAGCATCACCATGAAGCAAAAGAACACCACAGGCTGGAAAACACTGCTTGTGTATTCACTTGAGTGAAGAGGAATTCAGCTTCAGCATCTGTTCCAGTTCTGCAGGGGAAGAGACTGAACAGTTGTGTCCTATCTGCCACCTCAGGAGGGTTCTCCCCTCAGGAATGTGCTATTGTGGAAGGTGCAATCCTTTCTCTTTGGCCTGAGAACAACTAATCTAAGAGATATTTTGAGTATTAATTGGTAAATAAGTCTGGATCTCCTTGACACACACAGAGTTTTGCAAATGCCAGATAGAACAAGGCACGAAGGGGCTGCTATGGATGCAAATCAGCAGAATTAAAGCACCTTGGGGGTAGGGAAGCAGTTACTTCGAATTTCTGAAGTTTCTAATAGCAATTTAATTTTGAAAGTACACATCTTAATTTGCAAGCAGGATCTAGGTTCCTTGGTGGATTTTGTCTTTTTGATCTGGAGGTATTTAAAAATGTATCAGTGAATCAGTGGGAGTTTGGGGCTTTGATGTCTTATGTACCAGTTTCCATCTGTTAGCATCTGAATACCTAAGTCTAGGCCACAGTAAGTTCTTTGAACCATGCTGAAGTGTGAGGTTTTTCCACAGCCAGAAATGACCTTGCTTGAGCAGAGAGATTTTAGCATGGAGCAGAAAAGTGGAGTTTAGTAACATCAAAAAAGTCTCTTTGGGTTAGGCATTCCTACGCAGAAAATAAAATTGTAGAAGACACCCAGGAATTGTTGATTATATTCAACCCATTAAGCACAGGCATCATGCAGAGAAAAATAATTTAGGTTTGAAGGGTTTTTGTATTCCCATTCTTACAGTTACCCCACATTTAGAGTAACTCCCACTGGTTTCTGTGGACATTAATGGATCATGAATGGTTGGATTCAGTGACAGACTGCCCTTTGCCTATGCCAATCCCCACCTCCTGCTTGCAAAGCTCTTGTGTTTTCAGCTGCTGCTGCTGCTAAAGCAGGGGCCAAAGAGTGGAGCAGCAGCAAGTGCACCAGGACTAGCCCTTCCCAGCAGAAGTAGGTGTCACTGTCACAGCTCTTCCTTTGGGTATGACAGCAGCAGAAAGATATTCTCCAGTCTCCATCCCTGCTCCATCCCTTCTCTCTGGCCCAAAGGGTGCAGCAGATCAAGAAGGACCCAGATGCAGGGAAGCAGCAGGACTTTTGCATCCTGCAGGCCTGGAGGGTGGCTGTCTGAGTTGCTGGGATGGGGATGAGTGGGGAGCGTGGCTTCTGAGTCTAGGGAAGAGTGGACAGGGATCCTGAGAAAAGAGGCGTGGTGGAATACATGGGTGAGGGGGGAAGAAAAAAGTGACAGTGAGGTCTTCCTGCCCTGCCAGGCTTCTACAGCTCCCTGATACCTTGCTTTCATGCCCTCAGAGCTCTTCAGACTTCACTGACCCTTGCTTACTGGTCATTCTCTTTCTCCGGGAAGCCGAAACATCCGCTGACTCCTTTCAGTCCCACTTGCTCACCTCTGAGGTCACTAGTGATCTCTTTTCTTCTCCTCAGACCCATTTCTCCTCTCCCCACCTGCTCTGCTCCATCTCCATCAGCACCCCTCTACAGTCCTCATGTAGAACCTGCCCAGTCCCTCCCATAGGATTGTATTGGCAAAGATGATTATTCCAGTATTTCAGTCTTAAAAGATTTCACTGCTACCCTTCTTTTTCACTGCAGTCCTACAGAGAAGACACCCATAATAATGACATCCTGTAAAGTTTTTTATAAGACAAGGGTTTTTTCTGTATCCTGCCTTTGTGATAGTCTTCTATCCAATACCAGGCTTCAAAGTTAAAATGCAATGTTTTACTCAGTGATCAGCATGAATAGGGTTAACTATTCCCTTGTAATAGCTGGAAGTTCTTTGAAATTACTCTTCCTATTTTGATGAAAATCCTGATTAACAAAGTGCCCAAGGATATTTTAGAAATTACCTATTCTAGTTTTTTAACACCTATCTTATTCTGGTAAAAGTTAACTTTGCTTTGATTAATTGTAGTTTTTGAGGCAGTGGAAGAGGTTTGGCACGTTCAGATGCCTCTGACACCGAAGTCAAGATACAGCATTGCATGAGTGAACAACACTGACATAGAATAAATAACAAGTGAGGAAGTCAGTGGAAATTGAAATTAATAGAGGGAAAAATAGAAAAAATATAGAAATAAAGCAAAAAATAGAACTTTATTGCTGCTTTCCATTGTAATAGCCTTGCTAGAAATGCCTAAATAGATTTCATTTATAAACTCTTAAATCCCCTACTACAGATTAGAAAGAGCGACAATGAAAAATTCATGGTATTTGTGACTGGCCTTTATCGACAGAGGGTAAACAGCCACAACTTCTAATAGAGCTTCTGCTGCTGGTTTGACATCTCCATGAGAGGCTCATTCTAGAGATTCAAACTGCACAATAAATATGTCACAGAAGCTTAAGGATCTCTTAACATAAAGTGATTATTATACTTTCTCATCTTATTGGTCTCCCAGCTATTCACATTCAGGCTTTGAAGTGTCTGCCTTTATTTCAGCCCTACCATTCTTTTTTTTCTCTTCTGAAGTTGCATAGAAGTCACTCAGGAGATCAGCACCAGCATCTCTGTGACTGATATGTAAATCAAAAACAAGTGGGAAAATTGTAACAAGCCTTTAGGGAGACAGAGTGCTTCTTTATGGTACTTGCTTGATGCTCAAATTATTTCTAGTCTTCAAGCTATTTCTAAGGCTATCAATTAGGAAGGAAGGAGTAACTAAGGTTATTAGCATTGTAGTAATTCAGACTGCTATTTCAGCTCTCATTTAAACTGGTAGTTACTGAAACTTGTCAGTGGCAAAACAGAGCTCGCCTCCTCTCAGTCTGTTTCTGTTGAATTTTCAGAGAACACTACCAGAGTGAACTGTCTTGTCAAGGAGGTGTCTTGTAAAAATTAAACAGCTTGGTGTCTCTAGATATCTAAATATCCCCTAAAGGTATCCTCAGACATGCTGAGCTCAGTTTGTGGGTGAGCATAAGCAAGAACTCTATCGTAAGGGGTGCCATACACCTTATTTATGCTCACCTACAAACAGTTTTCCCAGAGGCTGAGATTAACTTATTCTGTTTTGCTAACAAAGTAGCCATGGCAAGAGTTTTGCTGAGGAAATAATGCTGTGAAAAATAAAAATCAACAATGATTACACTAATGAAGAGTTATATAAAATCCATTCATTAAAAAGCAGGAAATGAAAGGGATTATCACTTTGCAAGAATTTTACACATGGGAAAGGTAATACAGTGGATAGTGGGTATGAGATCACAAACTGTGCTCTACAGAGGGAAATCAAAGAAATAAAATTATCCTTCTAAAGATGTACCCACAGCAGAACAAATATGGAGGCTTAATAAAAGACGTTTTACTAGTGCCTTTTCTTCCCTTAAAAACTGCCAAAAAAAATAAGGGCTGACAGTTTTCCCATCCAGCCATTAATGTGAGAAAATGCCTTCTTGTACATATTGCCAGAAGTAGAAGGGAAGGTCTAAGTAGGAGTCCAAACCAGCACTAAGTGGCAACAAAGAAAATAATAAAATATTTATATTTGAACCATAAAGAAAATGAAGAAATCAAGCTACAGTCCCAGACATATATATGGTTCACAAGTGTCTGATATTTTTTTCATCTCAATTATTTATTTCCTTCTTCAGTAGGAAGAACCCAACCAATGGAAACCTAACCCAGAACTGAAAAAAAAATAAAAAGGTTATTTGAATCTGCCATGAGTTCGGTGCCTGATCGAAATTCAAACAAAAAAATTTAAAAAGCTGTCTCTTTTAAGAAGGATTATTTCCAGCCACAGAATCTCTCTGTCAGGTACACATTCACCTCAATAGTAGCCAAGCACCATGTACATTACTTACTAATTTAATGCACAGTATGAAAAATTGAGAGCAGTTAAATGTATAAAATTGAAATTAAATATTTGTTTGCCCGTATTTTCCTCATTTTGCAATACAGCAACGCTTTACTGGAAGCCAACCTGACTTTCCTATGGTCTCAGGTCCACCATTACTTCATGCTTTCAGTCAGTAATTACAGCAAATCCCTACAAACTTTCAAATCATCATTACTACATTCATGAAAAGTATTTGAAAGCAAAAATATGTCAACAGCACCGTTGTGCTGAGATTACTTTTCTAAACCAGCTTTGAAGTTGTTTCCTGTCTGAAGCCCTGTGTCCAATTAAGTTAGATCATTAAAAGCAAATTATCTTGACGTGTTACTGTAATAACCTAACTCTGCTTTGCCAAACATGAAACACTGAACTTCCAGGGCATGAACTTCCCCCACCAGTGTATGTTTTGGGAACACTGGGCTGAAGAGTGAAAGAAAGGGGAAAGAAACAGCTGAATCTGTACCAGAGTAATAGCCCCTTACTGAATGAATCAATGCTTGCTTAGATTCAAGGAGGAAAGGAAAATCTTGCACTAACCTATATTCTGGTATTTGTAAGCCTATAAATTATTCACTGCTTAATCTGAGTCTCTTTCTTATTCAGACAATAAACTTAACAATCCTGTCTTCAGAATACTCATGCTTTGTGAACCTAGCTGTGCAAAACCATAAGGCAAATAAGAGAATACCTTTAGTTTAGCAGAAGAAATCACACTGCACATGTGATTTTACTAAAATACTGGAGCTATTTGCATTCTAACTCCTCATAGCCCAGAAAACATTAATGTGTCTTCTCTTGTGGGTCAAATAGAAATAATATAGAAGAGAGAGTTGAGAGTGATCCAATGAGTAAGAAACTGTGCTTCAAAGAGAGTTTGAAGGAAGTAACATCTTTTGCTAAATGGAAAAAATGAAGATGGGTATTTGTCTGGTGCCATCTCAAGCATGTGAGATTATCACAATACGAGTTGCTAGAGACTGGGAGGCTGTGGGTGCCCCAGGGGAAAGAGCTAGGTCTCTGCTTCCTGCTCATTTTTTAGTGGCCACAAGATATTTCATCAGATGGATACCACCAAGGAAGAGAGGTCATCTTGTGTTCTTCTGGGAGACAGAGTGCAACTTGCCCTTGCACACCATACTTGTTTTTTTTTAACTTTACAATCTACAGATTAGGAAGTATTTTAGAAACTCTGATCATTGGAAGAAGAATTGATGTAGCAGGAAGGCTAAGAGAACAGAGAGTGTTTTTTTTATCAGCACTGTTGGCAATAGAAGGAAAACAATGAGATTATAGACTAAAGGCTTGTGATTTGTATTTATACATCAGAGACTTAGAGACAAAATAGAGGCTGTTACCCATAAATTTACAAGACTTCTCTTTCTAAAGAGCTAGATCATTCTTTTTACTATTGGACTATTTGAGCTAGAGTTTTGATACATGCTCCATGTGGGTTTTTTGGGGGGGAGACATTAAAAAGTATCCCGTTTAGTAGGATCCATGTTTATTTTACAAATAATCAAATACTTTCTGAACTAATTTTAATTAATGAAAAGAGGAATATTTCTAGGGTTTTTTGGTCAATATACATGTATGAGGAAAGAGAATATCTAAGAGATCAAAATTTTGCAAAAACTCTAGTTTCCCCTGGAACCATGAGTTTTCACCAAAGCAGCCAGAAAGCTAGAAGCAATACGTTCTGTACTTATAGAACAGATTTTTCAATTGAAATATAGTATAACAGAAAAAAATATATAAATTATAGTATATATTAGGTAACAACTGAAGAATAATATTTACCTTTTTGTAGACCAACACAGAAAAGTGTAGTGTACAAGATGAAATGCAAGATGTCGATACTATAAAAATCCAGACATTTAATACAGATAAGATCTGAGCCCCCTCAAATCAAAGATATTATACGAATTCCTGCCCTTACAATGCATGGGCAAGTAGAGTCATGAAATCTGCATGTGATGTGTTTCTTCAGAGAGGCAGTGAGACAGCACAGTGCCCTCAGACAGGAGGCAACAGGCTCTGTGCTTTCAGTGTGCTGCTCTGTGTGAAATGAAAAAACTATGTTCTAAAAGTATGAAATAAATTAAAAGCCAAAGAATTATATCCCCTTAGCCAAGCCACCAAAAATATTTATTCATCTAGGAATCTCAAGAGCATAAAATAATTCTTACTACGTTAATGTTTATACTGGGAACTTTCCATTAGTAAAGATATGACAGGGAATAACCATATCCATCCCTCTGCTTAGTGGCTGCCTCAGAAGCTGCTACATGTCAATTATTAATCCTCCTGGGGATAGAAAAATATTTTTCTTCTGGAGGCCTACTTTCATGTTTATTTTTTTTCTTTTTTCCCTGCCATTTAAAACAATCTTTTTTTCCTGCATATTTCTTACAAATATTGACTGATGTATTTTCTTGTCAGCAATGTGTTCCCTTTTCACACAATTTTACCATTTTCTAATAGAATGATCAGGATGAATAAAACAAATCTTTTTCAACTTATTCAAGTTCTTTTGAGACTCTTACTTCGATGCCTTTGTTGCAATGATGGCTGTTCCACCAATAGTTGTTGAGACATTTGAACAGCTATGCTGTTTCTATTTTTATTGGTGAGATAGTGATCTTTCTCGTTTCTGGCATAGCAACAGACAGGAATGCAACAAAGCTATTTATAAAATAAAAATCAGAAGTGTCTAATTTAGATTTGAAAAAAAAAGACAAAGCAGTGATAGGTGATCATGGTTGCTGGTACTGTTACTTAAAAGCTAATCAAGCAAGTGATGTTTAACATCAAAGGGATAATAACTTCAGTGAAGGATGGTTATATATTGATGCTAGCCACATTAGGAAATTGTTGATTTTAGCTGGAATCGAGAAAGGTCACTTAGTTGTTTTGTTGCTTCGTGATACTGCTTTTTACAGGATGGTTTCTGCCAGGATTGTCTTCATTACTAAAGCCACTCTCATAGCATGGGAGAGCAGGCACACAGCATCAAAGAAAATCTTTGCAATAAACATAGGTACTAATTAAACCTACTGATCAGAACTGTCTTGGAGAAAAAGCTAGTTTAATTATGCCAATCACTAAATATGACTCATTATGAGCAACCAACTTTTGTGAACAAATGCAGAAACAGACAAAAGCATGAACTTTAGAAAGCACAGTTACAAAACAATTTGCTTAAATTATTTTCAGATGAAATGAGGAAAATATCAATAAGATCACAAATTTTCATTTCAGGTTAGCTGTTGAGTCTTTTTCATAGGCTAGATAGACAGTGTTATGTAGGCAGCCTGTACAAAACCTTCGCCTGTTCTGTGTGTCAGTGCATGGCTCTTGGTGCAACACCATTATCTACAAGTACTTAGACAGCCAAATGAACGAGAATCCTGTTGTGCTGGGCAGTGCCAGGCAAAGGCACCTGCAGCTGGAGAGAATCTGTCTCAGAGATGCCTTGCTCTCAATAGTTCCTTACTTGCTAACAACACAAAACTGAGACCTGGGCCTCAGGAGAGCATCCACGAGAGGTTCCTGTTCCCACCCTGCCCCAGCCTGGGGGATCCTAGCTGCCACTGAGTCTCTGTTTTAGAACACAGAGAGGGAACATCCTTGCTGAATCCTAAACAGTGAGATATACTAATGAACCAGCAAAGGCTGAACTCTCTTCCATTCTGCTATGGTTCAAAAGTTCTGAATGTATAACATACATCGTTAAAGAAATGTATAAATGGCAGTCTCTTGCTGCTTTCTTATTTAAAGGCAATCAGCACATTTTATTTAAGTACTTAGAATAGGTATATTTTATAGACATATTTCTTTCAGTAGTTATGTGGTATTTTAAATTCCATTATAGTGTGCTTTTGTCCTTTCCAGATGCTATATTTCTTTTGTTGAAGAAAGGGAAACTCAGCATATGTCTTGGCTTATGACAAATTGCAATTATTTCAAAGTTATTAGAATATTAACAAATTCTTGTTTTTAGGGAAACTCTACTTTTGAAGTACCAGAAAATTCCACAAAATAAAACATGTTATGTTAACAGTTGTGTTATATAATATTTCCAGTGGTTTAAATCTTCTCATAAAACTTATGCAACTGCTGGTCTGCATTTCTTTCAGGTTCAAAAGCCACAGAACTTCTAAATAAAATCCAGGTAAAACCATGAGGCTTCACCTGCTACCATGTCAAAAACAAAGAAATAAAATGCAAGTGCATGGCAGTTTCAAAGCACAATCACAAATCAGTTCCTTTACTATTGGTTTCCATTGAAAGATTGGCCAAGAGTTCAGAATCTTTTCAGATACAGTCTACATGTCAAGTCTAAAACGAAAATCAAAGCCTTAGAGATTTTGCCAAGGTCTGGGCTGACAGCATTGCACATTGCTTTGGTGGCTGCTTGGATCTGACAGCTTCCTGAATCAAAGGAGTCACTGCCTTCTACCCTGCTCCCACTGCTCTCTCTGGAGGTAGGGAAAGTGCTACATTTCTGCTTTTGCTCTTGCTTTTCTTTTTAATTTTTCATTTCAGTGAGCAGGCACAGTAAAACAGGGACCAAAATGCTGATTAAAATTTTTCCCAATTTTCATGAAGTTTTGAGTCTATCTTTGTCCTTCCAAATGCTCTGATACATCAGCTGAGTGTTTTCTTAAAAGTGAATGCCCAGGAATACGTCACGTTCTGAGTGCTTGTGCTGAAAGCAGCTCACTGCCTCATATGTACAGTGCCTGCTGCTCATCATCTCTAACGAGAAAAACCAAGATAACAGTGTTTGTAAACCTGTTCAAATACCTTTCTGCTTCTTACAATTTGTCTGTTTGTTTATTAAAAGATTTTTATGACTTATAACTTCAAAGCTATTTTGCAGTTCTCGGTTTGAAAGATTTACCAAGCAGAAAACCTGAGGAATGCAGGTTATGCAGCCTGGAGATGGTGGATACATGTCTGAGAAACTTGGAATTTTTTCACACTTGAAAAGCTTTTTTCAGTCTACAGTTTTTCAAGAGTCTATCCTGTCTACCTGGTGGAAAACTGCAGAATGGTGTTTTCATTATGTAACACTAAAAATAACACTTTAGTCTAAAGTAAATTGATTCTCTGGCTCTCTTTTGCTGTATCTATCTAAAAGTTATTCAGAAAGGATTTGATAGGCCCCTTTTGATGCTGTATGCCTCACATAACTCATCTTTGACTCTAGAATGTTTCAATTCCTCTTCTAGAAATTGAATAAGCAGAACACTGTCTTGTCCTGCTAGGAGTAGAGCTTTTATTTGCCTTTGTAAAGTCAAAATAACAAATTTACAAAATAAAAACCATCATGAAAAGTTGTATGTTGCATAACATATTTTGTCTCCAGATAGTGAAACTAAGTTGTTTGCAAACAACCTAGGAGAAAAAAAAATATGAAGAAAAGCAAGGGCTGTGGATATGAAGTGGAATTTAAATCCCTGCTTACCATTAACGTCACAGGGGAATGTTCTCATTGTTCGTTCCCAGGTCCATCATTTCGACTTATCATGCAAGATAGGATATAAAATTTTGAGGTGCTATACTCAAGACAGAATTAGCTGTTTCTTAAAATATATCTTTTGCAATGTAGGCACTTGGATCCCATATTGTGCTGCAGAACAGATCAAAGTGCTTCGGCATGCAGCAAGGTAAAGCAGGTCAGGACCTGTGACTGGAGGATACAGACATACCCAAGCTTCTCCTTCTGAAAAGATGAAGTATATAGTAAAATCTGACTTAGTCACCAATTGAGGAAGCTTTTTTTATTTCTTTTGTGGATTGTTAAGTCTATGGAATAAATTTTGAGCTTATGTTTTGAGCCCTGGAAATCTACACATACTCTATATGGTTCTGAAAACATATAGTTTAAATTTACAAACTTTGTCTTCATGCAAGCTAATGTCACTCCAGACAATAGCCCTTTTTCTCCTGTGCTGTTTTCTATATTGATGTCTTTAGACCAGCTTAACCTAGCTGGGGATAAGTATTAGTTAATGACAGCAGATTAATTATTATCACCCACATGTAGGTGCAATAGAAGCATGAAATAACCAGAAGAAAAATATCTTTTCTCTGTGACTCCCACCTGAAATCCTGTTTCTTCTACTGTCAACCACAGTACCCTCTCCTTGAAGCTCCTGAACTGCTGCTGCTGAGAGTGAGATATTCCCACAAATGGTTTCAATTAGTCATTTCTCCTGAGTAATCACCTGGTTGTCAGGAGCTGAAGCAGTATAATTATTTATTGTGATAAGTCAACAGTATTGCACTATGTAAGAAAGGCAGGAGAAAGGGCTGACATTGAATCACCCCTTCCTGTGGAAGTGAGGCTCCTGTTTGTGCAGCTGTATTGCAGATGTGGCAGGAACCTCAGAGCAGAAATCTCAGAGCCCCCAAGCTGCTTCTGCCTTCCAGTAGAAATACCATTCAGCATGAATTTGTGTCTGTGGATAATGTATGTATTATTTCATATTTACTGTTTAATAAAGATCCTGCCCCAAGCAAATGAATGATGCAGCAAGAAGGGAATAAATTTTTTTAACCCTCCTTCTATTCTTCTAGAAATTGTGAGGCCAGAAGTGTTCTGGCCATCATAAAGGTTTTTTTAAGTCACTCTTCTCATGAATGACAGCTCTACAGTCTTGTTTCTGCTGCTGTGAATTCACTTTATTTTATTTGTGGAAAACTGGGCATTTACATGAAGAGGTACCTGACCAGACTTGCAATCTCCTGCAAGTAACTATTGAACATTAAATCAAGAGGCTGAGACTCCCCCAAATTTCTCAGACCTAAGCTTTAACAGCATTTCTGTTCACCATAATAGGATGGCCGTGCCATCTAACAGAAGTAATGAAAAGCAAAACTCTGTAAGAGGAACAGTCTCAGAAGCCTTGCTTAACTGATGTTTTCATGTTGTGACTGCATAAAGCAGTGAGAAGAATAAAAAATCAGGAACCAAGGCAATACACTTTTACCAGGCTTGTCAAAAGCTCCTTCTCCAAACTTCTTTCTTCTGAAAGCAAACTCCTAGACCACAGTGTTTCTTCCCCTCTCTGCAGCTGCCTTCAGCATGATGTGCCCTGTCGCACCGAGGCTTTTCCCTGCCAGCAGGATTTCAAGGGGGGTCACGGCCCAGAGGCCTTGCTGTGCACGTGAATGGTGAGTCACATTTTTGCAGCAACACTAGGTATTTGGGCTCAACCACAACTTCTGGTTTTAATGCAAGGGGTGGTTCATAAAAATTTCTAGCAAACAAAGTTCTCAGCAGAGAGCAATCAGCCTGGCCCGGTGCTGGCACCTTGGGATCAGCACTGCAGACCATGCTGGACAGAGCTGGCCAGATGGAGTGGCCCACACGACATCTTCTAATAGCAGGTGTTCATGCATACTATGAAAAAACATTGTGAGAGAACATCTGAAAAGCTGCTTTTCAGTGCAGTTCTGTTGTCTTTCAGCAGGATATTTTAGTCTTTCAAAACCTTTCTCCTTAGAAGAAGTTCAAGTAGTGTTGTTTGAGGAGAAGGGCATGGGAGAGTGCAGAGCCCCGAGACACTCTCACTCCTGCTCACAGTGAGTACTGTTTCCCCTTCTGCATCAGGACTATCAAGTTCATCACATGTACAAGTGGAATACATTCCACTGGTATGAGACAGAAGGGCGGCACCCCTATTTCTGTCCAACTGCAACTCTCCTCTAGATTTCCCCACATCAGAGGACAAGATGAGGCTGAGGAGCCCTCCAGATCCATCTAGTGTAGAAATTAGATTGATTTTCCTTTGTGTTTGCAGATAGCCCGAAAAGTTTGAACCTCTCTGTAATGGTGTCACTGAAAACTGACCTCTCCCATTTTGCCCATTTCTCTGACACACTCATTAAACTGATGCCAAAGCACTAAAGCCTAATATATGATCTTCATGCAACATCATGGAAAAAGAAGGGCACAGCCTCATTGGGGAGGTGACTACTAGAGAAATTCAGGTAATGAAAGCTATTAAATTAAATGTATCTCTGACTTGGAAGGAAAAGATTTAGGAGGGAGGGAAACTCAGGAAAGGGAAACATTAAATATAATTAAGCAAGGAAATAAAATACTGATGGCTGTACCTATACTGTTTTTTTTACCTTACTGACCAAAAACCAAAGGATGCTAACAATGGAAGTAAATATAATAATGACTATATTGACAACTGTCTCAGCTTCAAATATAAGGAGGAAAAAATGATAGTGATTTCAAACTGACTTAAGGGAGATCAGCACAACTCCAAAGACTTTTAAAATGTGTTACTGATGATGACAACAAGAGAGAAACCTAAATGAGTCCTTTCACAGATCAATGCACTGAGCTGCAGGAATTCAAGTTTATGGAGAGCAGCAAGGCTTGTTTCTTATTTACCAGTGTTTATTCTCAGATTTCATAGCAGTATTGCCTTCCTACAGCTAACAGATTAGTTGGAGACTGGTGTCAGTGTGATGGTGACGCCCTGCATTCTGGGGTGAGCTGAGCACTGGGCCCCTCTGGCCACCTTCCTAGCTACAATGACTCCACCAAAAGCGTGGCCTTACAGAGCTGATGGGATGGTGGTTATCCCTCTGATGATTCAGGTGGCTGTGTGCAGACTGCTGTGGGAATTGATGTCAAAGTCTTCTTGTGAGTTAGCAGGGAGATTGGGATAGCTATTAGCTACTGGTTTGAGAGCTCTCAAGCATAAAATTATAGCATCCCAGAGCAAAGTCAGAGAGCTGGAAAAGGTAGCTGGGACTTTAGAAGATGCAAAGGCAACCTCACAAAAAGCAATCACCACTCAAGCAGAACACTGCTATAAGCAACAATGCACTACAGAGCAGCTGCTGGTAGGTATTGCTCACAAACAAAGGCACACAATGGGAACAATAAGGTTTCAATTTCCCAAGTTTATGCTCTCACTGTGAAATCTTTGTGGGATGCCAAGGAATGGAATGAAAATATCTGGGTTTAGTCCTTTGACTCAGAACCAGATTTGACAGCTTGGGAGGGGATAGCAGCAAACCCCTCATAAAAATGGCATGGCAGAGCAATCTGCTGGATGAAGGGGTACAGATCACACAAACTATGAAAGAGCTAAGGGAATTTTTAGGTATCTATCAGCAGAAGAAGCCATCCTGATACAGATTTTGCAAACTTGAGATAGTGGCACTGCAACAATCTACTTATTAATGGGTGAAAAAAATCTATTAAGACCTAAAGCCAGGGATATGCTCAATTACAAAATGTCAGGGATCCCAATGGATCAGGATGTGGGGCACCTATGATATATCAATGGATGTGTTTTAACAGCATTTGCAGATAATTACTGAATTAGTATCATTCCTCGTAAAATAGAAAACGATATTAGTTTACTGCAGCAGATGGGGATGGCTCATGGGCTAATTACAGTATCTACTCTGGATAAGACAGCAGCAACAAAAAGTATCAAAAACACAGGTTTTGAGAGAGGCATTTATTTCACTGAAACCTTTGATTACACCTGAAGTCACAAGTACTACTGGTAGGTGCCCTAGAAAACACAGTGTAATTTCAGAACCAGATGTGAAGGTGGTGAATAATAAAGTGGCAAAACCAAAGTTACCTCACAGGTGACAAACAAACAAGTGTGGAAGGATCTTATGCAAGATGGTGTCCCAAAGCCAGAAAAAAATGGGATCACAACATCAGAAATGTTTTTTCATTGGCAAAAGCTAGTGCCTACAGATAAAAATTTCTTCCCCGCCTATCGCATGTGCCACCCCACAGTGAGGGACTACCTGGCAAATGCCAAGATGAGAGAAATGGACCAGGAAGAATGTTGTTTGGCAATGGATCAAGAAATAAAAAGAAGCCTATGACACCTGCAACAATGCTTTGATAGAGCATATCTAATTATACTCTCCCAGACAAGGAAATCCTTTTGAATTACAACTAACAATTCTAGATGATATAGTCTTCTGCAGATCATGGCAGACAACTGAAAAAGTTTAAAAAAATCTGTAGGATTTTAGTCCAAGGCATTACAATCCTTCATTATACATTATACTCTGATGGATAAACAAATTAAAAGCTTGGGCACTGCAAGAAACTGAAAGAATCAGAGGCCAAAATAATGTGACTGTACACCTCCAGTACAAAATACAGTGAGGAGTGAAAATCTTCCATATGACGCTTCTTCCAAAATATTAGCCACAGGGAAAATGGAATTGTTTGCACTGATGGATTTTGTGGTAGGACTGCAACTGCTGTGTGCCAAGGGAACTTACAGCACTGATTACTGAAGAAATACCTCTGTCTTCAGCATCATAAACCCTTTCCCAAGTTGGAAGGCATGCACTGCTTTAACCCGACTCCTTTGACCTGAGTGCTGGATCAGCTGGCATGGAGGATGGTAACCAACATCCCCAGGACTGAATACATGGAATAACACAGCCTAACACTAGTGCATGGCTAATTGAAAAGTTCAGTTCACTGACTAGAAGGGTGGGACACAAGTCAGCCCATCGTTTGGATGTTTATTCTTTTTTCTACATGATTTATTAAACGGTCTCTTGGCTGAGGCATGGGATGTTGGGAGAAATGGGTTAAATATAGAAGATGGGCAAGAAAGATTGTAAGTCACTCCAGTGATCTTGCAGCTGGGAATAACTCTTGATAAGCCTGTGTGAACAGCAGGCAAGTGATCCTCCAGCATGGAACAAGTTTAACCGTGCCTGTGTCTCTGCTTTTGTACTTCTGTCCAGGTGTCGCTTCAGGGATTCCCTGGTTAGCAAGGTAATTGAAATAAATTTACTCTTTGTGCTTCATCCATGAGTTTGTGCTAGTCCCAGATGCCTGCCTGTGCAAATGCACACAACCCTTATCTTTCATGTCTTCAAGACAGCATGAAATTGTTTTCTGAGATTTTTCCATGTCTACACCCCATCATCTCTCAGAGCAATCAAACCAACTCAACAACCAACTCACATCTTTCTAAGGTGCAGTAGACAGCAAGTAATTAATATTATACCACTGTCTACAAGATGAGATCTTCCACACCTTTAATTTTAGAGGATTTCTTTTTTATTTAAAACGTGCACTCTGACAAGTAAAAAACAATTTGGTAAATATCCTTTATAAGGCATAGGATTTCACAACAATTTCTTTCCTGTCTCATTCCAACCCCTTATAACACGAGAAAGGAGATATATATTTGCAGATACATCTTCGAAGCAGGCAGTGTACAGCTCAAACAAGAGATTCAGAAGGGGCACCAAAATATATGTGAAAACAGAACAAGCACTTCACTGTAAGTTCAACTCAGCATATGCCAAACATCACAATTGCTGTTCTTCCAGTGTGTGCTTTGCTAGAGCAAACACTGAAGTCATTTGCTGTTTGGATCCCTCTGAAGTCAACCTGAATTCCTCAGGTTTTTACCTCCTATATATGATGAAGTCACAGGATCATATAGCATGGTAGGGAATTTCACCTGCCATGATTTTACCTACAATTCCAGAGATTTCTCCTACAACAAAAAAAAGGCCTTCTGGCAGTAAATTATGATATGGAATGAGGAATAGTGACAGAGCACTCAGAATATCCAGGTGGAAAGAATACTAATGGCTCAGAAAAATGAAAGGTCAAAAATCTTTATTCAAAAAAGAACTGTCATTCCATTAGTTACCCTTGAAATTTTATATTTGTTTAACACATGCTTTTTATCTTGTGGTTTTAATAAAGCATAATGTTGTATTAGTGTTCCTGCAGTGGCTTATGCATGTGCATGTAGTTGAAGTAATCTCACCAAATAAATGCTCAAAGCAGCTTTCCAATTCAGCTTCATGACTTATTCATGAGTCATGCTGTTTGCAAATGAGACCACAAATAACACACACCAAAGGAACTTTCTTCTGAATCACTACTAGTGGTGCCTAATGACTTAGACACAAAGCTGCATATAAACATATGTTCTATATCATAATTGCTTTTGTACCAAACTATTTCTAGGTGAGTCAGATAATGAGCAATAGGAAAATACTTATCCCAAGCTTTACATTTCGCTGCTGTGTTTACATTGCTTTGCATTTTTGCTCCTGGAGATATATTAGCCGTGGTTTTGCTCTAAGGATCTGTTTCTTTCTTCAGAGTCAGACTATAACTGTGATGTTTTTATGGGAAAGATATTCTTCAAGTTTACATCCTTCTTCCAAATTCCCATTCAAATTATTTAAAGAATAAAGTTTGACCATGCTTGGGCTTATTTAATGTATAAAACATAAATTTTTTACATTTATCTGTCAAATACAGAACTATAAATGTAGTGGAAAGCAATGATAAGGATTTGTTGTCAACTGCTTCTGTATAAACCAAGGCATTTCTATTATGGTGACAACCGAGAATTTCTTCTTACAATAACTTTTTAGAAAGTCATCTTTCTTCAAACATTTGCCATAACTGCAGTCTTTCAGGCAGCTTTAGTGTTTCAACTGCATTAAAAGATAAGCTTCATAAGGAAAGCAAAGACTAGATAAGGATTATTCTTAAAAAAATTAGTAATTTCTTACACATGCAATGGCAAAACTCCTCCGCTGTGTAACTCACTTCTTAACTTCCAGTTCTAGGTTGCAAATAACAGTGAGTGCTGATGTTCCAACCCACCCCAGAAGGCAAGAGGAACACAAGTTCTTGTTAATAGATCCCTTGGGGTGGATTTGAGTGAAGTGAAACCAATGATCAGTGTTTATAAATACATATATGTGTGTGTGTATCTATATTTTTATATTTAAAAAGATATATATATCTAAATATATACATATATATGGACTTATTTTAGAAAAATTTGGTTGCAATGGGCTGCAAGTATGTAGCCATTTTTGTTATTATTACCTGTAATAATACAGCAATATAAAAGCATAAAAATAGCACTTAAGAAAATGTATAAGGAACAGAAAGAAAGAGAAAGAAAGGATAAGAGTAGAAAGTTCATAAATTGAACTCCTTGGGCTCATTAGTCCTGGAGACATGGAAACAATGGAAGTTCAGTTGGGCCTCAGCAACATAAGGAGAGATAAGCATCTGGGGAGGATTCTTGGCCATCTTGTCATGGAGGCACGAAAGGACATGATTAAGAAAATTTGAGACACTAATTAATACACTTATTTCAGAGATGGAAGGCTTTCTTTCAGCCCTCACTTTGCTTAAGTTCACCTCAGAAGTAACCATTGGTCCCCCAAGTGCCAAGGGAACATCTTTACACCTATGCTTTTGGGGCAGTTAGAGTAAATGCTCTCCATGTTATTTTTGTTGTACTTGTTTACTTTGAGCAAATAATTGGAGATTCAGTTAGTCAGAGGCTTGAATATAACTCTCTGGTTTACAGACTCAACCTTTTCCTTGCACCTTTTTTTTTATATCTGACTCAGTGCATATTCAGTCACTAGTAGAAAGTTAACCATCTCCAGCAGAAAAGATTGTGATTGTCTCCTCTTAAAACAACAGTTTCTGGTGATTGCAGAATTTTGCTCATTTCTAAGAAAACTGCATCTAGCTCCTTATTTTATATAAAACCAAATGAAGCTATAAACCAATATTTTTTACCTCCTGAGTCCTATAACCACTGAGTCTTGGCGAAAACACAGTACCTGCATGAAGGCCTGGCCTCTGATACCTTTTGTGTGAATCTCAGCATAGCCTGAGAATATCTGTCTATCCTGACCACTAGAAGGGAGACAGATCTAAGCTGCTTGGACTAAGTAACTCAAATATACAGTTTTGATATGTCTGGTTTTCAAAGCTTACATCCAGTAACTGCTGCTGAAGAGAAACTGTCTGTTCTTGAAGACAGTTTGTATGGAATGGTATCCCCAGCCCTCATTGCCCAAGAAATGTCATGATCAGGGGACAAGCTGGAATAAAGGATAATGATGAAAATGTTGGTTTAAAGTCTATGGGAAAAGAATTTAGTACTTGTGGATAACATAGCAGAAAGAGATGTGAACCGTCATAAACATGCAACTCGAATTTTTTACATCTCATACTTGTTATTAAATGAAAATGAATCTTTTAGGCCAAGACATGGAAAAAAATCTCAGTTTGAATGATTTTAGCATAATTGGGTTATTTTTTTTCAACATTCTCAAGAATTTTCAGTGTTTACTTTCTGCTGTTCCCATTTTACTTGGCTGTCTGTGTTCTTCTTCCCTCTTTAGTTGAAAGGTCAGTGCAATTTATTACTATGATTATTTATCCTTCCAAAAAACTAAATCCATTCCTTATGTAAAACCTGCCACTCTAGGCTTATATACTAAGTGACTTGGGTACCGAAGTCATTCATTTTAAAGTACTATACTGTGATAAAGTCATCCTAGAAAGGGAATATTTATTCATGTTTAGCAACAGGAAAGGGAGGAGGCCTTCACAGCATCATATGAATTTACTTAGATTGAAGGAACTCACTTCACCTTTGCCTCTCTGAAATATAATTTCCTCTGTCAACACTGTGACTGCTTTGGTGCCACAGATCAACGCTGGATAAGCTTTATCTTCCACGAGAGCCTCCAACAGTAAAAACTTGTCAGGATGAATCCAATTATACACAGAAATACAGTGCAGTTTTAATAGAAGATAAAAAACAGTTTCTTGACTGACATTTCAGTATATGCCAAGTTAGAGATTAAATGTACATAAACCTTTTCTTTTGGTAAAGTCCAGGGGTTTTTTGTCAGAAAGTGTAACTCAGCAGAGCTGCTTGTTACAGTTTATGGTTTCTGCACAAATCCAGATGCATCTTTTAACAGAAATTTAATTAATTCAGCATAAAGGGCAAATGTTCATTTTTCTGGCAACTAAATCAACAGGAGAAAATATTAGGAATATAAATATTCAGAATATAGATATTGTAAATGACATTTTAAATAACAGGCTTTTGGATTTTGATATCACCACAGGGCTATCTTTAGAAATAGAGAGCAGGGCAGTGCTGCACAGAGCTGCCCTGGCAACACAGCACATGGCTGATTCCTGTCAGGAGCTGAACACCTTTCAGTGCATAAAGTGGGATTGCTAGTCATGGAAATGGAGACTAAACAGGAACGGGATTGAAGGAGATGCAAAAAACAAAATTTTTTTTTTCCCATTCCACTCTTTGTAAATGAGTAATAAAAAGTGTATATAGCAAAAATGAGTAAACTAAAGCAGGAAAATGAGAGAAAATGATTACTTATATTCTTCCTAAGCTTTTTCTTCCTTTGTAAAGAATTTCAACCACAATCCTTACAACATGACCTTCTAGGGTATCAGTTCAAAATGCTCAAGGAAGCATTTTATTATATCTGATGGTATGAAACATTTCTGCAAGAAAATACATGCATTCAAAATAAACAGCTGGTCTTTTGCAGTGGAGATGCTCATGTTTTTGTGGGTTTGCATAAAATCTGCTTTTCTCATTATTGTTCAAATATCTATGATCCTTGTCAATCTACAACTGGTTCAAATATCAAATAGGAACTACACTGGCTCTTAAGGGCATGTCTTTCACACCCAAATTAGACAGATGGAACTGCAGTCATTACTTGCAAGATGTATTTTTTTTCTATCAATCAGGAACATCTCTTAGGTTCTTTTGAATAAAAAATTCTATTAAAATAGGTCAGTGAAAAAAAGACATTTGAAAAACAATTTACAGTCATGGGTGAAAAATGATCAAAATACTGAAACTCATGAGAGAAATTATCCATTGAAGGCTATGCAAGAAAAGTTTCACAAATTGGCATCAATCAGCCCATTTTCCCTTTTCCTCCACAATTAAAATACATTCGGTTTAAACTTTTCCTTCTTTCAGAGTGTATGAAGTAAGATGAGGTAAAGATCAATATCCCAAAACTCTCAGTGGTGAAAAAATGTTTTTGTAACTCTGGGATTTACATCACCGAACAAGGAATACAGGTGTGTCTGCTAATGTTGTGGGAAGCTAACCATGACAATGGACTCGAGCAACTCACAGGGCAAGAGGAAAAACACCAAACTATAGACCTAATTGCAGAGTTTGAGTGCATGGTGACTGAAAGGTGCCAGAATCTTTTTCATGCATTCATAAGTCCCTGGTGGTGAGGGGCAGGCTTGCCTCTCTACATGGGCTACATTTAAATGTATTCTGTTGTACCTGTGTTCGCTTAAAGAGGTAAATGTCATTTTAATTTGAATGATGCCTCACATAACTTGTAACTTGGCTCTTTCCTGTACACTAAGTCAAAGAAGATCTTTTTAGAAGCAGGAAATACATAGTAGATGGTGGCTCCATAAGCAGCTACATTATTATTGAATAATTTTATTAAGGGTCAGGAACATTAGCCCTTGCAAAATGTAAGGATCCATCACATCTAGTTCATCACCTCAAAAACAATCAAAGAAATTATGTTAGCAATGAAAAATTAAAGCTTTCTACAGGTAAAATGAATGAATTGGGACTGGACCCTCAGGTGATTTTTTTTAATATTCTCTCCCTGCAGTAGTTAAGACTTCACTGAGGGTCCTCACCTGAGAATAAAGACTTTGAAACACACTGTTTTCCAGGTCTATTATGTAGATAAGCTATCATTTGTTTCTGTTACACACCTCTAATTTTAATATCCCCAGCTAGGTTGAAAGGCATCACAACCACTGACAGAGGATAATGCATGTGAATAAGCACACACATTTACTGTTTCTGGCAGGGCCATTGGTTTGCTAGCTGATCACGAACAGAGGAACCTTATCTTCTCCTGTATGGATTTTTTCAGCTGTCTTGTGAATCATAAAACAGTTGGCAGCTGCGAATGAAATATTACTCTATGCATTTTATTACCTACTATAGGCAGCAGGTCTGTCAAATCTACAGGGTATTTAAATGCAAGAGAAGTTCTGTTGTTTTGCTGGCTCCTCTAAATGAAGAAGGAATCACAGCAGTAGCTTCATATGGGCTTGGGATATTCTCCCAAGCCTGCTCCAACAGATGTCCAGAATCACTTCTTAAGCTTCCTTGTGTAGCCCTGGGTTCTGGATGCAGGATATTACATCCTAAGTTGTCTGCCAAGCATGGAGTGTTTCCTTCATATCTGAATCTTCAGGGGTTTTCAGACCAAAAGTCATGAACTTTTATCTCTATCAGCTTTCACAAGACTGCTATGTGCAGGTTTTTCAGCATAGGCTTTCCCATCACACACAACTCAGAGTAAAAGAGCATAACTTTATTTGCAGTGAAATTCAGTGAAATTTCTGAGTCAGAGTCACCTCAAACCTCAAGTCACCATGATTCATTGCAGTGTTAGTGTTTATCTGCTGAAATCCAGGACTAGTTTGATATTAGGTCCATATTTCTGTAGCTGCAACCCCACCGTCTCTGCCCTCCAGCTGAGTTTTATTTTGTGGATAGTCAGTTTTAGGGACACATGAGTCAAGCATACTCACAGCTTGAGATCTCCAGAAATTCAGTTCCAGACACCTTCTTCTAAGCAAACAACATTTAACAGTGACTGAACAAGGGGTATCTGTAGTATGAGGCACAGGGAACATTGCCAATCTCAGAGGGAGAGGATATCAGCTGGAGATGTGGATGTGATGAAGGGAGATATGCAAATGTACTCAGAGATTTTAGGTCCATGTGGAAGAAGACTCTCATGGCTACCTGTATCTCCAGGGCTCCAGTCTCAGTTGCAGCTGCTCTGGAAAGCATCTCTTCAGCAACCTAATTAGTTTTTCCCTGATGATAAGGGAACAGCAGACAATTTTTGCCTTGCTTTTTTTCCAGGGCAGAAAGCTGTGCATCCTTCTGCCCTTTGCTTTTGAAAAAAAACCCAAAAAACAACCTGGGGGATGAGGCTGGTTTAATGCACTGGCACAACAGGGTTAGCTTTCAGAAAGCAGTAGGTACATGTAGCAGCTGTGTTGGACTGGATGTGCAGCAAGGAGCCACAGCTATGTTAATCACTGCAAGTGTATGTGGGGGCAGGAGGGAGTGCTCCTGCTTTAACCAAAACTGCTGTTCTCGAGGAATTTCCAATCCTCTGAGAGACTGGACCAGTTACTTAATTGATTTTGATCAAGAGATTATTAAAAAAACTGTAAGAGACCAATGCTGGTCTTAATGCTGGCTTTCTGATGTTGTGAGGGGAGCCCCAGCTGCCTCTTCTCATTCTTGAGGAGGACAAAACCTCCTTTCATGGTGTACACTACAAAGCCCAAGTGGATGGATGATGTGGGAAGTCCTGTTGGATTGCCAAGGCACCCACAGCAGACAATCCCCATCAGATTGGGGTGCCAGGGTGCTGGGGCACGGAGGTTCAGCAGAGCCTGCTGGGATGCAGATGGAAAAGAAGACAGATGCAGAAGGTCTCAATGTAGTGCTAGTTGTAGGAAGTGTATTAAACACAGATATCTGGCAGTGGTGTGTTCCTGAATCCACTGTGAATAGCTCATTATTAAACTTTCTCAGCAATCTTACAGCATCATGGCTTTTTCTGTAATTTATTCAGAGCCTGTAAAGAACTTGAGGCTTAATCAGAACTGTGTAGTGCCCCTTCTCTCTTGATTGACACTGAAGTCAAAGCAAGGACTCTTCTGTCTCCAGCAAAAATGAGCTTTAATTTTTGAGTAAAAAAAAAGAGAGAACTCTCCTTCTCCTCTCTGAAGTCCATTACAGGAGTACAGAAGGGGCAGTATCTTCTGTTCATGATTTTGTTAGTTTTCTTTTAGGGTTTTCTTTAAGTGTTACCTCACAGGTGGTTGGGGACAGTCAGTAGCACCCAGAACACACAGAGAACAGAGCCTTGCTTTGGATTTCTGGTATATCTTCCTAGAAACTAGCTTTGCATCCGTAAAATCCTTTTTTCTTTTATTTTCCAGTCTTTGCTTTGCCAGAAAAACGGCAGCTAAACCGTAAGATGTTCAGGTTTTGGAGTTATTGTACAATGAAATGCCAATCCATATAGCTTCAAAACATTATGTGTGGGATTTAAAGCAATAATATGAACGCTAATAGATTTCAAAACTAACACAACACTATGAAAATGAGTAAGAAATTCTGAGGAGTTGAGTATCAAAATCTCTTTGATGGCCAGAAACTGTAAATATGAAATTAGAAAGGTACTTTTTCCACTTCTGTGCAATTTTTCTGATATCAAAGTTAAGTGAGTGGCTAAGGTGAAGTACCTAGAGATATTTTAGATTCCCTTGAGTGTCTAAGACATCTGCAAGGAGCTGACAGGTATGATACAGAACATATGGGAGACCTATGCCCTTCTGCAGTGGCAGCTGTACACCAGGTAGGATATCCTAGGAATTTAAATTGGATGCCTGCCTACTTGAGAAACTATGTCCTTTTCTTTAAATCCTGCATTTTTCCATCAATTTGTTTCCCATTAGCTGTGAGTCAGAGGTGTTAGAAGGGAGAGTAATTAGCTGAGAGTTATTGTTTGTCCTTCAGAAGTAGGAGAGAGCTCAAGCTCGGGTGCATTGTCTGTGGAAGTCTGACAGACACCTAATTTATTTCAGCCTTTGAAAAGCGACACCAAATGTTATCAACAAAGATGAAATGTTACATGGTTGGCTATGCTAAGGTTGTGAAGTCTTGTTACTTGGGTGTACCGAGCGTGCATATAACACATAGGATGACCAAGGCAAACTACTGCAGCTTTTTGAGGAGAGGGGGTGAATAGATTCCATTTCTCACTGGACTGGACTGTTTGTGGGCTAGATCTCAAGGATAATTTGCCCCAGGGATATTCTGACAAGAAGACTGTGAGGTTAGGCTGTACCAACAGAACTGCTTTAATGATCTTGACGTGAAAGTTAGATAAATGGTTATTTAGCCAACTAAAATGTACTTGGAGTAAAAACACAGTTAATAAAGTGTTTGCAAAGTAAACAAAGGGGGAGTATAGAACAACGTGCTTGAGGGGTGGATTCTTTTGTGTTTCTTTCCTTGGACTTCTGTTCTTTAGCAGCTATTCACTAGAAAAGAATAGCCATCTGTTTGATACTTTTTGCTTGTTAGTGCTCCTTTGACTGTATCAAATATTAATTTTATACCTCATTTTTTAGGGGGGGGTTCTTCTGTCCCAGTTGTACAAAGTCATAGTAATCGTTTTCAGGTAGCTATCCAGATATGCAAAATTAATAGCTGCAATTTCCCCTGGTTCAATACCCTTATTATATTTCCCATTTAAAAGGAACTTCAGTTTGGTAGAACAGAACACTAATTTAAAATCTGGTTAATGTTCAAATATAGGAGAGAGCTCTTCTAACTAATTTAAGCTAGCAATCTATTTATTTCACTGATATTTTCTAGTCATGATAATAGCACAGAATCATAAAATGGTTTGAATTGGAAGGAACCTTAAAAATCAAACAGTTGTGACTTGCCACCTCCTGGCATGGGTAGGGGTGCCACTCACTAGATCAGGGTGCTCAAAGCCCATCTAACCAGGCCTGGAACACTTCCAGGGATGGAGTATCCACAACTTCTCTGGACAGCCTGTTCCAGTTCTCAACGCTCTTACAGTAAGGAATTTCTTCCCATTACCTAATCTAAACCTACCCTCTTTCAGTTCAAAGCCATTCCCCCTTGTCCTGTCACTACATGCCTTTGTAAAATGCCCCTCCTACAGCTCTCTTATAGGTCCCCTTCAGGTTTTGGAAGGCTTTTATAATTTCTGTGTGCTCCCTTCTCCTCTCCTGGCTGAACAACCCCAGCTTCCTGAGACTGTCTCCATAGAAGGGATGCTCTAGCTCTCTTGACCACCTTCATGGCCCTCCTCTGGACTTGATCCAACAAGTCCAAGTTCTTCCTACTGGGGGCCCCAGAGCTGGATGCAGTATTTCAAGTGGGGTGTCTTGAGAGAAGAGGGGAAGAATCACCTTTCTTAACTGGTCACACTTCTGGTACAGCCCAGGACATGAGTGGCTTTCTGGTCTGTAAGAGCCCATCACCAGGTCATGTCAAGCTTCTCATCCACCAACACCCCAATTCTTATTCCTCAGGGCTATTTTCACTCTCTGACCAGCTTGGAATTTCCTTAAACAAAGTACAGGACTTTATACCTGGCCTTGTTGAACTTCACAGGGTTCACGTGGGGCCACCTCAAGCCTGTCCAGGTCCCTCTGGGTGGCATGCCTTTCATCCACTGTGTCAGCTGCACCACACAGCTGGGTGTTGTCAATGGGCTTGCTGAGGGTGCCCTTGATCCCACTGTCCTGTCACCAACAGGGATGCTGATCAGCACTGCTGCTAACACCAAGCCCTGGGAAATGCCACTCCTCACCAGTCTCCACTTGGACATTGAGCTGTTGACTACAACTCCTTGAGTGTGACCATCCAGCCAATTCCTTATCCATCGAGGGGTCCATCAAATCCATGTGTCTCAAATTATTTATATAACTATTAGATTGTTGAATAAGATTCTGACCTAGAGGCTGTGAAAGTCAGCAAAGTCTTTCACATTGCTTCAGAAGGCAGTAAAACATATTGTGATTTATTTAGCACCTGGCAGGGCTATTATATGTTACCTGATCTATGGGATATGACAGGATTTTGGCAGTGATGATGTAAGAATGTATCTGTTTTCCTTTCATTTTTGAGCTGACTCCATGTAAGAGTTTAAAACTGACCACATAAAATGAGCTTCAGCAACTGTTTTCCAAGGGTATGAAGACACTCCATAACGACCTTAAAGACCACTTGAATTAAGAAGATTTAAAGGAAAATTTCTAGATAGTATCAGTTTGCTTGTGATAGACCTGCAATAATGAAGTATAATTACTCTGTAACTAAAAAAACTTCTCTAGGAGTCTTAACTTCTTCCAGGTTTCTCAAACAGTGCTACAACAATCACCCAAATTCTGAATCTCTAGATTTTCTAAGTTTTTAATTTTGAAAGAGAACCAGCTTCCTTGCATTACTCTTTTGAGCTGTTTATCAAAATCCAAGCCAGAACAAACCTTCCACTATAGCAATTTCATTTATTCTTGCAAACTCATACTCTCCTGCTACAACTTTAAATGAAGTGTGAGGCGTGCTGGGGTTATTGTGTCACTTTCACTGAAACAGCTGGTACCAGAACAGGTTGTAGCTCTTTGAATCATTTTATCTATAGCACCAATAGCATTAGCTACAGCCATACAGGTCACAAGTCAGCACCTTTCGTGATTTCTCTAGAGCCACTAGATGGTAATGATAGTCATGACAAGTGAGTTACCAAAGTGAGCTAGTATCTTCAAAGCCATCTCAGTTCTATCAGGGATGGGAACACTTTTTCAAGCTTCACAGGTTGCAGTTCAATTTTCCAAGTACAAAATGGACTAAGTCTTCCATTACTGAGAACAGAACCTGACAGTCTGTTCCTCAAAACAGCTGACAACTTCCAACCTAAGTGATAGAAGAATTAAGTTTTAGGGATGTTCAGATCTTATATAAAAAGACTGAGTATCTCCTGGAGCTCTAGGTAATAAAATTGCTACTACAGACAACTTTGAAAATAGCCTCATTTAAAGCACTAACTGCATTCTCCATGACAGTCACATGAAACACAGACTAGGCACAATAAGAAAAATTAATGGCAAAGGTCATGAGTAACATTGGTCACCGAATACATAACTCAAACCTTTTCAAAATAGTTCCTTGCTTCATACCATTGATTTTGGACATGTGTTTAATAGGCATCAGTTTTCAATACATGCCAGTATTTAACATTTTTATTTACCAAGGATTTGAAATATCTATGTTGGTATGGTTCCTCAGAGAACATTATATAAAGAAATGGAGTAAATGTGATGCTAAAGAATGCTAGCAAATTGTCTGCTGTTTCTGAAGGCTAACTCCTCTGAGTTCATTGTGCATATTTGCCACAGTGCTCCTCTGGACCCTGACTTTTCATGGAATATTAAGTGAGCAGTTGCCACTTCTTTTATGGGCAGAAACTCCATCAAGTGTACTAGAGAAAATAAAATGGGGGCATTGTGGATGTTTGAATTAACATCAGCTACTCAGTAATTTGTTTCCATATCTTTCATCAGCCTTTTTCTGAAGGGACCTTCAGTGACACCATGGTCTCTTTCTACTAAAACATTGACCTGTAGCATGGATTATGTTCAGGTTGCTTTTGTTTTGTTTAATTCCAAACATGAGTGGGCAAGGCCAGGTTCTCAGGCTCTCTATAAACCATTTAGTACCTAAATTTTAAAACTTTAGGCTTTTTATATTCTTTTTAACTATTATTTTGTATCATTGCTATTTGAAGAGGAGGCAATGAATCCTATCTTTTAAATAGTTAATGTGCAGTAATGGAACATATTCCAAAAGTTTCCAGAGTTCATTCACAGCTAATGGCAGAGAAAGCACAGGGAGAGAGAAATTCGTCTATTAAGATGCAATACTGAGAGAATAAATTATAGACTATAATATTAAATTAATATATTGTTACCAAACATCCTATACAAGTTAAGTAACTCACAACTTTACTCCTGCTGAAATAGTATCCATTCTAATCAAGGAGAAGAGTAGTTATCTGTAATTTGTCAGAGTAAAACAGTTTCACCAGGAAGCAAGTGCAAGGAGATATTTCAAGATGAAGAAACTGCTGATGTATGCCACTGCTATATTTTGCCATAGGCTAGGTCTTAAATAAATACCATTTCTGGGTTCAGGTGCTTGTTTTCAACTCTCCATTGACCCAAAGACCGCCATACCTTCCTGCCCTATTTTCCGACTAAACAAGTCAGCCAGGGAGATGACTAGAGTGAGTGCTGAGAGTTTTCCTATCATAGAATCCTGGAATGGTTTGAGTTGTGAGGGACCTTAGAGATCATTTAGTTCCAACCCCCCCTGCCAAGGGCAGGAACACCCTCCATGGGAGCAAAATACCTTCCAGGTTGCTCAGAGCCCCATCCAGTCTGGTCTTAAACACTCAAAGGGATGGGGCACCCACAACTTCTCTAAGCAGCCTGTTCCAGCATCTCACCACTCTGACAGCAAACAATTTCTTCCTAATATCTAATCTTGACCTAATTTCTTTCTGTTTAAAGGCATCCCCCCCTTGTCCTATTCCTACATGCCCTTGTAAAAAATCCCTCTCCAGCTTTCTTGTAGGGCCCCTTCAGGTGCCTCCTTCCTCAAACTGCTTCATTCAAACACCTTTAGCTCAAACAAAAAGATTCTGCAAGTAATATATAAACAGCTTAAATGCATATGGTAATTATTTATTACCAAACATGAACAAAAGAGAGCTGAGATTTCGTGTAACTGACCAAGGGACCTAAACAGCAATAGTAAGTATTGGCAATGAAAGACAAAACACTTAAACGTGTCTGCCTCTGAAGGAACAGAGTGTACATTGCTAATCTTGGACAGTGATACATTCTGAGAAATGTTGACATCAAGTTATTTCTTTAATATCTAAATTCAATTTTAATATCCAATATGTTCAGGATGCTTTTTTCAGTTGCACATTTAAATAACATCTGTTTCTTCCATATATTTCTGCTGTAACTAGTGAAAACTGCTTTCTGAAAATATTAGAAAACAGTATTGTAATTTCTATGCCTCAGTACACAGAACAAAATAAAGAACATGCAAATTTGGGATGAGGGAAGGACCTAAAAGAAATTTTGACATTAGTCTCTTCTGTGGTATTTAGCAGTAATGCACTATTCATCAGTTCTCAGGCTAGATCTGTTCCTGCGCTCTTAAAATATGGAGCAGTTTACTGAATAGATTATGTATGAAGACATCTGGAAAATTGAGAACTTTCTGACAGTTTAGGAAAAACACAGTTTCTGTCTCCATAGGTTCTTCTCCAGAAAATTTAATCAGAAATGCAAGTCACTGCATTTCTTAGAAAAATATGCGGCATGTGTCTATACATCAAAATGCAGAGTGAAAGCATGATGGTGATCTAGCACATCCAGCACAGTTAAGTCTACTGTGCAGGTAGAGCTAATACAAGCAGGAATCCATTTATGTGCAAGATTCTTCTCCCTGAAACCTCATGGTCTGTTCCTCTGTGTTCCCTTCCCTGCCCACCTACGGCTCTGATTTTTTGAGAGTTATCCAAGCACACAAGCCACTGCAAGATTTATAATTTGTATTACTATCTCTTGATTCTTGTGTTTATATGCAATTAAATACTATCTACATTTTGTGACAGAACATGAACCTGCAATATACTTGGCTGTAGAAGGGAGGAATAGGGGCTTTCCTAATATTTGTTAACCCTTTAAAAATTAAAATATCAGAACTTTCCTTATGAGGCAAAGTATGAAAGAGGAACAGCTTATGCTGTACAGTACACAGTTCAAACATTTCATCAGTGATGTCCTCCTCTTTCAGTGCTAGGTCATGAAATATATTTGAACATTAATTTTTTATTTGCAGGTTTTTGTTCACCTACTTACTGCAAACCATGCAACAAGGACCAAGGGAGGGGGAAAGTTTTTTCCTCTTTCTTTTCTAAACTGCAGAGAATGTTACTGGTTCTGCAAAAATCTGTTGGAGACACTGCATTTTTCTGTGCTCCCTAAACTAGATCATTTTTTTTCACAAACCCATTCTCAAGGGAATACTTTCTTCCAGTGTTCAATAAAAACATGAAATTATTATTTTCTTCTTTCACTGTGAATTTTTTTTACCTAACCACCTTCCTGGCCGGAATCTTGCCTACCCTACTCTATCATCCTGAAAACACAACACAGTGACACACATATCCCCTCAAAGAAAGATCTGAGGATGAACCTTGCCACCTGTATTTGTCAGGAGTATAAAAGCTTGCAGAAAATTCTCTCTAATTCTGTGTAACAGCAACAAATGTTATTTTACTTATTCTCGATAAGGCTATTTTAATTAACCTTATCCAGAACTGGATTATGTCTGTTGTCTTTTCCAGAACTAAAAAAAGAAACACTTTTCTAAGTATTTTATCAAAAATTATGACTTTCAACATCCTAAATATACAAAGAAATAGCTGAGGTAAGAGCAAGTGAAGCCTTGAAATGAAATGCAGATAACTACTCCAGAAACTCCCTCACACATGCTTGAAAATATTTCAGATTTTATAATGTTTCTGTCTCCTGTCAAGTGCTTAAGTGTTTGTACTCTAAGGGGGGAAAAATAAGCATTTTACTTAATGGCTGTGATATGAGGCTGAGCATCACTGAGCTAAGTAATATAAGATGCATGAGTTAATAAGGATATTTCATCGTGGTTTTGTGGTTTCATTATCATTTGTGGTTTCCCTTCTGGAGAGTTTTCACCATTTATAGTTTCTTTCCATCCAGAAAAAAAGGCAGAACTGTAGAGGGAACTACAGAGTCTCAATTCGTAAAGAGATCACCTGGAGTTTGTATCTAGTGGTGGATCCAAGAAGGTTGTTCAGAAATTAGAGTGTCCAGCAGAGTGACCAGAGAGTAGGCATTGAGGGAGCTGGGTTCTTTTCATTTGGAGACAATGTAGATGAGAAAGTGGAGCAGTGTCCCCACTTGTTTGGGGCAGCATTACAGAGAAAATCGATGTAAACTCTCCTGAAAATGGATTCTAATATTAGCACATGCCAGAACAATTGACAGTGCCCATAAATTGCAATTTGAGGGGAGCAGATTGGATGTTAGGAGCATCTTCATTGCAGGACTGGAACAGGCTGTCAATGTGGTTTTAAAAATCTGTCCCTAGAAATTGTCAGACAAGGCTAGAAGAAACCACACCTGACCTTATCTAGACTAGTACTAGTCCTGATTCACTTTGGAGGCTGGACTCAATGACTTGATGCCAGAAGTCCCTTCCAACCACATTTCTATGAGAACAAAGATTTATAAGAAATGGAATATATGCCTGGTACGCTCCCAAGTTTTGTAAAGAGTATTTGGTACAATTCGTGATGTCTTTCACAAGCCTTTGTAGAAATTCTCCATCAGGCATGGGATGGTGTCCACTCCAGTCAAGGTGAGGAAGCATGCCATGATCAGAAGACTGGATTACTTTCAGCTTTTTCTCTAGGGATCCTGCTTTTCAAACAGATATCCATCTCAGATGGTATTATATATTACGGCTAAACAGCTTGGCTTATTAGTGGAGAAAAGAAGGGAGCTTTGAAAGGTTTCTCCTCTGTGGGTGTGAGGAGTGACCTCTAAGGAACAGAGCTCAGCATAACTTGGTCTTTCTCTTTCTGATTGATAGCTTTTCTACAGAGAGAGAAATCTCCAGTCGTTAGCAAGACTGTCATCCGTGCTTGCAAAGATCCTTGCTCTGTTCACTGAACTATGCTTTTTTAATTCACCAAGGTTATTTTCATTATTAAGAAGAAACTGGCAACTAATGAGTTATCTGTAACATTACTCTTTCTAAGTGCTAAGAGTTTGTGATATATGTTTAAAATCAGGTTCCCTGAGCTGTGAAGTATTTTTTGTCTCACTGAAAGACCCACTTTCAACACAGTCAAAACCTAAGCAGAAAGCGTCAAAGAACATGATTATGATTTATTTCCAGCATATCAAGACTTGACAAGTACTAAAAACTTACTAAAATAAGTAAGTACGACTGCGGTAAGAACCACCTAACAATACCTCATGATCCATCTACAAGTATAATCTTAAGAGCAGAGAAGAAAATGGAGAAAATTTCAAATAAAAATATTGGACAGATGGATGTGTATGAAAATCTCATTTCAGACACTCTTAGTCATAACAAAACCATGAAATGCAGTGCTTGAGTAGAAAAGGGTTGTCAGAGCAAGTCTCTTTCCATTTAGAGCAGCAAAATTATTTTTGAGGAGAGAAGCAATTTATTCATAGCGCTAACAGCACTATAAAATAAAATAGGACTTTAAAACATATTTTCATAGTGAGGTAGATAATTACAGAAGTATACCCAAAAAGCAGAAGACCATGACAATTTCTGACAAGTGAATTTTTTTCCTCTGCCCAGCTAGTAATGACATCTGTCTTTGTCATCTTCAGCTCACTCTTCCAGCCTGGTCCAGATTTTCCAGATTAAAAAACATCCTTTCTCACACTTCCTATCCCTAGTGACACACTACCTCCTGACTGATTTTTGTGTTGTTTTCAGCATCCATCCACCTTCTTTTATTTAGCAATTTTCACTCTATATGTAGCATACCAGAGCTGGACCACCTCTTCTTTTCAAGCATCTTTGCTACTTTTTTCTACTTGCTGCCTCACTAGCTGTGGTGTTTTCTCACTCCAGAGCTCATGACCTTTCCGGCTGCTTTCCCCTGTGTTGAATCTGACCTGGCATGTGCTCTGGCACCTCCTACAGCTCCTGGCCAAACTTCACAGCTGATTATCTTCCCCTAGCCTGTTTCTGACTCTCAGTGCTTCTGTCATCTCAGCTTCTCTGCCCACTCCTTGTTGCTCCCTGCTGCTCTTTTAGTGCATATTCCAAGTGGTTCTCTTCAACCAACCAACTGGAATTTCTGTTACAAGCAGCTGCTTGGCTTTGCATGTTCTTTTAAACAATTACTTTTATTAAATTCCTAATTTTTCTTCCTTTTTTGGTCATAATTTGGAGTTGTTTTTAATTGGTCAATCTAGATTGGAAAAACTAGTCACAGTAACAACAGGGGTAATTTTGCAATAAAAGATACATTTTGCCTCAGTAACCAATTTTATCTCGTGTAATTTACCTTCTGCCTCTGAAAAATGCTCAGCCAGTATCTTTCATCCCATTTTCATTGTTTGCTCTTTAATATTCTCTGCATCATGAGTAGCATCTCTCAGGTTATTCATTTCTCTAGCTGCATCCTGGCCATAATCAGAAGCTATGTTCTTATCTGAACTTGATGCAGATAAGGACAGAAAGTCATTCCCCTTCTTAGGAACTCTTTTGTTTTCTGTTCTCTGGGGTATAGATGGGAGCAGCAGCATGTACACACATTCCCACCAATACAGTGGGAGACTACTGACCAGGAAATCCTGCTGTAGATGTTATTTGCAGAGTCACATATCCTTCTGTCAACAAGCTGACGATTCTTGGAATGTACCAGTTGCTGTGAACCAGGTATCTGTCCAGTGTCCCTCAGAAAATGATGCAGGACCATATGGTCCAGCTGGCAGACACCAGGCTGAATCCTGGATGCGGGCTAGTTCTGTCTGCAGCAATTATATAGAAGGGATGGCAGGTGTGCTGCACCAGGGATGCCTTTAAAGGCAGTAGCAAAAAGTCATTTTTGGGTCTGCAGCCATATGGACAGTCCTTTATAAAAACCTTGTTGCTCCAGCTGAAGCAGAAAGTTAAAGGATTTGCTTTCTGTAACTGTGAACTAGGATACAGAAAAACTTTTTATGGCTTCTTGAAGCCAGGATCAGATTTAAACTGGCCCATATCCTGGTAAGGATTAAAGTAGTCTCCAGGATGGTCCAGGTAATTTGGCACTTGTTCTTCATCCTTCCACTTCCACAGAGAATGGGATAGGGAGAGAATTGTTTTTGCCCTAGAAAGAGAAGAGGTTATCTTGCATGCAACATGGAATTTTCAGCTTCAGTTCAAGGCATGTCATACACTTCATGCCATATCCATTCATTGTCCCAGTTGGTGTCTTTAGCCACTGACACAAAGATATTGCCATGGCAGACAGGACTAGGCTCCCCAAACTCCCATTGAAATAACAGTTCAATGAAGAGTAATAAAGACAAACATTATTCCATTTTCTTCTGATTTTTTGGGTTTTTTTAGGGTGTGCTTGCTGTTTAGTGGTTTTATGAGCAGTCCTCAAAGATTTGTAATGCTCTTTTTTCCATTGTGGGTGGATCTATTTCCACATTGTTTTGAATGTTGCTTTTTAGTCACACGCTGTTCAACTGTGCATGGAGTTTAAGCTCTGTGCAAATCCTTCAGATATACCAGAACAACTTGTTTGTTTAAAGTGAAATCCCTGCAAGTGCTGCAAGGCGGAAATCTCTCTGGAATGAGGTATTTGTTTTGGATTTCTTGTAGCACTGGTGAGAACACCTCCAGCCCTTGTTAGCAAACAGAAAATATGGAATGAACAGCCTGGGACTTTTATCTTTCAACTCCAGCATCTCATGCTGATTGTAAAGACACCTTGGACTCCAGAGAAAGGGAAGAGTTGAGAAACAAAGGTGAGCAGAAGACAGAAGAGGAAAATGAACACAACAAACTCCTTGTGATTCAATGTCAACTTTGTATTTCTGCCAAGCAGATAGTACCTTAGGGGTACACAGAAGCTGTTTCCAGCACCTTGCACCTGGGCTGGTTCCAAACAAGCCTTGTTCTTGTGGGCCAGTTTGAGAGCAGATTCAGGTAATGTGACTGGGACACTGCAGTTTCAGAAGCCGGGAGATGCTGGGCAGCGAGACCATATATATAAAATCTTCAGTCATTGGTATTGGGCTTCTTGAAATAAAAAGAGCAGGTGCTGAAAAAATTTAATGCAGAAGAACATTTGTTGTGGCCTTTAGTACAGTCAGGAGTTAATTTCATCTGAAATGTTCATCTGTGCATTAGAGGAATAGTACTAAAAAACCTGCACACAGAAACTGAGCTTGCTGTTTGTTGTCAGGATGCTGATATAGACCTTAAAGTATAGAAGGGATACAAATCCATCTATTACAAAAATACCCCCAGTAGCTGTTCTTCTGCAACAAGTCATCCCTTGTCACAGTCATTTACATGCATGTCATGGAAATCCTAAGTGAGTAGTGCTGACTACACTTAGAGCAGGCTGGAACAAGGTGAGGGGGGAGTGGTGCAAGGTACATCACACCAGAGCAACAGTGATGATGATTGCCAGGTTGTCTGTCAATAACCAGCTGCACCTTTCTCTTGGTGGGCATCCTGAAGTGCCCCGGACCCTCCCTGGCATACATCTCCCAAGTTTCTCATGGTTAGCCTGTGACTATTTGGTTTTCCTTTCCAGCATTTCCAAAGGTAAGAATGCATTTATAGCAAAAAAAAAAAAAAAAAAAAAAAAAAAAACCTTAAAAATTTTTTAAAAAAAT
>VXBQ01006205.1:573623-645856 GCA_013400175.1 Phainopepla nitens | reverse complement strand
TATAAGAATATTCCAAATAACTTTATCTTCCCTCACAATTTATTGTCTGTCAAGCTGCTTTTTAGCTCTTCTAATGTCAGAGATAAAAAATTCTGTAGAGTATGTTTATCAATATAATATCCTTGAATCTTACTGGCTTTTTTTTTCTGTGTGAACATCCATGTGTCTTTCCTGAGTTTTTTAGAAGAATTAATTATATTATTTTCCAAGTAGTCAAAATTATTGAAGCCTTAATTATTCTCATTCTAAAGTCACAGAAGTGGAGCAGCTGATTTACAAAGTAATGCCTGCCTTTTTCCCTCTTGGCTCTTGTTATTTGCTGTTACTGGCAGGTTTTCCAAATCAATTTTGAGAAGAAGATAAGACAGGACCTATTAAAAGATAATATTAAATATCCCTCACTTTAGTTTTCACAGTCTTTCAGGGTGAAGGAAAAAGGACAACTAGATTCCCTTGCTTGTGGCCAGACATGTTTTCCTTTTCCTGGGATTTCTGAAGAAGAGACAATAAAGCCTCAATTTTGCACCACTCTCAGTAGAGCAGGAATTTTACCATGGCATTGACTGTAAAGAGAGAAGGTGAGAAAGCAAATTGTTATACTTCAGCAGCTGTCTCTTTTCTGGGTTTTCTCCTTGAGGAACTTAGTCTGTGTTGGCAAGAGTTTATGAGATCCTAATATTAGTACCTTGAAGATAACACGAGGTATAAAAGATAGGTTAAATTAGACAGGATCAAATTATCTAAGATCATATCAATAGACCAATAGATCAATAGGGTGGATTAAATTTTGCAAACAGGGAGACATTACATTAGAAGTACTGGATTAGAGGACTAGATAGGTCTGAAAGAGCTACTTCTGAGTAATTTGAGGGATATTCAACAGTTCTTTAAAATTTTAAAAAAGGAATTCTTCCCTCTGAGCTGCAAAGGTGATGCAATCATGACAAAGACGAATAAAATTCTGGAATATGCAAGAGGATGTGTTTTCAGTAAGGGGAGGCTGTTAATGACACTGCAGAAAGCTCCAGTAAAACCTCATTGAAAATACAGGTATAAGTAATTTTAAAAAGTAATTTGGTCTGGAAAAACTGCAGAGAAAAATAACCGTGGAGAGGTGGGAAATTCTAAGTCTTGTTTATTAGAAGATAGAAGTGCCTTTTGGTCACTATAGTAGGGGAAATATATAAACCTGCACAATAATACATCAGGATCTTTTAAGACAAAAAAATAAATATATATATATATATATATGAGCAATACAGAGATTGTCTTAGGTCACCTGGGAGATACCTGGAGTCTAAGATTCTCAATACACTTGATTAAACAAACAAATTAAAAAAATACTTATTTTTCCATAGTCTCATAGTTTTAAATCACCATATGCTGAAATATAATGAAGGGTTGCTGGAGGAGGGAATCAGGATTTGGCCCAGGTTAAACAGAAGATAATTAACACCTTGCATAGTGAGACACATTATCGTGATCTAGCATGGGTCAGAGCAAGGTTTTTTTTTCCTACATTTTGTCTGAATTTCATAGGTTTATTTTGCAGACATTTTCATCAGTCATAGTCTTAAACAAAATAATGTCATTTTTTTAAATCAATGTACTATATCTGAACTTTTCCCTGCACTTAGTTTCCTTGGTTCAGTGATTTTAATGAATTTTTCTAATGAAGAAAAATTACAGAACAAAGCTGGCAGAAATAAGGTCAATAAATACATTATACCAGCCATGAGTGCCTGCATTTTATATCAACCTTGTTATGAACAAGGGTTAACACCCTAAGCTCAGTACGGTATGAGTTCACTGAAATCTAAAGGAATCCTTGGAAGCTGACACTTCCATGGCTGCTAACGTTGGCAATAATGTACTTCACATTAGTTTGCTCCTGCTAGAGATCTTGATTCACAGATATAAAGAAAAATAAATTGATCCATCTTCCTTCCTTCCTTCCTTCCTTCCTTCCTTCCTTCCTCCTCTATAAACTCACTTACTTCACAGTGTAAACCCGTGGACCAGCGGAGCAATGTTGGCTGGGAAACAGGAGGCATATGTACCACTGCACAGAAAATTAGACCATCAATTTTTAATCCACTCAATACAGAAGCCAGAATGAACTCTGTGTATACACAGAGAGCTGAGAAACCATGCATCCAATATTTAGAGTCTCTGGGGTGATACTGAAATGGCTGAATCCTCAGCATCTGAATGCCGGATCTCAACAAAGCGTTTAAGCTTTAATTTTTTTCCTAAAATAATTTAGGCACCTAAATAAAAGTTAGGAGTACAGTTAGGATGTTGTATTGAATCTGGGACATGCTGTACTTCTTTCCTTTATCCTCAGTATTGCTGAGGGTGACAAGGTACAAGGCTCTCACTGAGATCTTTTCCAGTTCCATCAAATGCTGGAAGAAACATTGAAAAATACTGTAGAAATATTTCCCATTAGTCTCTGTTTGAGGATAAAACTGAGGAAGGACAGACAGGAAAAGATAAAAGACAAAAATAACAATCACAGGGCTGGTGCCTTTGCAAGCTGAATGTGAGGGAGCTATGAAAGGATGCTTGCAATTCCTATAATCAAACTAAATACAGAATGTCAGAGGAAAAGCCATCTGCTATTCCACAGATAAAAAGAGTTTCTTCTTTTATTCAGGTGTGTATAATGGCAGTAATAATACTACTACTAATAATAATAATAATTTGACACACATTATGGCAAGGACAGTTTCCATACTGTCTCCCCATTATTTTCCCATCATATCTACTGCTGAAGAAAGAATTTAGAATCCTTATCCTACGGTTCCAGCTCCTGCTGACACGAGCCAGAAGACAGGAAATCTGTGCTTCCCTAGCTTCCCCCTTTCCGGCTGGGGTCCCTTCACTGTGCTGTGAGCACCCCCCTGACAGCCCTTCTGATGGAGAGACACAGGAACTGCACTTCTGGGATCCAGGACCAAGATTCATTTATTGACTCTTTGGCAGGTCCTGGGTAATCCCAACTCCTCCATGAAACTGCCATTTTTATTTTTTTTTTTTTATTTTAGAAGATATCCAACCCTTGCAGAGACCTAGCACCAAGTTGGTAACTTTTGCTTTAAGGATCTCACAGTTTGCAGAGATTATAACTGCTGTTCTGTTAATCATATGGATATTTGTCATACTGGTGTGGCAGACAAGTGTGTGTTCCTTATGCCCCAATCAGGTAAAGTTTTATCTTAGATTTACGAGAAAGCCACAGAGTAAAAAATACATCCTAAATCTATTCCTCAGCTTTATCTTGGCCCAGCATATGGCAGCATAACTTTAGATTGCTTAATCAGAATTCCTCAGGCATTTTAACCTGTCTAATACCAAAACCATTAATCTTGTGTCTGTAAGATAGTCTGCAGATCTGTTATCGCCAGACACATTAGCTATATGACTACCTGAACTTAGGAAGCAACGACAGTGCACGAATTTTGTTTGCAAGATTTTTTCCAGACATATATTCATCTCATCTGATCTATGTTTCTTGCTGAGATTTCCCAGTGCTAGGTATTTCATTGAAAACAACTGTAATATATCTACTTTTTCAGTAGCAAAATTCTAAGTATTAATATTAAAATGGTAAATTATGCTAAAGACTGGGATCAAATTTATACTTTGAAAAGCAAAATAAAGTTTTATCTTTCTGTCTAGAAAACATTTCTATAACCTACTTCATTGGAATAAGTTACTAGACTCTTAAGTTATAGATTAATACATATATATCTTCCCTATGATAAATGGGTAAATGCAGAGCTACTTACATTTTCATATATCTATACAAAGCATGCATGCACATGAGAGTGAAGGTGTGTAAGGGTGGTTGACTCTGGACACATTCATTATCTACCATTTTAAGCTGAACAGAAGCAACCCTTCTACTTTAAAAAATTCTCAAAATTTGCATTCTCTAAGATTGCATCCATCTATCAACCAGTCTGCAAATATTCCACTTTCCCGCAGAACCTGTGAACCGCCTCCGAGTGTCAGGTTTGGAAATGGCACTTGTGTCTCACTGCTGAGCTGTGAAGTGTGCACTTTTCCTGACACAGGGCATCCTGATCACAGAGAGCTGCTCGTTGGAAAAGGGGGGGTAACAGCTCACACGTGCTCATAGTTGTTCATATTAAGTCGTTGTTCCCCTCTATTGATTTTAGGCTGACTTCTAAGCCAAGGAGCTGAAAGAAGTAATCTTGTAACACTGCCTCAGCTAAAATCCAGCCAGATACAGGATAAAAAAATCAAAAGTTTCTGAGACCAGCCTAATGTGCTAAGCTGTGTCGTTTATCTTCCAGCTGGCAGAAAGTCTATTACAATGCTGATGGGCAGGCCCAGGTCATCAGTGTCATCATCCCTCACAGGCCAGGTAGAGATGAGGCTGAGGAATTGTGTTTCCTGTACAGAGGGGCTGGCAGGACGCCTGATTGAATACAACTGCCAAGTAAAAGAGTAAGGTGGCCTTTACACCTCCCCTGACCCAAGACATGCTGTAAGTGCACATGTCAAGACACTTCATGAAACATTGTGCCCTTTTATCGCAAATAGTTTATAAATACACTTCTAGGGAATTTCAGTCGTCATGAATCCTCTAGAAGTCAATAGGCTCTGTGGTATTCAGTTCCTCTGGAAGCCTTCAGTTTTCAGTGGTATTATGTAGAAAGGGAAGGTTGGAAAACAAATATAATTGTGTATAATTGGGCACACAAAACCACATTTACAGTACATTCCTTTATATATTCAAACATTCTCAATACATTTCCTTAGAATTGTCATTTCTTGTGCAGCCAGCTTGCTAAATTAAACCCAGGTTACAAAGAGAAAGGCAATCATCTCTATCAAAGGGAATTAAATTTTAAAAGGACTGAATCAGACACTCTCAGATTAATGTGGAAATGTAGTAAGCGTTTATAGTCTTTGCTCAAACAAGGACAAAATAAATAGAGCAGTGTTGCTATCCATCTTTCAAAATATATCTGTGAAAATTGAAAAGTGAAGCTCTTGGATTGATGTGATCTAAAACAGTTTGTATCACATAGTTGCCATCTATCAGTTGCCAAACACTTTTGCAATTTAACCATCACATGTTGATCCTGATGAAATAGTTACCTGGAAAAAAGGATGTCCTTTCATAAAACTCTGCAATGAACTTCAGTGAAATGATTGTTTAGTGCTTTGCTGAGATGAAACTTGCAAAAACCAATTCAAGCATACATTATTTTAAATGCCAAGTAAACAATTACAATTGTTCCATTTCAAAATGATCTGTTTTGCTAAACGCAATTTCATGATTACATTAAAAAACCAGGAGGTAAATCATCATGGTAAATCAACTATGCATACAAAATACAGTACATATCTTAATGTATGATTAATTACATGCCAATATAATATAACAAATGTATGGTTAATTGCATTACTTACTGCAATCCTTACATTCCGACAATAAATTGAATATTCTAATTATTTTATTAAGCAAATCATTTTCAGAAATCCTGAGCAAAGAGGCAAGTTTTTATTTTGATTATATTGCAATCAACCTAATGATACTTCCTTTACACATCATTAAGCAATAATTTATGGTACAGTGCAAACTAACCAGATTAATCCTAAAAATATCAAAACCATTTACCTATTTTGAACATAATGTATATTCCTTTGGCCTGAAGGCAGTGAAGTGAATTTCTAGCGGATGTCTTAAACAACATTTTAAATCCAATTTTGGTTTTTACCTCCCTATCTGTTCCCCATACACCTCCTGTTCAGTGCAGAAGGGCAGAATGGCTGGAATTGGAAGGGACCTCCAGAAATCATCCAGTCCCACTTTCCTCTTTTCTGTGCCCCTTTAACAGTCACCATACAGTTTTAATCATATCTGTAGCACACTTCTAGCATCTATCAAGAATTCAGCTATTTCTTATAAACTATTTAGAGATCACATCCTAATACAAAGTGTAGCCAAAAGTACAGTCTTTTCCTGGCTGAAAACACAGCTCTGAGAACATGGGCCCCGAGGCACGTACAGGGCACCTGGGTCTTGGGCTCAAGCCAAGCACAGGTGAAAGACCTTTCAAATATCCCAACACACAGAAACACTCGACCTCTGGGTCTCAGAAGGATGAGAGCCTGGCAATGGAGCACAATCACTGCATGATCTAACCAGCCTGCAGTGCAGCATTAATGTTTTACTGGGGAATTTAACTGAATGTTATGCTTAATTGACTTTACAGAAGCACACTAGAGTGGTGCTTCATGCGCACAGTTAAAATAAAGTTACTTCCTAGACTCCCAGATTGCCTAGTTTGTGCATCTGATACATTAGTTTGGCTAAAATTTTGGCTGATTTTTCCAGAATGAGCTGTAGAAATATCAGAAATGTATTAACTAATTTAATTTTAGTTTTTTATCACTAAAGAGTCCATCTGTTACACAGACTAATTTTAAATCTCCTGCACCTGGTAAGGGAGCAAAGCTATTTGATTTTGGGTGTCTCTGGGTCACACATTTCATGCTTTCTGTGTCCCAAGGAATCCCCCAGGGACAGTGCAATGGAACACTGCTTCCCTAAAGGAAGCTCGGCAGCTGGATATTCATACCTTATTCTGATGGAATAATAGCTCCTATTTGTTCAAAATACAATGTTTTGTTTGTTATGGTTACTATAGAAGTATACTTCAGTGGTTTATTCACACTTTTAATAGGCAAGAATTTAATTTTTTAGCAAGAAAGGAAGGCTGGCATTTGTACAAAATTGAGCATACATTGGTACACGCAGTGAAATCAGGCTCCACCACCCTCAACTTCTATTCCTGTTTAATCATTCTTTCACAGAGGGAATGCTGGAGTAGGATTAACTTCCAATAATTATCAACCGGTGAGGAAATTCACAATCAGGCTGTGGCTCAGAGTATAAACTCAGCATGTAAGATACATCCAACATGAATATTATTGGGTAAAGTGGTGGAGAAAGCTAAGGGTTAGAACAAACCTAATATACTTCTTCAATACACCAAAAAATGTAAAACCTCCCTTTCTTTCAAAAAGATAACTGCTTTTAGCACAGGAACTCTTCAGAAAGAAATGAAGGATATGAGAAACATGGAATATCTGTATTATTTTTTTTCTTAACTGCATGTCAGTGTTGAGGCTGTGATTCTTATATTTAGTTGAGCAGGAGTCTTGCATGTAACAGTAACAGAAAAGGCAGTTTAAGTCATAGAGTTAAAAGAAAGAGCTACTATTTGAAGTTATATATGTTTGCTTTTTTTCATGTTTTAAATGTTAAATAAAATAATCTGTCCATTGCAGCCACACCAAAGGGATTATTTAGACTAATGTAGCAATCAGTTGCTAATTCCCATTGCACCTTCAGTTCCTCCCGCTTTAATTTCACTCAACACTGCTTGGGGGGAAGATCTGGTTTCTTAATAAACTAACTGTGAATCTTTTCTACATCCACTAAGAAAACACTACTGAAGCTGCTCTGCTTTGCACAAAATATTTAAATATTCCCAATATAAGAATTTAGCCTCAAGCCTTAATGGTCGATACGTTAACCGTTGCACTAAAGTGCCATTCTGATGATCTCCTGACAAAAAAAGATTTATAAAGTTAAAGAATTGGCACATCTTTGGCACAAAAAAGGGAAGCCCACCTTTAAACACACATAGTTCAATGGTTAGGCACTGATCTGAGAAGGAAGAAACTGCACCTAGTCCTTGCTCCAGACGCAGACAGTTCTGGGCCCTGGTGATCAGGAACATAATTGGCTCAGCACTACAAGCCAGTGGCACAACCTCTCCAAGGTCAAAAGTTTAGATGCCACTGATTTAGTGAACAGTGTTTAATTTTCTATTTAAAACTAGAACATTAGTGCCATCTCTTAGATATGTAAGCCCTTTTGTGTCTTTTTATGCACGATATATTTTTCAATATATTTACTGTTTAAAACAGAGGTCACTTGCCATTGGGTGTGTTCCTGGGTCTGTTACTGGTCTGCTTTTTGAGCTTGAGTTGGTACTTCATTTTTTTCAGCCAGCAGAATAGATATGATGCTATTTTTCACATTCATCCATTTCTGAAAGCTAAGGTACACCTAGATCCTAAAGATGTTGTTTATAAGTTACAAACCCTTAGAATTTTCATGAACACTGAAGTTTCTGAAATTTAATTAAATTACATTACAATTAAATTCTGAAATTAATTAAAAATTACTTTTTGAGTAAATGAAGTACAACATCAGCTTCAGTAAACACAGAATTGCTAGCAAAAAAATCTTCAGAGATCAAATTTTTTCTAAACATTCTCTAATCTGCATGATTTAATCACAAAAACATATAATAGATCATGCACCATGCTATAAAATTTGTCTTGAACAAAACAGAAACACATTGCTTTGGGAGAAATGTTCATTTAAATAGTTTCCATTGTACCTGCTTCCTCAGGTGCCTCCTACATAATCCAATTTGGTATTTTTGCAATTAAGTCAAGTTCTTTAACACAGTAGCTATCTTTCTTCTCTCCTCCTGTCAGTCAAACCATATGAAAAAATCTTCTACCCTAAGCCAGGTAGCTTGCTGTTAAGTGCTCACTTTTCTCTTGAAAAGCAGGGGTATTGTGAAACCCACTGCTTGGTACACTCTGCCATCAAGTCACCTGTGTGGCATAATCCCCACCCTGCTATGTGAGAAAGGCATCATGTATTCAGCTGTCTGTCACTTCTTTATGGTCGTTAAACCTTTGATGGAGTCAGTGAGCCAAAATAGAATGTGAAAAATAGATGATCTTTTGAAAGCTTTATGAAAGGGTACCAAGACATGCAGTCATTTGAAGAAAAGTATAGTGTGTAAGTATGAAAGGAAGAACAGGTATCACAGAAGGAGCATGATATTTTTGCCCTCCATAAAAATAGCAGTCTGCATTTTTGGTTGTATGTTCATGAAGATAAGTTCTCTGCTGCTTAATGGCAAATTTCTTGTAAACTTTATGTAAATAAGTGAACTTGAAACAACTAAACATTGTTGTTCTACTACTTCATTTAAGCATTATAGTGTAAGACAGACAACTCTGCCCTTCTTATCAGAAGGAGAAAGAGAGCAAAATTCCATCTTGGCTTTCTTCATTAGATTATGTGCATTGTCTATTGATGCTCTAGACACTATTGACACCCTGTACTACTGTCAATTGATCACATATATAATTGTAAACATCTGTATAATTGCAGCCCTTAGATCTCTGTCTACAGTTATAGACAAATACAAACACAGTGTCATAACAAAGAATATCTTTCACTATTTAAGAGGCACAGCATGACCTTTTCATGAAAGTTGTTATTAATGAGACTGAGAGAACTTTGATTTCCCAAGTGCTGAAGAAAAATCCCCAGGACTTGTAATTTCTTAAACATTCAGTTAACTTTTGCATTAATTAAGAAAACAGATACTGTGTGCTCCTCAATTTGAGTTTCCAGATGCATGTTTTATATGGCTTCAGCCATCTTTCCCCGCAGCCTCAAGGACTAGAACATTTCTTTCCTTATAATGAAATCTGAGGCTCCTTAATTCCATGCTTGCAGAATTTGTCATAAATGTAGATGGATTGTGAGGCTGCCAACAAAATCTTGAGAACTGGCCACAGTGGCACAGCCCAGTGTACTCAGAGTAGACTAATGGGCCAGCTCTGGGCTTCCTACATCTTCACAGGCAGACCCAGCAAAACCTTCCCTCCAGCTGATTATGTCTCTTGGGTTTTATTTTGGTATCACCACTCCAGTCAACTCCTCAATTGGTGTTTGCTAACTAGAGAGTGAGTCTGCAGCAGGAAGTGGGACATTGAGACATGCAGCAGCAAGAACTGTAAAAATACTTGGCATGGATGTGTCAATCCATGGATTCTTGAAATAAGAAGGGAGCAGGATGTGTTCTCCTGATACTCGCCAAAGGTCAGTATTTTCAGAAGTTGTAACTGAAAGACACTAGAAAAGGGAAACATTACACTTCAACCATCTGCAATTATCTTTAGGATTCAGAGAAAATGATAAAATGAAAAGAAGGATCTTTTATTCTTCCTCCATAAAGATCTAGTTGAAAGGAGATATCATATCCATGTTTTTGACTTAAATATCCTTTTACCAGAAAAAAATTACACATTAACTAGTGTCCACCAAAATATAGATATCACTTATGGGACAACTCTAATATATATATTTTAAAGATGACAGCTGCTTTCACCTTGATAGTAGAGTTGAAGCTGACATGAACCCATGAACACGAGCATGGTTAAACCTAGGAGTGACCTTTGACTATGTGTCTTGAAAATCAAGACCAAATTTCTGCAATTTAAAGCAATAAATAGGGATGATTGGAGATTTGCTTCAAAAACACACTTCTGATCTAACCCTAAAATGCTGGAGGAACTCTGTTTCTCTCCTTTGCATCAGGTGCTCAGCAGTTTTTATCCATAATGATTAAAGGAGGTGTGCTCAGCATTAGAGAAGCAAATCAAGAGGATACAGTTACTGCTTGTCCTACTACATTCAAGCAAGTAATAAGCAACAAGAGAAAAACAGTTCTGAAGGTGGATGACAGACTCTCTAATATCTATTTTTGTGCAGTCAGCATCATTACAGCATATGTTTCATTTCCTCATTTTTTGGCAGACAGGTTTTATTAGGAGCTGTGAGAATTTTTCTTCCAAAAAGGTGTGAAGACATGCATGGACAAATTCATAATACAACTGGAGTGTCCTTTCACACTACTATATTACATTTGTTTCATCATGCATGTAATGACTTCACTGGAAACTGTGTACAATTTGGTGGTTAAACTGACACATCTAAAGCAGGCAAAAAAATAGGAAATAAAGGTATTGAGCTAGGAGAGAAAGGCCCCAGTGTTATATTTCGGAGATGAGAGGAAGCAGACTCTGTAACATGGGAAAATGAGAATGTGGAGGGTGTGGCTGTTAGATGATTGCATGCATGATATCTTCTCTAGGTACAGCAATCCCTGTTCAAACAAGTAGAGTTGCTTGCCATTAAAAGTATATAACTGAAACATTTTGTTACTTTCTTTTTCCCACTTCTACAAACAAAGTGCAGTAGATATCATGCAGAAACAGGCAGCTAAAGTCTTCCTCAAAGCCTTCTCTGTTCAGTGGCAATTCGTTCATTTCTTTAATTGAAGGAATCATCCTTGATTTACCTAAAACTAAATGAAATATTCAGCCATTAAGAACACTTCCTTCCTCCAGCAATGACTTTCTTCTCATGGAGAGCTTTTTGTCACTGGGTTTCTCCCACATTAGAAATCTGCACAGATGCTCAGCAGAAATCTTACTCTGTATATACTACAGTAGCCAAAATATCTGATTATTTTATCTGTATTATAGTTTTTAGGCTACAGTAAAAAAAACCCAAAGTACCTCTTTTCATGCTGCCAATTATGTACATATATGCAGACAGGAATAGGCAGTGGAGTATGAGGAACACAGAGCAAATCAAACCAAAGGAATGGGTGTTCCTGTCCCCTTGTTATGAGTTTGGTATGAAAGCAAGAATTACACAGTCTGGTATGCTCTTTGTCAAAGCCATCACTATTGTACAATTTATCAAAATACAATTGTTGCTTTAGGCTGCCACTGGTTTTAACTCTGCACTTCTACCATCTGGTACAATTAGAGATGGCTACAGACTCACAAATATAGAAGGTCCACCCGCTGCCTCGAAGCCAGGATCTACTATCCTTAGGCCATTCGCTGCACATTTGTCTGCTGAGTACTTCTCATGGTGGGGATTCCTTCACCTTCCCAAGCTGCATACTCCAGTGCTTTGCTTTCCTTGCTAGCACAGAGGCCTAATTTGTAAGCCAAGTCTTCTCCATTGCAATTAAAGAGTAACGTGTCTTGTCCTACCCTTAGCAGAGACAGGACTAAAACTTCTTAGTAAAACACAGTTATTCTCTTATTTACTGCAGCCCCTCATATACTGAATGATTGTTTTCATCTCCTTTTCTCTCTTTTCCCTTCCATTCCGTCACTCCTGACAAAAATACACCCTACAAGACACTGACCCTCCTCCCTCAGAGACCTTGCCTTGGCTTTGTACAACTAACTTGTGTTTCTTACATTTGGACATTCAGCAATGAGTACTCTTTCTCAGTGAAAGGCCAGCATGAATAGAGTAGGATTCTTTCACGTGCTCTATAGATTACACCGTCAGCTATCCATCACCTTGTGGTGTTTGCCTTGCTCACTGCAACATGACACTGGGGACTCATAGCTGGTGTGAGAGCCAGAGGAAGTTTCAGATCTTCTCTCCAGAAAAGATCATAATGAAAATGCATTTCATTAAAGCAGTGAATGAAACTGCCCTTTAGCAGCAAAACTTAAAGTAAGGATAAACCTAAAATGATCTCTTCTCAGACCTAAAAATTTGCACATGTAATTTTGTATGTAAAACCAGAAGAAACACAGTAGAAACCCTTGCATGTTTTTATTGACTTTGAATGGGAGTATTTTTGAAAACACTTGGGCTTGAAGTTTTGCTTTTGCATGACTAGAACCTATCTTAAGGCAAAAAGCCTTAAAATTTGAAAGCCCAAATTTCTTGCCTAGCAAGTACCAAGCACAAACTTTGCCATTTCAAACCTGGTCCACAAGGAATGAAGCTGACACATAAGGAATGTATGAAGGCAGAGAGAAAAAGGCAGGGAGTTAGAAATTAATAAATGGGTTTCAGTTTGAATAAAGTTCTTGCTAAAAGGAAACAAAAAAATAAATATGCTGAAGGCTCAGAAAAGGATCATGTGCAACTCTTCAGCTCATGTCTCTTGTGTCAGCAGTTTTTTCTTTTGGAGAGGTCTGCTCATCCTGCTGCCAGAAGGTGCCTTGTAGATACTGCCAAGATGTGCAAATCACATCAAGCCACTTGAGTGGAAGCGTTCTGACAGCCCCACTGCTTCAGCAAGGGAGCTGAGCAGGGCGATGAATGAGGGGCTCTGCTCTCAATTGCAAACACATTTTGCTTCCAAGCTATGTGTTGTTTTCTGATCTGGGCCCAAATGAATTCCCCATTGGCTCTCTGACGGAAATTTTAACCAGCTTGCAAAATTTTCTGTTGATTTTCACTTCTTTGCCTTTATTACTTTAGTGTAATCCTAAGATCATCTCAGTAAAATTGTGTAAGTCTCTTGCTACAATCTACACCTATTTTTTCATTCACTTCAGGTACCTCTAAGAATAAAAAGCTGAAAACAGACTTCGAAAAAATTAAATAAGAAACTCAGCAGTAGTTTCTGGAAGAATTTCAGTGGATAATAGAAACAATTCCTGAGCAATCAATTAATCATATTTCAGAAAGGGAGTGTAATTTTTCTTTTATGCTTGCAGAAATGATAAATAAGTAATCCAAGGACTAAAGTCAGAAGATGATGAGTTGTTTATCTGAGCAGTGACAGCAGCACTGGGAATAAAGTAAATAATTCTAATAAGACCCCTAACTGCAGAACTGCTGTCATAGTGTTCTATAAATATACCATAGCTGTAAAAATACTGAATTTATATTCTGTAAAAATTCCTTATGAATGGTCTTTTCTACTGAAACTTTTCCCCAGCATTAGTATCACACTTTCTTGTGGGCCTTACCAAGAGCATAAAGCCCTCTAATTCGTTTGAGCTTTACCAAAAATTTGGCACACTAAGTTTGAAAAACCTGTTCAATTGTCACATTTTCAGGGCTGAGCTGTGCAGAGTCTGAGACAGTGAAATCCCTGATAGCTTTAGGAAATACAAGAGAGTAGAATTTGAATTTCCAGAAGAGATCCAGCTCAGGACAGGCTTTCTGGACTCATTGGGGCTGTCAAATTGCAGGAGCAAGCTGGCAGTCTGTCTCCTATAAGCCTTGGCTGCCAGGCATCCATCTGCCCCAGTTCTGCTCTGTGCCAGCTCTGCTCCCTATGTCTGCTTGTGCCAGTGGGTGAGTGTTGCAAGCTACAGCCCACAGACAGGCCCAGACACCCAAAGACACATGGCCATGTGTGCAAAAACACGTAGCTTGTGATTAAATCTGTCTGTAGTTAAAATAAAAGCAATGGCCAGGCCACCAAGGAAAAGCGAGTTTCCGTGGCTCTCACCAAATTCAGTGCAACAGGCCACAGGCTGAAGCTGTAAGGTCCCAGTTGCTGAGACCTGATGGTAAGGAGAAGATAAGTCAGCAGTTTAATGGGTCTGCCCTCTTCCCAGTTACATCAGTAAACATCTTTAATGCTCCTCAATAACCAAGGCTTCTGCTCTAGGTAATCACAGACGGTGCATTTGAAGAACAATTTCAATCTAGCACTGCTCTGAAAATTGAGGACAGATACTAAAGCTTTAAGGTGTCTCCCTAATCCACTAAAGAAAGAAGAAAAACTCCCAAGTATTTTCTAGGCTCTGGGCGTAGGAGACCATATCGTGGACAGTATTGTCATTTAAATATACATTTTCTTTCTTGTGTCCATCTGATTCTTCTTCTAGATCCATAATAATAGTAGCAGCAATAGTAATAATAATAGTAAAAATAATTTTTACATCATTATTAGAAAGAGGATGAGCAGTCTATCTATTTGGGATCAAGACATGAACAGCAATGGGAGAGTTTATAAAACATTTCCTGGTGTTATTACACCCACTCAAGCTCCAAGGAAAATTATCTCTGATATTTTATACCAAACACTTGCCAGTTGCCTTGAGGACATCGCAGTTTAAGTTTTTTAACTACAAAATTACAAATAATTGAAGATCAAAAGAATTATATTAGCATGTAAATTTTGTCTTTCTGATAAAATTAATAATAGCAAAGATAATTGACCTGCTTATGAAAGAAAGATAATTGACCTGCTTATTAAAGATAATTGCCTCTGAAAAAAACCAGCTAATGCTATATTTATTAAATAGGGATACTAAGCACACATAAGGATTTGTAGTGTAATAAATCATATAGGAACTGGTATTGTGAGAAAGTCATGTAAACATGCTGAGTTCATTTAAAGGATTTCATTTTTAAGATTTCCAGATTTCTGTAATTGAAGAAATTAGAATGCATATTTGTATAATAATTTGAGCATATTTTATTGTATCTTTCATGATTTTATTTATTAATAGTAGTATTTAAAAATTTGTTTTAAAATCTGAGTGGTGTCTTCGTCAAGGAAGTTCAATCATCTTCCACTCAATCATCTATTACCTTGCTGAAAGGAAGGAAAACTGGTTCTTTTGAAAAAAAAAAGAACTTAGTACATCAGGAAATTCATCCCATAGCCTAAAAACACAGTAATAAAAAAAAAGGGAAAACAATCTCTACTGTGCACTTCGAAAAGAAAGCCTATAATTCAAATGAAAAGGAAGAAAAAAATTAGGAAGTGTCTGTTCTTCCAAAGCTCATTTCCAGCCTGCCAAGCTCGCCATCCCTACTGTAACTCTGACTGCACGCAGCAGGCAGAGCTGCTGGGGAGAGGGGCAGTGCAAAATGAGGATAAATGGCTTACATGCAGCCATTTGTGCAATATTGCAAAGTGTTTCCTTCAAGCAACCATTTACAAAGTACAGGGCTGGAAACGGGCAGAAAGCATGTGCTTTTGGGAGAAGAGGAGTATTGTGAAGTGTTGCCACGCAGCTAAGGGCAAAGAGAGGGCCTGGCTAGGCCTAGCAGGGAGTTGATAGGACAGCCCCCATTTGTCACCAGTGTGATGTGACTATGCCCTAAAACCCCCGCGTTGTGAGGGCTCCAGGTGGAGCGGTGTCTGTGGGGACGCTGGCACCGTGCCTGGCCTGTAAGCACCAGCGAGGGCAAGCTGTTTCTGAGTCCTTACTGCCGGCACTCAGGCCTCCTCCAGCAGCACAGACCTCAGCTAGCTTCTGTCAGCTTTGCTAGGCAGACAAAAGCCTCATCCTCCTGCGAGCAGAGCTGGGCAGAGCTCCTGGCGTGCAGCCGTTTGTCTGTCCAGGTGTACAGCTGCACACAGGCAGGGGATCTTCCAGCAGGAAGCACCGGTCCCTGAGGGAGAGCTCTGTCTCCAGCCTGGCTCCTTGCCCCTGAAGCTGGACATGTCTTGCCTCACCGGCCTGTATAGAGGTTTTCTAAAATGGATTCTCCACATGTGCCATATCCTATCCCGTGAGGTTCAGCCAACAGAAGGGAACTGCTAAGCACACTGCTTCTCCTGGTTTCCAGGAGTCTGTCACCCTCTCAGTCCAACCCAGCACAGCTCACCGGGAGAGGAAAGGACAAGAATTACACGCACTTTCCTGGTGTCTCATTCCAGCCCTTTAACCCTGTGTCCAAATATCTCCCTGTACTACTTCAAATACAATCTCTTTTACCCTCACAAAGCCTTTCTGATCTTGTTCCCATTCAACCTCACATTCCTCATTTGGTGCTGGGCTGCTGGCTGCTCCCTCTGAGCAGCCCCTGGCACGATCCCATCTCCAGCATCTCCTGTTACACTTTGATAAAAGCATTTTCCCGCCTTTCCCCATGTTGCCTCTCACTTTAGGAAAGCCACAGACACAGCTATGCTGTTCTTTCCCTTTAACTCCCTATTTAAATTTTTCTTAGTCTAGAAGCTAACAAAGCAATTAGCCGCAGTTATGCTACAAGGATGCTGGCGGCTGATCTGATAACATTTTTACTTATATAATTTTCCCCTTTTTTCCATCCTCTATCTCCCTCAAGCACATCATGCATTGTCAGCTATTGTAGATTTCAAGCATAAGTCACTTTTTAAAGTCCTATTTTCTTTGGGTTTTGTTCTATGCCTAGCACAATCAGGCCTCTAGTGGTAGCTCGCTCTCCTTTACTACTAAAATACAAATTATTCTATTTGGAGAAATGTTAAAAATACGCCTAATATTAAAATAATTCATTCCTTCACAGTGGCAAAGTAATTAGCAGATCTCCTTCTCCTTTCAGATTAGTTATAGTATTTCTCAGGAGCCTGATAAGAGATGTTGATGAGGTACAAAAGAAGGTAAAACCACCAATTTTTAGCCCACACAACACTGAAAGGGAGACTTGTCAGAGTACCAAATATTTCTGTGCTGTGGGAATTTAATTATGTCTTGCCTGCTTCATGGGAACAGTAACCTAGATACAGAGCACAACTGATAAACATAACTCAATATTTAGCATGTTCTGAACAACTGTATTTCAGAGGAAATTATTCAAATTCATTTTTATAGATCATAAGCCTGAAACTAAATTACAGCCCCAAGTTTTGGCTCAGAGGAGTTCTCTGAACTGTAACAGCAAAGTCTGAGATAAGGTCTGGGATTTTTAGCCTTCCAGAAAATAGAATGAAACTTCCCTTTCTTCTTATAACATCAACCCAACCACTGTATGTTTCACCCTATAGCAACATTTTAAATTATAAATGTTATTTTTCCATACAGTTGGACTAAGTGAAAAAGTGCTCCAGGTTTAAAGAAATTGCTACAGGTTGGGAGCAAATAATAAACAGTTTTGTTCAGTTATTTTATTTGTGCACAGGAAAAATAAGAGATTCAGACTGATTTAATGGGAATATGTCCACTTCATAAAGATTAAATGCGACTGCTTCACACTTCGTTTCCAATCACTCGAGATTTTCTGATGAACATTAAACTCCAATTTTCATGAGCAAATACAACTGGTAACTCTAATTGTGGAAAGTATACCTACCTTTTTTCTAATCATCCTTGTAAGGAAAATATCTTCAAGCCTCTCTTCTTGATAAATGAATAATGAATTTAGCTCACTGTGACTCAGCAAAGGAAAACACACGATGTGAAAATCTCAGAAGTAGTACTAGATTGTCAAATCAAACAAAACCATGACAGTTTCCCACCTACAGATGCTGTAGATCACCACTTGGGTCACTTGAGTATTTACAACTTCACAAACAAAATAGTAAAAAAGCACCCTAGATTTGAAACTGTAGTTTTTATTAATCATTTCTTAGGCAGAATTACAGCACCACAGGAAGAAGGGACTACACCCCAGAGACACAAACTAGTGCAGAAAATCTGTGCTGCTTGGCTTAAAGTTTTGATAGTATCACAAAGCAACTTCCCACATATTTCAGTCTGACACAATCTTATTTTTGTTTCTAAATTCTTGTGGATTTCTGCATACTACTGCACAAATAAAACCCACTTTATTCTTAAATGATAATTAATTTATTTCAAAATTTAACACATTTCCTGTATCAAATTCCTAAATTCAGCTGAGCTGCTCTCAACAACAGGCTTACAAGGAATCAGAAAAGAAAAATTATTTTTGTTGTCTTTACCTTCGCTGTGTCTCTGACAGTTGCAAAAGTATCCTTCAGAGCCCATTCATTTTAAGGTGCTTCAGATTTCATCTGTAACAGCTTTGTTTATACCCAGAAATTATACACTTATCAGGCTCACTGAAAAAAATTAAAAGAAAAGCTTTGTTCCACTCTATTAATGAGTTTTCAACATATCTGATACAAGTTTTGTAGTGATGAAAGCCATATAATCATGCAATTAATTATTTTATTTTCTTCCATAAATGATGCATAAACGTTTATTACCAAGAGAAATCGAGAGTACTCTAATCACTCAGACATTAAAACTATTAGGCATTTAGGTGAGAAAATGTATACTTAATTAGGATTACCATTTAAACTTACAAAATACAAGATATTCAAATAGTTGGTATCCACTATAACCCATCTGCATTTTTTTTCTTGTCTGATCAAGCCCAAAATAATGCTATAATTGACTTTTATTTCTGGCCTTTATTGCTTTTTATATGAAAAGGCAGTATGCCCTGCTTGGCTTTAGAATGAAACTTTACATAGTCACTTGTCATCTTTCTCCACAATTTTGCTTTCTTTCACATGACAGGTCTTAAGACTGCCAGACACACACTTGGGAGAGAGTGGTGAGTGAAAGCTGAAACTGCTTACTGCTGGTTACCCCATGCCACCCTGCCTGGAAAGACCCAGTGGTTCTGCTTGCAAGATAAAAAGCTGTGCATGGCAGTGAGACTGCAAAGTTGTAATGTAGGCTAGAAATCAATTCTTGTGCTGATATCCACTCACAAAAATTCACCTTCTCTTAAAGAATCCTGCATTTTAGTGTTTTACTACTTTGACACCACATTTGGTAGGTTCTAATGTATTCTTGTCCCAGTGTCTTGCCTAAGGAATCTAAAACAAAACATCTGGAAAGAAAAGTAATTGCCCAGAGTCCTTCATCAAGCACAGAATACACTTTATTTTCTACTTCACAAGACATTGCATTGCTTTTGCATGCAGCAGGATCTCATTATTTTGTACCTCATTATTTATTTATTTGTTAAGCCACACAAAAGCCATGCAAAAGTTAAGTTCTTCCCACATCCAGTAAAACAGCTCAAGAGCAGATGCTAAAGGGATGCTTTAAACATTGGTTTTGAAGAAAGAAAAGTCATGGCTTTCACTTGTCTGCTAATCATTAAAATTAAAACTGAATTGCCACCACTAATTAAAGCTAGGTCACAGATTCCACTGTATTTTAAGACAACTATACTGTTACACTCCTCAAGATTGCCCTTTCCTTTCAGAGAAGGAAGAGTTATAATGCTGCCAAATAAATTTCTTCACCTTCCATGGAGAAGTATGTAAACAGTGAAATGGAAAATGTTATATAAAAAGAAATGAATCAGCCAGAAAGATTTTTTTTTAATTAATCAGCATGAAATTATACTAATTCAGAATCTAATCAAGTCTGTCCTACAAGCAGAATTAAGGGTCAACACATTATCTCCTTCAAGTTGGATACATTTTGAGTGTTTTCTGTTTAAATAATTCATAGGGTCCAAGGTCAGCATAAAACAACTTTTCTGAGTAATAACTAAGCAGAAACAAATCATATATTGCAGAAACAACATTTAATCAAAGATATAAACATTTATCCAGATATTTAATTCTGGTTCTGAAGAACTGTTTTGTGTTGGCTTTTGTTAATTCATTTGAAATTCAGAGCAGCCGTAGCCTGGACTAAAAATGCCAAATTGAGAATTAAACTAACATTATAGAAAGTAGCAGATGGGAAAAGGAGAGGTTTAAACACAAAGCTAAATGCCACTACTGGAAATCAAGCACCACCAGAAAGAACAAAAAGCAATTTATTCAAAGGACTAAGTCTAGCAACAGAATGGCAAGAAACTCATAAATCCTTCAGTATATTTTTAAAAATTAAAATGTCTGCTTTACTGTAATTATTACAAACATCCAGGTTTAGTGCCAGTCATTCTTTTCATGTATAAGGCCATCTCTCTAACCAACACAGAAGCAGCCCTGCAGATGTGGTATCCACTCCAGAGGTTTTGTGCAGTTTGAAATCTTGCAGAATTTTCACATACTTGAGTTTAGTTGTTAATGGATATTGTGGCTGTTGCTTTTCATCCAAATTCTCTCTGTGGCCGTGCTTCCATATAGGAGGTTTAGTGTCAAATTAAGGTCAAATTTTTAGTTTAACAACGATGCCAAAGACAGAGGCAGGAAGAAGATACCTTATTTAGGATTTTTTTTTTTTTTGAGTGCATGGGTGAGCTGTTGTCACTCAGGACTAAAGCAGGTCTTCCTGGAGAAACTCCCTGCTGCATGGTGTGCACCATCCCCCTTGCCCTGGGAAAGGGAACAGCAGGCTTTAGCTCAGTGATCTGTTCCAGCGGTCTCTTGCCTGTCCTAGCAAACAGCAGAAACAAACACCCAGCGCAGCTGGTAACTCCAAGCACTGTTCTCTCCTCCAGGGTACAACAGACCCTCCTCCACTGCAAAAATCAAGTTTAGGAAAGTGTAGCAGTATTGAAGAGGACTCACACAAAAGCCATTAGTCCTGCAACATTTCTGTGTGCTTTACACTTTTCTGTCCTTATTTCGATATATATCAGATGGACATTTTGACTTATACTGATCTATTATGACATCATAAATTAAAATTAAAAATTAAAGTGCAAAACATAAATTATAATCTTGCCTACAAATGGCTAAATAGGGGAACATGAAGTGAATAAGCTGCATGGAGGAAATAAAAGGGAAACTGGTGATTCAGAGTGAGCTGAATTTATCACAGACGTGTGCAATTGTCTGCAGTTCTAGCATTTAATTAGGACCCTTGTCCTCAGGAAAATAAATTGAAAAATATTCTTAAGCCTTTAGTAGACAGGAAAATAAATATAAAAATATCTTTAAAGTTTTTAACATTCGACTTTTATGTATAATTTAGTAGGGCAAATAAGGCAATTTATATTGAAATTTTGTTATACATAATAATTTAAAAAAAGAATTATGGTATTAATATTGTCATTAATTAACTTTGTCAAAGAAATTTATTATGTAGTTAGCTACCACCAACTAGCTTCTTATCTTATTGGAATTCCTTTGAACATATCAAAATTAAAATATATAACAGAACTGGGATGATAAACTTTCAAAGGCTTTCCTTAGTCTGGAATATATCAGGAAAAGTACCAGGAGAGTTTCTCATCACCATTCAATAAATTTTGCTCCAACCAAAGGACGATGAGACTATTCTGAAAAAAAAAGAGCTTTTTTGAGTTTTTTATTTCAAAGAAGGATTTATTTAAAATTGTCCTTGTTCAAACCCATTTGTCTAAACCAAACTAAATACCTTTTCAGTTGTCTTAAAAATCTCAAGCCCCTCTTCAAACCCTTTCACTGTCTTTCTTTCATCCACTTCATCCACTGCATTAGATTTTATCCCTGTGGATGAAATCCTGTTCCATACACACACACATCCAAGTCCTCTCTTTAATGTCAAGAATCCACCTTTAACTCAATCTGGGTGGTTTAATCCTTTCCACAGAACATTTACTACCAATGTATAAATCCTGCTTATATCCTTCTGTTACCCTCCATCTGCTGACCATACTCATCCCTCTCTTTCCAATTTATTATTTCTCTAAAAGAAGCTTTCCTTCACTTCTCTCCAAAGAAATACTACTCTAATAAAACAAAGAAGGTCTATAATAATCACTTTTATTAGAACCATCGTTCTTTATATGGTTGCACCTACTCTTTACAGCTCTTTAGTCCACAAAACCCCTAAGAGCCATGACTCAGGTGGGAGCAATTGGTTGCATTTCTCATGCTATGAGACAGCCTTGGGTACTGCTGATCCAGTCATCCATCAAAGGTCCCAATTCCTGTTGGCATCAGCCACAACTTCTTGACCTTGCACAGTGGATTTACATCAAAGGATCATCTCTAAATCAATGCTTCATACTTTCTATGGCAGAAACTTGCAGAACATTTTGACGTGGAAAACAGCTGCTGGACCTCACTGCAAACAGTCACTGCATTTAGGAACAATGCATTCATACATTGCCACACTCCAAATAATTGGTACATCTGTCAGAAGTCTTCAGACATCAGCCTGACAGGCACATGCTACTTTGTCAATGTACATGACTTTTCCTTACTACTATGCTCCAATTTACTCATGTGGTATGCAAGGTGCATGAACACTGGCTGCTCTCTACTTATCACAACATTAATAAGGCTTTTTCCAGACTTGGATCCAAAGATTGGAGGCCAAGCAGCGATTCCATTGCAATGAACCAATTTCTGTCCTCAGGTCTGCCACCACTGTCCCGGGTACAGCCAGTTGCCTGAGGCCAAATGTGCTCAACATCATGTCTTGCCTGATGCCAATGCTGGTTCCTGGAGGCAAAGGACCATATAAATTATCCATTTGTTTTAGCAGATGGATAGTGTTCTAGTCTATCTTAGTATTCAAAGAAATTTTATCTTGCCTGCTTCACAGCTAACTCAGAAAATGTGTGCTGGTGTGTGATTTATTCTTGCATGTGACTGAATAACATAATCCTTCATTTGAAAGAGGTTTTGGGCTGTTAATAGGAAATATATCTTCTATATCATTAGAAATAATGCCTGTTTTCTCTTTCATACTTAGGCTACAGCTCACAGTGCATTGTGTTTCCTGATTGGATCATTTGTATGTTGGTCTTTGTGGGACTTCACAGATGAAACCTCTTGCTGTGAGGTGAGTCACTGTTCAAGTACCAAAGAACAGTTTTGTTAAAGAATACAAGAATTTCTTGTTGTATAGCTTTTTTTACTCAATACTTAAAGTCTGCATCAAAACATCACAATTCTCTGTGTTAAATCTGTTCTTCTCAAATTCAGTGCAGTTTAGTAACCCTTTCAGTGATAAATATTTTCCACAGCCACAGGCTCCTTTCTCACACTGGCTGAGATTCTGCTGTCTTTCCTTGCGAGAGCACTGTAGGCAGTGTAGAAGCATGCAGTGTGTAGCACCTGCTCAGTATTCTAGAGGACCTTCATTCTTCCAAGAGTGTGCAGGTTTTCTTCCAAGGCTATATCTCATACCCAATATTCCTTGGGAAGCTGCTGCAAGGACTCCCAGAAGTTTTTCCCTAAGTGGAGTCCTTGCTGTCCACTTCATTTCATAGTGTAATTTCTAAAAGGCATTCATTGACATTGAATGTGGGTCAGTTCAAAACAAATTTTTATGACAACCAAATTGGAATCTACTCAGCATTTAAAGGAAGGGGAAAAAACCCCAAGCAACCCAAACTCATTCCTCTTCATTACTTCACACGCTCCCCCACAAAACCAAAACTAAAACCAAAACCAAAATCCCCAAATAATGAAAACCAAAACAACAACAACAACAAACAACAAACATGTAAGAAGATGTGGAGGTACATGCTCCATCTATGCCAGGGGTGGATGGCAGGTGAAGATGGTGGAAAAATTAAAAATGGTAGATGGATTGGATGAGCGAGTCAATTTTCATTTACTGAATGAAATTCCTTGCAGCTGAACAAGATCTGTCCTTGAAAGTATTTATGTGTCCAGTAAAATATGAGGAAAATATATCTGTCTGTGCTATTCCAGTTCCCACATTGACCTTCTAAAATGAGATTTTCAAAATATCACACTTCTAAATGAGAATAAGATGTAGCAGCATAAAAAGGCTTCCTCTGTGACAGAGGGAGAAATGTAATGTGTAAGAATTTATGAGCGTAAATTGGCAGTTAAAAATAAAATATAGCGCAGATATTTGAATTTCTAGCACAGGAAAGGTTAAAACCCAAAATACCACCATCTCCTTCTAATAGTTTTTATTTGCTACTCAGAGTGCCTTTTAGGAATTCTTCAGAACTGTCAGAGATAAACAGTTATCCCCACTGGCAAGTACCTTGCAAACATATATTCAAAGTTATTTCACAAACTGTGAAAATAACTAATCCAAGTGACATCTATTTCCCATTTTTGTCAAGTACTCAGACTGGCAATTTTCATAAAGATCAAGGAGGCAGACAATGTTTAATATCGTTGTTTCTGTGTGCGCACATATTCTCCTATTTGGTCCCAACAGATTTCCTACAAATCTCAACATTAAATCATTTCTGTTAATGAACCATAGGGTGAAACTCCCCTAGCGATCTTACAGCTATGAAGCAACAAACCCAGTCTGGCACAGTGAATCATAATACTTGGCTTCTGAAGAGGTAACTCTAAAAAGAGAGATATAAAAGTCAGAATCACATTTATAGACATTTCCCCCTTCTGCTTCTCCAACTGCATCAAGTGTGAAATGATTTAAGGTCAAATCCTCACCAGGCAAAGCAGTGTATGCTCAGAGCAGCAAGAAACCACCATCCTTATTATCACAGAACCCACTTAGAGTGAAAAAATGAAAAATTTCAGTAAGCATAGCTTTATCAGAAAAAGAACAACTAATTCTAAGAACATTCACAGCTGAGTGGTGCTGCTATAAAGATGGTAACAATGCCTCAAATGAAGCAATGCCTCCTTGGATCAGTTTATTGTGTCCCTTATCTATTACTTCAAATATCTTATTTACTATCCAATATTTCCATTTCTTTTCAGCCAACTAAAAATTAACTGCAGAGTAGTTCTTGTAACCAGTAAGTACACTTACAAATGAGAAGTTTAGCAATAAAACTCTCAAAAATGTGAAAGTCATCATTATTCTGAGGGTTTACAAAGGAACCACTTCTGCTAATTGAGTTTTACTGTACTTTTAGCTGTAATGGATTCATTGGCTTCTTTTTTTTTTCCTTCTGTGAACTCTTTGCTTTCAATTCTTCCGTGCTTCGTGGGATCTGTGTGGATGTGAAGAGCATGCACAGTTCCTGGCTGAATGCTTAGGTTCACTAGTACATGAAGGAAGCAATGAACTATGCTCATCAGGTTCCCCTGAGTCTGTTACAGAAGTCATAATTTTTTTTTATGTCAGCAGAAAATGGTGTTTTGGGCAGAATAATAAATTCTTCAACTTTGTGACTTAGGACTGAAACATGATTTATGAAGAGCTTGGTCCATGTTTGAGATTTATACTCAATTTCTTTTCCACTCCAATTTTCTGAAACTTTGGTGCTTGAGAACAGAATTCAGGTCCCCTCCTGATCTCACATTAATTATTCATAATTGGTTGGAGCACTCTAGAAGGAGCCTGGGCATTGCTGCACCTCTGTCTATGCCAAGAGCTGAGGAGAGGGGTTCTGGCTCTGACATTTCCCAGCAAAAGATGACAAACATCTGCCAGCTCCACCACCAGTTTGAAATGTGCTGGAACATCTTGTCTGTATCCTTCCCCGAGCTGTTGGCTTGCCGCCTCACACACATCAACATTGGGATACCCAGCTGCTGTGCCAGCTTGGGCCCCCAGGAGGACTGACACACACTGCCAAGCTTAGGACCTTCACTCGCACTCTGCAAGAACCATGCACTGTTTTCAGACCTGTGGATTAGCACCTCTGACTGGCACAAGGAAATAAAGGAAGGCTGAAGCTCAGACACTGCAAACCCAAGATAGCCACTGGAGGTACCAGGATGTTTTAAAGGATCTGCTTCTTCAAATCCTCTCCTATCTCACTATGACCCACACCTTATGGCAAGAATGAGCAGCAGTAACATCCTCATTTCAATCGCTGCTCATTCAGGGGAATGGCCTTGATAAGAACTTATTTTTGCAGCAATATGTAAAATAATTGGAATGAAGAAGCAGTGTAATTGAAACAAAAAAGTAGTGTGATGCTTCAATGAATAAATAAGGCCGTATCATTTGGAGGCAATCCATTCACCCTAGAACGCTTTTTCAAAGCTAATAGAATAATTTCCATGTCCAGAAGTTTATTTTTCTTTATATGATCAGTGGATTCTGGTGGTCTTATTTGATTGTTAGCTTTATAAGTGATAATTCAGGGTATTTAAATAAAACATTTTATCTAGGGGAAGAATGATCTTACTTTAAAGATTAACGTGAAACACTTTCCTACTCTTTCATTTTTTTGGAGGGGTCAGAGAGTCAGGCTCATTTGAAAAATTTGAAAAATAATCCTGGACAAAAGAGGAATCCCAGAGGTTTAATTCAGTGTTTCTTTAACTTCACTGGTAGTTGGACCAAGCCCTGTCTTAGACGAGCCATAGAAGCAGATCCTCCTCATATTCTTGTGCCTCCAACAAAAGCCTTAATACAGGAAATCAGCATCAGAGTATCACAGCAGTGACTTCACCACAGAGAAATCCTGGATGCAGCTGGAGATATGTAGGCACAAAAGATATAAATTAGGAACCATAGTGCAAAGCTCCTACAGGGATTTGTCTTTCCATGAATGCTGCTTATGTGGTTCATGCAGTGATACTAATTAAATGTTCTGAAGGCTATGAAAGGGCCAAAAATTTTCCTGTTGTTTTATCTTGCTTTCACATGATTAATTACTGCCTACCTGTTAGAGTGCTGGAGTGGCAGCAGCTCCCGAGGGAAGCCAGCCTTGACTGGTTGAATAAACACTTTCCCAGACTGTAGCAAAGTGGGAGCAAATTGCCTCTACAGCAAAAGTGCCTTCTGACATACCAGCCACCTTCAGACTGAAGAATTTTGCCTGCTTCCTCCTCCTGTGAAGTGTCAGGCTGCCCCTTCAGAAAATGTAGGTAGTAATTAGGGCAAAACCTAAGCAGAAATGGTCCTGTGCTGAGTCAATACCACTCCACTCTGAAAACCTTGTAGCCATCCCTGTACCTCACCTCAAAGGTTTCTCACAAGGCTGGCACGAGAGGCTGCCCAGACTCTGATTTCTCCTTATGGGCTCAGCTCCTTGATTGAACACGGGAGAGGAATGCAGCACAGGCAGTTGAATGATTTATGCTGACATGGTAGTATTGCTAATAATATCTGAACATGTGTGTATGGTTTCCAAGAGAAAAAAGAAAGAGAGCCTTTGGAGGCCAGAAATACTTCACAGAAACTGCTAATTTTCTTCAGAATTACACAGTAATCACAGTACCTTTTATATCGCTTTGAAGATATTTATCTTAATACTGCTAATTCTTACATAATGTTTTTTTATTGAAAAAGTGTTTGTCTAAGTAAGAATCAACACCATGTATTAGTAAACACTAAGAGTACTCAAATTTAAATTACAATACTGCATTGATTAAATTAACTTATTGATTTTTTTTTCCTCAGTGTTTTTATCTAGGATCTCAGCCCTCTTTGTTATATTCTTAAGCAATTACTAAACCACATATGCGTACATATATTTTTACATGTAACAATTATTTGATTATATTTGCTGCAATTAACAGCTGAGACAGTGATGGCCCACACAAGGGAAACAAACATCAGTTCCACATTACAAAAGCAATCACTTAAAATAACACAGTAAACAAAGGACAGGTAGCTGCTGACCGAATTCAGCACTTCAGAGTGATCAATGCACACAAACCAGTGACATAAGCTCCCTAATGGAGTCTTGGAGGAAGTCAGACAAGCCAGAGCAAAAGCCACTCCTTTGAAACACTCCCCTAAGAAAAAGAAACAAACAAGAAGACAGCAACAACTGGCTGAGTGCTGGGTTTTCTAGAAGCAGCTTCATTGTATCAACTTTGGATTAATGTCAGGAATAACAGTGTGGACAGTATCAATCATTGCTAGAGCTTCTTTTGTGCATTTTATATCAAGAATAAGCTTTCCAACATTAACCTCAGTGAGAGCTTGCTGCTGAAATCCATCTTCCCAGTTAAAAAAATGTCAGGTGTAAGAAGAGAAAAATAAAATGCTTACAATACTGTCTTGTTTCTCCTGGTGGAGAAATGCATTACAGACCCCAGTGGCAGGCAATTTCTGCCTGAGGATTTTTACTGACAGCCAGTGCATTTATTGATTACCACCACATGAAGCTCCACAAAAGATCTAATAACAGACTAGTCAACACATAGCCTGGGGATCTATCTGGATGCTTAAAAATCTAGTACAGGCATTTGGAAAGGATGTGTCAGGGCTCTTGGCTGCTTCTGGTGCTGTGGGCCCAAGTTCTGCCGTGGTGGCAATGCCTGGCCCTGCCTGTCCTGGCTTGACCACATTGCTGCCCTCACCTCCCAGCTTGCCTTCCCCTGGGGATGAGCACAACTTTTGCTGTGTCCCTACAGAGTCGTGTAGGAGATGATTTCAAAACATCTCTTTTAAATGTCAAAGCCCTTTCCCCAGCTGAACATGTTACATGGTAATGGGTTATTTCTTGGCCCTTGGGTCAAGGCCAGACAGTACATTTTATGCTCAGTGTGGGAAAAGGAGCAAAATTTTTTCCTGCCTTTTTTCCATTCTGTTTTGTTCTGTAAGCAGAGAAATTACGGTCATACGCCAAAAAAGAACTTCCAGCTGTGGAAAGTCCCACAGGAGAAATTCTGAGAAAAGATTGCCTCTGGAGTATTTTGCTAGAGGGTTGATCTCTGCTTAGGGCACTGTCAATGCAGATAACTGACCCTCCGTGAAAAGCACTACCGCACTGAACTCCAGATGTGACAGCTGGGAGGATATAACAACATTTGTGACATTCACATGCCATCAAACACCTGACCCTCAGGAATACCACCTGTCCCTGTATCTCCAGTGGAAACATGATACAGGCCTGGCCACTCCCCGAGGTATATCTCAAGGAGGTCTAAACATAGGAGAAAAAACACACTGTGCTAAAATGTCAAAAATGTCCTAAAGATATTTCCAAGAAATCCATTAAATGCTCAAGATGTGTTAGGCTTCTGACAGCAGCTATCCACATCCAGATGAAACAGAACTGCAGCCGCTAGAATACCAGGACTGTGTGATTTACAAAATTATTTCTGGGATGTCCTAGCCTTGGGCTCAATATTGATTCACTTTTTATGTCCTGGACAAAGAGCAGTGCTCAGAGCAACATGTGATTCACTTTTCTGAAGGCTTCCTATCATGGGACCAGGCTAGCTTTTAATTAGGATGTTTCCAGTAGGATTTGCCCAAAGCCTCTGTCAAAATATCTCAGCACTGCTCTCAATAATGGTTAGAGATATTGAGAGGTTTTCATGCATGTATAGATGTATGAACAAATACAGATACATCATCCAAAATTCTGATGCTTTTATCTTTGTACAGATTGCAACACCCTGTGATAGTATTAGATAGGAGTAATTTGATACTCAATATTTCACCTTATACCTGCACCCATGTCCCTAATCCATGGGACTGGCCATGGACAGCACTATGAGACCCAAACCACACAAAAAATTCTAGCAGCTTCCATCCCTTCCAAAACCACAGTTTTGCAGAATCACGTTTTCTTCTTCCTCTCCAGCTGTTCGATTCACACACACTCCTGGACTTCCCTCAAAACTTCCTGGTGTGAAGGCTGGATTCAGTCCAGAAGCAACAGGACAAGGAGGAGTTACTGACCAAAGTGCAATTTTACTCCAAGACTTCTACATCCCTTAAGTCCACACTGAAACTGTCTGTCCTCTTACTCAGTAAAGCACAGTGATGGAGGCAGTGGGATACCAGCAAGAGGAGAAGAAAGGCAGGGATGGGCAATGGTGCAACCAGAACTAATGCAATTAAATGTCCTAGATCCCATCTTTCCTTTCTGGATCCAGACACAGCTTCAAAACATCTGAGGCAGCAGGAAGAATTCAGTCCAGCAGTAATTTGCAAGGGAAATACAATTAGTGTATTAAGATTATTTCACTAAATGATTTCTTTTGCTCCATTGTAGTAGTGCCTTCCCTGGCTGCTGCCAAAAAAGGACAGTAAACTCTACAGGGGCCAGGCTGAAAAACACCACTAAGAGTTACTTGATGGCTGGCTTTTTGCACAGAAGCGCTGCTGGAGTCCTGTGTCTTTGAGTAAAGCGTGTGCACCACTACTACATGCTTAACCTTTCAGAAAGGCTGCGAAGAAAGAAGGGCTGTCACTAGGATGTTGGATATGCAAGCACTTTTCTGCATGTCATAGATATGGAGGACATTTTTTGTTGTTTTTTTCTCCTTTTTGTTTTTTCCCAAACCAAATTGCAGATTATTTTAAAATCTTTTCTTTTGAGCTGGCACTATGAGCACTTTTTAGTTTATCTAACTCTGACATCTAGTGCCTAAGTCCACATCACTTAATAACAGCAACAAAAGCCTAAGCCAACCATAGAGACTAAGATATTTAACAAAGAGAATATTACATCAAATCTGTCTTGTCTTGCACAACAAATCTGTGTCGTCTTAAGGTAAGTTCATTCCTGAGTTCACAGTTACACCACCAGCTTTCTAGAAGCAGTATCGATTTCAAAGAATTAAAATATGTCTAGTGGAAAGAAAGTTTCAAACTTTGCATGGGAGCTCTAAATGTTCTAAGGGAATGTTTCAAGAAGTGACTATGCTCTTAGAAAAGACATAACTCTACCCTGGTGGGATCCCACCTGCAGTGCTGCATCCAGCTCTAAGGGTGCCCAGCACAGGAAGGACAGGGACCTGGTGGGGCAAATCCACAGGAGGCCACCATGGTGATTAGAGGTATGGAGCACCTCTCCTACCAGGAAAGGCTCAGAGAATTGGGACTGTCCAGCCTGGAAAAGAGGAGGCTTGAGGTGATCTAATTGCAGCCTTCCAGCATCTGGAAGGAGCCTAGAAAAAAGATTAAGAGAGATTATTTACAAGAGCCTGTAGGAACAGGACAAGGGGGAATGGCTTTAAACTTAAACAGGGTAGGATTAGACCAGCTATTGGAAAAAATTCTTTACTGTGATGGTGGTAAGACACTGGAACCGGTTGCCCAGAGAGAGGAGCTTTGGATGCCTCATTCCTGGCAGTTTCCAAGGCCAGGCTGGATTGGGCTCTGAGCAACCTGGCCTAGTGAATGGTGTCCTTGCCTACGGCCAGGGAGCTGGAGCTAGAGGATCCTTTGAAGTGTGTTCTGACCCAAATCATCCTATGATTATGATAATGGCTTTCTTTGCACTACAGGTACCAAAAATATGACTATTCTTGTGTTAATAATTCTTTTTCACAGAAATGTTGGAAGAATCATGGAAGAAATTGTTTGAAGAAGTTCATATGCAGATACTCTCATTATAAATACTGTTTTAGCTGTCCTTTATAGGATGCTACATACTAGCATTTCCTGGAACTGGCATCCTGAGTCTGAGTTTTCTTCAGCAGCACTCCAAGTTTTTGACATGGCTTTTTGTGTGATCAGTTTGTCTTAACGTTCAAAGTAAGATCTAATAAATCAGCTACTCAGAGTTATTATAGCTGCCTACCACCTCTTCTTTTGATGCAACACCGAAACAGATGCACTTCAGAGGAGAAAGGAATTCCATCAGAAAACACATGGAAGCAGAAGACAAGCTGTCCTCAGATACAGCCATCTGTGATAGGCACAAAACCTTAGTATTTAGTATATTTAATGCAGTTGTATTTTTACTAAGAGCATATATTTATATTTATATTTATATTTATATTTATATTTATATTTATATTTANATTTTAAACCATAATTTAATCATTATTTAGCATAAGACACAAAACTTTAGTATTTCTGAGCTGCAATGAAAACTATGCCCCTTGGTTGCATATCCCCCATTGCAACTATAGTAAAACATGAGTTACCATGCAGTCCTGTCCTGCAATCCAGTGCCAAGGAATCCATCCGTCCATCCGTCCATCCATCCATCCATCCATCCATCCATCCATCCATCCATCCGTCCGTCCGTCCGTCCGTCCCTCCCTCCCTCCCTGCAAGAGTGAGTTAGCCTTTTCACTTGTCTCATGTCACAAATCCACTGACAGAAGGGCTCAGATAAACTGAATGACAGAGAGTGACATCACCTGGAGGACAAAGAGCATGAACTCCCCACAGAGCTGTTAATGACCAGCAACACTGACTGTAGGAATTCATCCATTCTTACCCTATGGAAGTTTGAAATTCAGAAGAGGGAGAGGAAAAGAGAGTGAGGAGCAGGTTGCATGCCTTGCACGTGCTGCTGAGTCAAGAGGATGCTCAGGCAGTTACCAGGGAACCATTAGAGCACTGTAGATCCATGTTTTAGCTTGGATTATGATCAGGGCTCACATAAGACCTGTTGCTAAAACAATTATTCGCAGTTGTGGGAGGCAAACAAAGGGGCTTGTGCTTTGCCTATGCCTTGGACTAAGAGTCTGAAACCCTTTGCTTACTTACAGAATATCTTATTAAAAGGGCTGACAAGGCAAGACAAGAAATTTTTAAGAGTTAAGTTCTGTGGAATTAAAAAATGCTAGAAATAAAATACTTTTACCAAAGATGGAGACCATTTTTCAACGCAACTGCTGATTAATGACCTGTTTCAATCAAATATTTAAACCATTCTTGTCTAAACTGCATAAAGACAGAAAAAAGACTTATTAAAAGAGCTCTCTGTGTTTCTTGGCAACAGATTGTTTGGTTTGTCAGAGTGAAATGCATTTTCATAGGATCTCTGATGGAGCTCAGTAGGAAGGTAACACATACAAAAGAAATTTGACTTGGCAGTCTGAACTAAATGGTTGCAGAGTGATTAATGATAACACTACATTTCCATATTTATATAATATTTATATTATTTATATAGCAACTTTTAAAATAGTATCACTTCTAGATTTTCTGTAACAGAACCCAAAGAACTTACAGTACCCCTGGAAAGGCAATCCTTTGCTGTGCCAAAATGGTCAACAGGGACTCAGACCTGAAAGGAGTCAACCTTCCCATAGGCTGCAAGATACTCTTGGCTTTTTAATTATATGAAAATCTGGGAGACTAGAGGAAATAGATGTGTGTTTCCTCTGTATTTCCTCCTCCCAGTTATTGAATAAATAAACTGTGAACAATCTTCTAAATGCTACAAACTCCAGAGTTCACTGCCCTTCCCATGCGAATGGTACGGTGAGCTCATGGTGTAGTATGGCAAAGAACACAGCCTGTGATCATGGCTATAAACACTGTGTGAGCACAGACACAACTCTACACATGGCCACAGCAGCAAACCTTGAAAATGAATCATTCATTATATAATATATACTCAAAATAAGTCACTTCCAGATATTTGAATATAAATATTTGTGGCGTTACAAGGCTTTATGATCTCCCACATTTATCAGTAGCTCGTTCCAAGAGCACAGGATTTTGAAAGAAATCCAACCTCCCATTACAGAGAGGAACTCAGCCTAAGATGGTCCCTAGGTCTCCCCCAATAATGGACCTTAACAAACAGACATCACACATTAAGCAGACAGACAACAGACAAAACTATATCTGACAACAAATCCTTCAGATTTTCTAAGTTGTGGCTGAAGATGTTCACCAAATGCAACCTCTGCTGAGGGCTTCATCTCATCTGACTTTAGGACTTTGCTTTTTAGCTCAGCTAAGCAGTTCTAGTAATAAAAAGCCAAAACCTACAAGCAACTTCTCTGGTCACTGAAATTTTGGGGTCAGGTCTGTTGTTGAGGTGGATTTGCCTCAGCTGAGTCACTCAAGGGAGGAATTGTCTCCTTGCACACTAACGTCTCTTCCACTTAATAACAACAGAGCTGCCAAAGCTTTTTGTAACCTTAAACCCATCAGCAGGGTTTTGAGAGGAGATGCCAGACCAGCAAGCCCTCCTGTGTAATTTTATCTGTGTGCACAAAGTACAAGGGTGCAGCCCAGAGGAGGGGTGGCAGCGGGCACCGCGGTGTGACGCACAATGCTGCAATTCCTTACAGATCCTTGGGGGATTGATTTTGGGCTCCTGGGGCAAACTGAAAGCAGACAAAAATGCATTTGGGTTCAATCCCAATGTTTCCCCCATTAATATTTGATATTCTTAAGCACCTTATCTCAGAAGTGCTACCACCACCAGTGATGAGCTTGGCCTTGGCCAGCATTGGGTCTGTCTTGGAGTTGGCTGCTCCACTGGACATAGGGGTAGCACCTCCTCACAGAATTCCTCTCTTCAGCCCCCCTCAGAAACCAAAACCTTGTCACAAACACAGCACAGATAAAGAAACTTTACATCTGAAACATTTTCACCAAACTTGTAAAAACTAGTCTAACTTGTACACTGATTTTCTATTAACATATTTAAAATTTAAATTTTTGAAGTTTTAAGTTTTTCCACTATGTCAGAGAGGATGTTGATGCTTTCTCCCCCAGAGAAATCAAAATATTGTTTGTGAATTATTTAAATTAATAACAAATTACATAACTGGTAGAAACAATTTTATATTACAGTTTGGGAAGGAAGCAGGAAATATTGATACCTCAGGGGAAATGCAAGTAACAAAATGTAATTAGTCGTATTAATTTCTGGCCAAAATATTATATTGTGTATCTACACACTTATTAAAAGTTTTACTAAGGGACAACAACTGGCAAAGACTTTCTAATTGTAACCAAGAGACAGCAATGATGATGTTTGGCTGTTGCACATCTTATGTCAGGCAATGCATTTTCTGAAGTGCTGGGGAGACTTTGTGATGGGTCTCAAGTAAGGTCTTGGGAGACAAAGCATCTTTTGAAAATCCAGGATCCATTCTTGAACCACTCTGTTCCCCAGCATTAGTCTGACTGATTTGTGATATCTGATGTGAATGTGTGATCAACTCACAGCAACAGAACAGAAGCTCTGTCATTAAAAAAAAGAAAAAGGGAATATTGTTCAAAACTGGCTTTTTTCAGTGAAGATTCACAGCACTCTGCGACTGACTTATGTTTATACTCAGTGCCATTCATGGCTTCTCCAAAAATTTTATTTCATATGAATGGAAGAAACCATTGCAGAAGTAAACCTTGCTGGCCACTCACAGATAGTTTCAGTTATCTGCTGCTAGTGAGGGTGCCAAAGGGCAGCTTGGCTCTGCCTCAGAGCTGATCTGAAGCAGAGGTTTCACACCTCCTGCACACCATTGGGAACCTCTGCAGAATGCAGCAGCCAACACATGCCCATGCTCTGGCTGCATGGGGCACCTGGGACTTTCTTCTCGTGCTGGAAGATCTCTCAGACACAGTGTAGAGCCACCAAAACCTCTGCAGCCACCAGCAGAGGTGTGACAGTCCTGGACACATCCTGGAGTTGCTTCTCAGTCTGGGGGAAGAGCTGGGAGTGTTTGGGCAGAGCTGGCAAACAAACACATTCACAGCTAATTTCTTCCTGAATTTGGCACTGATAGATTTCTCAATTTTCATGTACTTTCATCTAGATTAAGACATAGTCTTAAGCAACTGTTTTCCTCTAACAAATGCCATGAAGATAAACTCCCTGTATCAACACTGGTAGGCCTGATCTGCACTGCAAAAGATCTTTGGGTTTTCCTTATTCAAAGACTACAGGTCCACTTATCTGCTGAGTCTTCATCAGACCTGGATGGTAACATTTTAGAGATTTTTTTATTATTATTATTATTTTCTTTTTTTCTTTTTTTTTTTTGGAAACAAGATGTTGATTCATCTTAACCACCTTTGCCTTTCTTCCTATACTTCTTCCACTGACTTTTTTTCAAACTGAAGCAATAGCAGTGAAAGCAAAGGCAACCTGTGTAACTGTAATTACTATTTCTAGTTGTACTATGAAGAAATAGACACTTTCAGTGTTGTCATCAATATTAAAAACATACATATGAATCCCTTTTGGTAAAAAATCAAATATGAATATATTGCTTGTGTACTTCAGGGCTAAACATCAAAATGTGTAAGAATAGTTCAGGCATTCAGAGACAGATGCATTGTTTCATCTTTATTTTTCAGAAATACAACTTAAAAACCCAGCCCTAATAGATGCAAAACAATGAGTGCCCCTCCAGAATTTCCTCAAAAGTTCTTGTCCAGAATAATCAGATTGAATTTATCTCTTGGAAGAAAATAAAATTCCCCCCATGTGAGCAGAAGCTTAGGGGGGTTTTTAGTCAGTATTACAGAATTTCCAAACAAACTACCAAGAATGGCTATCCTTACACAATAACTCTCCAGTTTTTCCATGAGCTTGGACCAAAATCCACAGTTAATAGTCACTCTTTCCCCAACCCATAACTCTGGGCAGCAGTACTAAAATGCACTAATTTGAGCTAACTGTGCTACAGGATTTCAAGAAGAAAGGTTATTTTTTTCCCTTCCTTTGGCAGGTTATTTTAAGGTGTCAATTCGAATTTTTGGCACTACATCAAATCTTTCTGCAGAAAAGCTGTTTTTATTCTCCACAGGACTCTTAAGTGTTGAAGTAATATACTTCATTCTCTACAAATTGTAATTTTTCCATTATCTTATTACTATAATTTTCCACAATGTTCTTGACAGCCTTCTTGGCTCTGCCTTACCAGAAGAAAGGGGTTTATTCATTTGTTTTTGTCTTATAATTTTTGACCACAAAGGAGGTGGCAGCCTTTGGTACACATAGATTGCTTTGCAGCAGAAAAGAGAAGAGCAGTAGCTGTGGCTGCACTGTAAAACCATATACACTTTACAGCTCTGTATTTCATGGGAAGAATAAATCTAATAACTGCAGCAATTATAATAATGGCAACGAGGTGTGAAGTGATATTTTACAATTCAGGAAGATTTTTCAGACCAATTTTGACTCCAAAGATTCCTGTGTGACAAAAAATTTCCCCTGAATGGTCCCGGTCTGAAATGTCCTGTGAAGAGGAATAAGGACCCATTTTTTTTTTTTTTTCCACAAAGGCTGCCATATTACTGCAATAAATCCCTCTATCAGCATTTCTCTCTGGACAATAAGGTGCTGCTGAATGGCAGTCACACTTCATAAGCTCAGAAAACTGAGAGTATTAAGTAATACAGCAATATAAAGCAATTCACTAGGAAAATGCACAATGCAACAAATCTGTCCTCCCAATTTTAGATGCTTCATTTCTCCTTAGTGCCTTAGTGTCTGAACTGCAGTGGTACTTCAGGTAATCCAAACTGAAGCAAGGCACTCAAGGGAAAGTGAAGACCTCTGACCTGAGCTGCACAGGCAATGTAAGTTATTCTTATTGTGTCAGCTCAGGACATTGGGAAAGCAAAACATTTAGAAATGGGGTATCATGTCCAACTTCCCATCATAATTGTTTGGGAGGAGAGAGACAACTGCTGTGCTTTTTCTGCTTAGCCAGGAATGAACCTGCCGTTTTGGATTTTAAAACAAATTAATCATGTCTCCAATCAGTTTTGATCAGTAAGCAAATGTTTCATTCCGTTCCTTGTATAACTTTACTGAAAGCAGGAGTCAGATTTTTAAGATTTTTTTTGGTTGGATGTTTAGTTTTGAGAGCTATTACCTTCCAGAAACAGCTGTTTAAGGGGTCAATGTGCACTGACAAAGGCGAGCACAGCAAAACTTCCACACAGTGAACTGCAGCATCTGCCCTGGGGAGATGGCAGCTCTCCTCATGGAGCACAAGATCATCCTACCATTGTTTCTTTCAGCTTTCCAGTCTCAGAGAAGGCTTCTAACTGCTGTCCTAAAAGAGGGGATCCGTCCCCAGAAGGCATTGAGAGAGACTACAGGAGAGACTGGACTCTCAGCAAGGCAGCTTGCAGCACACTTACTGAACTTATTACAATCAGGAGCTCACAGATAGTCTGGTGCAAGGAGAAGATTTCAGTGTTTTCTTGCCCTGCACAAGATTCAGAGCAGCTGGCAGGATTAAACACTTACCATTCCTTTTCTGCTGCACCAACAGTTCTTGCCATCTGTATGCTAACAGACTTAGCTTTATAACATTCAGTGTTATAATTGTCTCTGGGAGCTGAAAGATGACTGAAATATAAGCTTTTATAAAATGAGCATTTTCCAAATCACTGTGTCATGAAACAGTCACTTAAGCTAACTGGAAAAAAATTGATACCAGTTCAGAAGTTCAGGTGAACTTGAAAAGAAAATAGTAGATCATACAATTAGGTTTTGAACATCTCATTCTGTTCTGTTGAATTAGTACTCCAGTGGGACAAAGAGCTCAAAACTGTGCTAGAAAGCCCCAGACAGCTGCCCTGTAGGTCCTGCAACAGTGAAAGGCTGTTAGCCCACCCTGAGCATCAGGAGTCAGTGGGAATAGCTGCATGGAGAGGCCAACAGCTCCACACAGACTTGCAGGGTGAATGGAAATACTCAATTTCACTTGCATTTGCAGCACAGCACTGCTGAATTGAAGCCAGTCCCCAACTCTTAAGGCCTTGAAATAACCGTACAAAATTGTAGGGTAGTTATTAACACTGCTGGGGAAAGTAATGCTGTAAGAACCTCTCAACAGGTTCATCTGTTCTTTCCTTGATCTTCTTCCTGCTTTAAAAAGGCTGATGACAAACAGAGGATGATACTCTTTTGCCTACAGAGAGATCCTGTGTATTGAAGCTGCAACTCAATCATCTGTGAAGCTTTTCAGAAATCTTCAGCACTGCAGCAAAATTTAGTGTGGCTTAGCTTCCAGCTGGGAAAATAATAGGTAGAAGTTTTGTGCCTTTATTCATGGGAGAAAAAAATACATGGATATTTCTACATGAAATTGTAACAATTTCTTTTCTGTGTATAAATAATTGACAATAGCTTGATGTAGGGGAAGGTGGTAGTGACTTTGAAATTCAGCCCTTTACCTGCAACATAGTATGCTTAAATCTTTTGGCCTCATACATATATTTAGCCTTACTCCTTCAACCCAGAAGAACAGGGAAATTACTACAGTGAGCATTTTTATGTGAAAATTTATTTCTAGGTTGCTGCAGTACCTAAAGTTAGATAGAAAGAGAAATAAAAGGTTGGGGTTTAAATTCCATGGCCTGTTACAGTCTGTTTAAATTACTGCAGATCAAAACCCTATGTAGCCACAATGAATTACACTGGAAACGAGCAAAACCTGTGAATGCCTTGCCCAAAAATTTAAGATATGCCTGTAACAGTTTCACAGTGTTGGCTCAGCCTAAGCATGCTTAAAATAAAATGAGCACTTGGTGCTTCTACAGCTCAGGCCCAGCAGCCCCCTTGCACTGAGCCCTTTTGGGAATTTTGCGATAATCTCAGGAGTGTGCTCCTTCTTTTCCCAGAGAAAAAGAGCACTATGTCAGGTTCTCAGAACCAAAAAAAAAAATTAAGTAATTAAGTTCCCTGAAGGTCCTACAAGACAAGCTACCCATTGCTGTCAGCTGGGGCTTGGGCAGGTCAGGACCTGGGCAGGGATCTGCCAGGACTAACAGCTCACAGCTGAGCGAGGGGGCAGGCAGGACCCTGCACTGAGCTGCTCCTCAAGGAAAAGAAGCCACAGAACCACATTTTCTTATTGCACTTGGGGATTTATGATGGATGTGCACTTTTGAAAGCTCTGTCAGGTAAGGGAATGCCTTTTTTACGTGACTTTTTTTTCTGAAGTAGCTTTAACATTCCTTGTGGAATGCTAGTATACTTTAAGCATCGTTGGTTCTTGTGATGACTGAGTTTTACTGGTGCTCTAATTCCTACTTGTATGGTGTCCCAGCAAGCCAGTTCTCAAAGCCATTGCCAGTGAAGAGCATTCTAACCAATGCTCTGGTCCATGATGTGGTTAAACTGGGGGTTAAATTCTGGCTGCAGAAATCCCGTTGGAGAAGGTGAAAAGAACAACTTATTTGTAGGTTTGAGCACAAAGTGTTGGTTATTTACTTGTTATGTAAACTGAGAAATATGAATGCCCAAGCTCTTCTTTTTTTTTTCTTCCATGGCTGTACATCTTTAGCTGTTTATCCAAGCTATTATGCTTGCACCTGACAGGTTGTACTCTAGTGTGGGAGGAATAAGTCTGAAATGTCATCCCAGAATATCCCTCTCTGTCAACATCTAGGGCTTTTTCAGTAGGTGCAGAAAACTTCACTGTTGGGAAGGAGAGTAAATTTTTTTTTCTAGCTGAGGGAAACGAAAGTGCCTCTGCAAAGGGTGTGTGTGGGGGAGGGGGGAAAGTAGGGAGTGAAACAATTCATATATTTACATTCTGGGATGAGGAAACGAATGATATTCCGCAACACTCCAGTCGATAGCACCACAGTGGTAGCTGATTAGAAGAGGAAGCATTTATGTTAATGATCTTATTTTGTGATTCAATTTCTTTCAAATTCTACCATCTGTTTTAAAATTCATGTTTCTCTCAGGACGCTAATAAGTACACGTGGTTTAATGCTGCATGCTAGGCACCAGTAGCTCTCGCTGATTTAAATGAAAATTGTATTTTGCTTCGATCTGGTCTGCTAGATCTGGTCCCTGTTTGAATCACAGTTGCTGGAAACTGTTGGAGAGAGAAAGATTTATAGCAAGATATGCTCGCTTGTCTCTTCTGCACTATTTGGAAATGGTCTGTCAAAAATGAGGCTGAACTTTGTAATGTTTGGAGTTGTATTTTAGGCCAGGGGACTCATTTATGGTAGGCCAGTGTCTGGCTTTCTTCATTAGTTGCTGCATGGCAGTTTTCATGATTAAAAGTGGCACTGTTTGGGCATTTGTTTCAGTTTATAAGTGAAAATTTATCTGGCTATTACTAAACACATGTCTTCCAAAATGTGAAGTCAATTTATCGGTGAATGTGAAGTTTCTTCCTAAGCAAGGAAGTCAGTGGTTTTGAACAGTTTCATGAAACTCTTATAAAAGAGGTGATGCGGTGAATGCTTTGCATTCAGGTTTTGTACAAAACTTCTAATGCCTAACACCTCCAATGGCTATGACACAAAAGTAGTCTGATGGTGGAAGTTTTCACCAACATCACATCCCCTCCCTCGAACCTGAAAGTTTAAGTTTACATTTAAGACTTTTCATGCAATAAAAGAGCTTGTGTGTGTGAAGCATTTATTTATGCAGCTGTTCAAACTGATGGCATGGAATAGGCAGGGAACAGGAGCAAATATGGGTTCCTCAGCTCACTCACACAACAAAAACTAGAAATTTTTTTATAGCTGTGTGAATGGCCATCACTTTCCTCTAGAGCCAGCAAAAAGCAAAGAATACAGTCAAATGCTGAATTTGGCTGGTTCCTGCAGATCTCTGACTCACCTCTCCTAAAATTAGCTAATCTTCATTTGTAACTTGTTGCTCAGTAAACACAGTTTAAAAACCCTAGAAGAACAATTAACATCAAGGGAAGGTGGCAATTATTTTTTGTTTTTTCTTGAGGGAAAACTCAAAAATTAATGCCATTAACTGGTGTCTGATAATGTCACAAGATGGACTGTGGATGAGCAAGCTGCAGTATTTTGTACCTCTCCCTGGTGCCACCTCAGACTCACTGCTGCTGGGTGATGTGTGAGAAGATACAAATCCTAAACAGGGATTTTTGCTGCAGGTTTGAAGCCCAGTAGATAGTACCTTTGTTCTACAGCAGATGCTGGCCAATGTAAAAATGTAAAAGTTAATGTTAACCTTGCCATTTGAACTCTTGGTGACGGACATAATCATTATTAGTTCAATCAAAATAAACAAACTTCAATAAATCTATATTTTTAAACTTAAGGTCTTTCTTTCAGTTGTTTTCATGTGAAGCCTTTCTCTCTTTGAAGATAACTGTTGAGATAATAGTTTTTGCATCTGAAATAACAGCTGCACTAGCCAAGAGAGTTACAACAGGTTTTGTGCTACAGAAAAAATAGACACATCTTCCCAAAACTGTGGATTATTTTTCCTGAAAGAGCGACCCTTAACTCAATTTTAGTTCAGTTCAATTCATAGTTGGACATTAATACTAAGCAGCTGAAGAAGATCCCTGGATTTGCATTTTTATGTCTTTTTTAGTACCAAAAAAAATTCATCATGAGTAAGTTCATTTTGAATGTACTAATAAAACTTAATCAGAAATAACTGTCTTTAATTCTGAATGTTAGAAATCGTATACAAGTCTTACATCTTAAAAAAAACTCATTTGCAAAGAGGATTAGGTGGGATCTTCTAACGCTCATTCCATTTCATCTGCTTTACTAATAAACTATAAATACTCATTGGAATTATGTCAGGCTCACTGTGCACCTGATCCCAAGAGATGCTGAGTGTCTGGGCCCATGAGGACCAGCACTGATGTCCTGCTCCAGCAGCACTCCTGGAGAGTTTTCTGCTTTCTGAGCTGCCTGCTTTAGCCAGAGCTCTTCTGCCCCCTCTTGTCCCCGCTTTGGTTACATGCAGTCAGTGTTTCTTCCCACCTGGCCTCCAGCATATTGCAGCTCTTCTGATGTTCGTGCTGCAAAAGGATGCTGTAGCTGCAGCTGATCTCACAGGGCACCAAGCCTGTGGGGGCATGCCTGTGCTTAGGTTTCTACTTTGTGTATTCACTTGGGCCTTACATGTGTGCAACTAATTCTGTGTTTCAGGAGGCATTCTATAACATGAAGTGAGATAAAAATTGCAGGTGTTTGCATCCTGCTGGCAGTCATGGGTGGGGAGGAGAGAATAGTCACAAGCACAGAAAAATCTGGGATTCCAACACCAGTACTGAGCGAGTTGTGCAATGTAACTACAGCAAAAATCTGTCCACTCAAGGAGTCACCAGCCCCACCATTTGATAACAGAATGTTGATTAAAATGGTGAGAACTCTGCTTTGGCATGTGTCATAGTCAGGGGTTTGCAAATTCTTGCTAAAAATGCCACGATGAGGTGAGACTTGAAATGGATGTGGGTGGAGGAACAGAGGAAGGGAACAATATATTAGGGGCACCCAGCGCAAATGGGACTGTGATGGCATGAAACTGCTACTACTGCCCCTGTGATACTTTCATTCAGTGAACAGGAGCACAGAAACAAGCTGAAAAGCATATTTCAGGTAACTCCATCCAAGCAGTTTTCCTTTTAGTGGATTTTACAACACTACAGTGCAGCACTGTGCAATAAATGAGGTTGATAGCCAGTCTCCTGGATCAAAGTGCCTCAGCAATTATCCAGCATAGCTTGCCAGTTTTCCTGGGCCTGCCAGAAACAGGCTCTGAGCCACATGTGGCACCTTTGGAGCAGCAGGATACCCTGGAGGCTTCTGACTGTACAAACACAGGGACACTCCACGTTGTGGAGTGGGGAAACTGAGGGAGTCGTGAAGGAAGGAAACAGCTGGAAGCTGTTTGCCCTGAAGAACGGCTCACCTGCTATACCATTACCACCAGTGTCCCCTCGAGATTTTCCTTGAGAAAGGGGGAGCCATTGCTCAAGATGAGATGGACACCATCTGGTGGTGGCCAACTGCTCTTTCTTGGGTCAGACCGAAGGGAGCCATAGCTTTGGTAAGTCAGTAGTGCCTTGCAGACTAGGGCACGTTGAGCCTGGGAACTTCCCTGTGTTTGTGTGTCTCTGCTGCGACGTTTGACAGATGGCTCTGCTCAGACAACTTGTAAAGACAAATAGAAACAGTCTTGGAAAGGTGGGAGGAAAACTAAATGGATGAAAAATACCCAGAGAGTCTTGTGTTCATCAAACCATGCACTTACTGCAATATTACAAACTTCTGAGGCACCTCAAATTGCACTAAAATAATATAAAGCATGCTTAATAAAATTTTACTTCTCTTCTGGGTTTTGAGATGCCAGAGTTCCCCTGAGGCATATTTACAAGTTTCCTTTGTAACTAGTTCAGTAGGAAAATATTCCTTAATTGATTAGAAAGGGTTTTTTTTTTTTTTAGCTCCAGCAGCCAAAGCTCAAAGCAAACCCCATGACGAAAAGTTTCAACTTATTGATAAAAGCTAGTCGTCTTGGGGTTTGTATGTATGTATTAGGGGGGAAAAAAACGGTTAGACCTTTCTTTTAGAAAAGGGTGTGGGGGCAAGATTACTGCCTGGGAACTTCAGTGAATAGACAGCTATGTAAACTGTCTCAGAAGAGCACAGAGGAGTAAAACTGGCCATAATTAAATCTTGGCTGGAAAATGTGAGAAAGTCCTAACTCAGAAGAGCAAAGCCCTGGGACAAACCCTTGTCATAGTAACTGGGCAGTGGTGGGCAGCAAGAGGAAGGGGACTTGGCTCATGGAGGGAACAGAATTGGGTGCTCCACTCCCTTCATTAGCATCCTTAGAGGTTTCATGGTCTTCCCAAAAAGAGAAACCTCTACTGCGGCAGCTCCCTGGTGGTGCTTGTTTGAAAAGAGCAAAGAGCTGCTAAATCAAGTCCAAAATATTTCAACTGTCTCATTTTATCTCCATAGTAAGAGAATGAAAGTTTCTTTGAGATACAAACCAATAATGATCTATACAGTACTTAACTATGTATCTAATAAAAGACAAAATTATATTTGTTAGACTGAGTCCTTTGTTAGCATGTCTCAGATCACGCTGGGATGCTGATTGGGCATGACATCAGGAGATATAAAAGAGACAGAAGAAAAATAATTTGTTCAATTCTAGCTTGTGGCTCTGCTGTTGTTCTGTATTTAAATCATTAAATGCTTCACAGATTTCTTTTTTCTGGTCATATCAAACAAATATTCTTTGTTATAGCTTGTGAAAGAAGAAAATGGATTTCAACTGTGCTCTCTAAATGAAGACGTGTACAATCACTTGCTACAAATTATAGTGTAGTAAATGCAATTAATATTGTGATGTGACTCAGAAGTGACCTTTCCCAGTCCCCAGCACACAGGCTTGCTCTCACAAATGTACTGCTCTGAAAAGCTAATGCATGTGCTGGACTTACTAAAATGAAAAATATAAGCTGATTTCTCCTCACCCCAAGCTGTCATCAAGCTATAACAAGTTATAACAAAAAATTATGCAGGTCTTCGAGCCTTCAGGGTTGAGGTGTATAGCCTGCTGGCCTGCCAGCCTGCTGCAGGGACACCCTTACAGCTCTTTACATTATGTCCTCCACCAGAAAATTCCACACAAACAGCAGCACTACCGTGCTGCCAACTCTGCAACCCCAGAGCATTTAGCCAGGAATGCAATTTATACCTTTTCAGATACATTAGGAGGAATACACAAATGCAATTTTACACGGTGTCTGGATTTTAAGCATTGTGATACTCATTTTAATTCAAGCCAGAATAAGGTTAAACCGAACAAATATTTTACTTATGAAACTCACACAGTTTACAGAGTTTTTTGAAGACGCAGCACAGAAAGGAAAGGAAACTGCATGCAGTCAAGATGTCACATGAGACAAACTCAAAGGTTTCTCTTCCCACAGCCCAGTGAAAAGCAGACTTAGTCCACATGCATTGCTGTCCTGAATATCCTTTGTCCTTGAGAACCAACCTTGGGAGGTATCTTGAATGGGGGGCAAAGGGGTGCCTCATAGTTTCCCTACCCTGTAACTCATGGCTTGAACCGAAGAGAAGGATGCAAGGATATCCTTCAATCTCTCACCTTTCTCTTCTTTTTTATTTATTTGTTCTATTTGTTACCTTCTGGAAATGCTGGTGACGTTGGTCATGGCCAGCCATTGCCATCTTCCATCTGGATAACCGGTGGATTTTATTTGGTTTTACTTTTGTGTATCCTCATTCAAGTTAGATCTGACCTCTGGAGATCTGTAGTCCAAGCCTTGCTCCAACACGACCAACATCTAAGTCAAATCAGGCACTCAGGATCTTGTCCAGGGGAGTTTTGAGTATCTGCAAGGATAGATTTGACATGCTCCCCAGGCATCCTTTTGCATCCTCAACTACCTTCCCTGGAGGTGGGGGAAAAGAAAGGTTGGTTGGAATTTCCCTTGCTCCTACCCAAGACCACTTCTTTTTGTGTGTTCACTGTGCACCTCTGAGAAGGGCCTGCCTGTCCTCTGACCTTCCTAGTGCTGGGGGCAGCCATGCCTCAGGTCCTGCCTCAGGCTGGGCATGCCCAGCTCTCTCTGCGGCTCCTCGTGCCTGGAGTGCTCCAGCACCGAGCTCCCCCTCTCCTCTGCACGCACAGGCAGCGTGCTGCAGCCACCCAGCAGGACAGCTGGTCTCCCACTTTATGTGGAATCTTTTCCCGCATGTGCTGAATCCCTTTTTGCCCGACCCACATTTCCCTCAGCCATGCCCTATGTTGCTGTGTAGGCAAGATCAGTGCCTACATCTTCCTGAGGATGACACTCGACAGTAGAGGAGCACTTCAGAGTGATACTGGGGTAATTTGGGATGAGGGAGCTCCTCCATCTTCCTGCTGGCCTTCTATGTGTAAATAATGCGCATTTGGCCTACCATTCTTGTATACTCTGACTTGATAGTGTTCCCTCAGTAGATCAAAAGGCTGTGACTTAATGTCTTTCCTAATGTAGCCAACATTTGACAAGTTATTGCTGAAGATACATACCATTTATAGTTTTACTTATTGTTTTACTATTTAGTTCTGAACTCCGGGTGACTACTGACAAAAATAACACTACTTTTAAAAACTCTCAAGTAGGCGTCTCCTAATTTTTCTTTTTCCATGGGAAGTTTAAAACAGTTGCTTCTTTCTTTTTTGGTGGGGGACAAAAATAAAAAAAAAGAGCATATTTCTAACACAATATCTCCTTTAAAAATACTATTAATAAAATTTCGTCATTGAATATCAGCTCACTGAAGTCAATGGCAGCAATTTTCTTGCTGAGCTTTTTTTTACACTCCTTTTCCATTAAAGGAAGAAGATTGAATCAGTCAGAAATATGAGTACGTTGCCTGTGGGGATTTCAGTTTAATTCAATGAAATCCTTCCCTGAGACAGAATAATGTCTTTCCTCCTCTTTTGAACCCATTTTTTAGCCTGTTTCAATTGCATATGTGATCTGAGATGATACAAGTGTGGTATCAGAGAAACACCTCCACAGTGGCAATACTACTTAGACTATAGGATGCCTCCACTAATAAACATGGCTGTCACCACTGGGATGGTCCCAGCAGGCTGGCAGGATCTTTTCCAATTCCCTTAATGAGTTAGAGGGGAGTGTCTGGAGGTAGAGAAATACTGCAGGATGGATTCTGCCGCAGGAAGCAATCCTCCTCCTCTTTCCTTGCCGCTTGCACCTCATGAGTAAACTCCTCCATGCTGCAGCAGTGGCTGTCTTCTTCCACAACTGGATGGACTTCAAGCCTGAGGAGAGCAGACTGAGACCTGGGGAAAGAGGCAGGGATAGGCTTTGTCCCTCAAAGTACAATTGCTTGGATAAATATCTGGTAACCTATTTACAGCAGACCACACATGTAGAAGGAGGGGTAAATTATTAAGGGCACAGAGCTACAACTCGCCAAGATTACTTACATCTAAAGGCTGAATTTGCAGTATCTGTGTAAAACCTATCAATCAAACCCCTTTGGCTTGAGTAAGGATTCCTGATGAAATCTGAGGGGCAAGAGACACAGGAGATGCTATGCTGATGCTATAGGATTATCCTTTGGGAGCTGCTTCCTTCCCCTGACTAGCACAAGCTGGCACTCTGAGCACAATGGTGCCCCGCCCAGCACTCAAGTGTGCCTCATTTTTTCCAGGCTACTGCAAAATTATAGTTCATCTGTCCGGGCCAATTAAGTCTCATATTTAGAATGGCTTTTTTTTTTTCATTTTCTTGGTCAGATAAATCTCTTAGCCAAAGAGTCAGAATTATTACTTTGCACACTGAGCTTTTAAAAGTTCATTTTCTGTGCCTGTGTGTTGAGACCTCGGTTCAAAGCAACAGCAGTGTAATAAATTGTTCCTGCTGGAGAGAAGCCAGGGGAGTTACTCAAAATGTAACGAGAACTGATAGAATCTGGCTGCCTTAGTGTGTTGAAAGTCAGTCTTAATTTCTTTTAAAACTGGAAGTTAACCAAATCCCTACCTTTTGAGTAGTCATTGTAATTGTGAGGTTTTGCATATTTACAGTGCTTGATTGTCCCTGGGGTTCCCACTAAGGCAGGTATTTCCATGGAGCTGCCTTTGGCTGCCTTGGAGACCTGGCAAGGGCAACATCCCCAGACCCCTTGCTTGGGAGGGCAGCACTTCTCTGTGCCCTGGGTTTCACCTGTGTAGGTCAGGATATGGCTGCCGTTATTCTGTCCCTTGGCTTTCTCTACTAAACTTGTCTTCAACAGAAAAAAAATAAAAATAATAAAAGATCTTCAAGCCAAACCTTTCTTCTTTGCCTGGATATTTCAGGGTATGGAAATGTAAGCATACGCCTGAAGTTTATTAGGCGTGCACATTTTTCAAAACCAGATGTAATTTTAAACATTTGACATTGAGTTTGGTTGAGTTTTGGCTCTGGAGATGTTCTACTGCATGTAGGCTCTGGTGCATCACGGATGAACAAAGCTATGGCAGATTCGAGACTGATTTTGTCATCCTTCAGGGTAAGTGAATGATAGTCATTCACTTGCTAAAACTGATGAATCAGTTGTAGAACAGAGGCTTTGTCCAGTGAAAACCTATTCTGAAATGTTATCACAGTGAGTGTCTTTGATTATGATAGTATAAGAACTTTGTGAAAAAAGAATATAATAAGCTCATATTCACATGAGAGTCTGTTTCTTGAAAGCCTCTAAAATTCTTCACTTCAGGTACTGCAAAGTTGGAAATAAAAGTAGCCAACATAAAAAAAAAATAGCTATCTTTCATTTCATAAATCTGTATGTTAATTGAATAATCAGAGCTTTCATCGTCTCCCTAAATTAAATTACCATTTGTCATCCTGTCATCATTGGCTGATATGAGTAATGTCTGCTACATATTGCTCAGTCTGGTACCTGGCACGTACAGGGATTTATTATCATACCATGTTTCATCTCTCACATAACTGCTGCTTTTAGTCCTGTCCCTGAGCTCAGCTACCTTCAAAGCCTAGCTTGAGCTACTTTTCCCATGATTTCCATCAGGATCTTTTTGATAGGAATAGTGTGGTCATATCAGAAACTCAGTTTAATGGTAACAGGGTTTTGAAAGCTAATTGCTGATTGAAAAAACTGGAAGATGGGCTTTTCCCCGTCAGGCTTGCACTCACATTCTTCCCAGCTGAGGTCTAATGTGCTTTTTCAGCACAAGTCAGCATTCGGTGCGAAACCTCTAGTTCCAAAAAAAAAAAAAAAGAAGAAATTTCTGGAAGAACCTAACACAGAAGTCACAAGCAAGCCTCTTTTCTTGGGGTTTTTTTTCCCCGTGTTATAGGATAATTGCTCAAGACTTTAGGATCTGATTCAGATAAGACTTAAGAACTGGCTTTCATGTTTTGATGGGATATGTAAGAAATCAGTGTCTTCATTTTGTTCTCCAAAATTTTGACGCGTATCTGCTGAAAAAAAATTAGTTGTAGAATTATCTCTTTGTCTCTTACTAAATTAGTGCTCAGGCAAATATTCATGTTTAACTTTCATACTCTTTTCTCTAGTCCCTCTAGAATTACCACCCTTTTGACACTTTTCTCCAAGCTATATATGAATATCTTTGCTTTGGATCATTTTTCTTCAGAGGTAACATTTTCATATTTTCAGGCCAAGGCATCATGTTACTGTCTGTCCTGCAACCTTAAATTTTTCTCATTGATGACTGGAACACTTCCAGGTTGAGGACATTTTGTAGCCCTAATAATGCATTTATTTTCTCATTTAAGCCAGGGCTTTAAATGTGTCTTACAAATAAATGTACCAAATACTTATTTCTGGTTTGGGTTCATGCTTGCTTTAAATCTTTCTAGTTTACAACCAAATTTTTTCGTTCTCCACTGCTTAGCAGAACAATTACAGAGGCTGATCTACCTTGAGGGCTGGCAAGGGCTTTGCAGGCTGTCTGTTATCTCTTTCAGCAGGGGATCTGGAAATATCCCAACTCCTTGACACCCTGTCTTTCCTGCAGTCAGATATTTGAAACCTTTCTCCCTCTTTCTCTGAGCTCTGTGGTGCATCAAGGACTGTGCTTAAGCAGGTCTGGGTAGTCTAATGCCTCTGGGCATTGTGAAGCATCAGGCATGTCCAAGACTGGAAGCTAAAAAAGAATGAAAATGCAGAGGCAAAATGAAGCATGTTTTAACGTGTATTGAATTCTCAACCTGTACATTAGAAATAAAATTCAGCTCTGACTAACTGGACACGATGCAGGAATGGATGTGAAATAGCACGGAGGTAGAGAGCATTGCTGCTCTCGCCCGGGCTAAGCAAGAGACCTGCAGGGCCATTTACACCGTGGTGGGGACAGCTCAGGCAGCTGAAGCTCTGCAGGATGGAAGGGAAGTCTCCAGGGAAGGAAAGGAAATCACCACTAAGCTTCTCCTCTTCCATAACCAGGAAATACTTTGCCCTACTGTCCCAGCCCTGCATCTGCTTTTGAAAAACTTCAGTTGACTACCACTTAGAGGCTGATTATACAGGAGCAAAGTTCAGAATACAAAACTAAACGGCCATTTCTTTCTGTTACAAATTCTTTAAAGTTTGACAGTCCTTCATCAAGTTGGTTCTCTGGAGAAGGGATTTCTCTTGTGCAGCAAGAGATTTCTAGTGAGAGCAGCTAACCTGAACATTGTGGAAAACTGGGTGTGTCCTGGGATAGGGAATGCAGCCTGGGACTGCTAACAGTGAACTGGACTTGCCTGGTCTGTCTCTTCCTGTTTGAAATCTCATTTCAGAAAGCTGTTCTTCACTTTGGGGATTTTTACCCAATATACCTCTACCACCTGGAGACCAGTTTAATGGTTAACTTTCATATACTTCCTCTATACTTTGATTCTAACTTATTGCAGTCCCCTACTTCATTTTCAGTAGAGACTTTGGCTGCCTTGGGACCTGAGTTTGTTTTATACATTCCTCCATCCACTCCTTGTACCTTCCAGAACTGGCCAGATAAAGAATGCTGAAAGTTCATCAGGTGCTTACAGTGTGTTTGCACACCTAAAATAATTCTACAGACACTGTACCACCACAGACCAGTTTATAACATACGCTAATACAAAATACATGCAAAGACCATATGGGACCATTTTTCCACTTGCCAAAGACTTGGAGAAGATGCATTAAACACTCCATTTGTAAAATAGCATCTGTAGAAGATTAGTCACTGTGAAAAGAACTAGATTACATCTGATATTTTGCAGAAATTTGTAATATAAGCTTCCAACAACACTCTGTTGCAGGCTCTCAAAGATATGAGAAAACAAGTGACAGGCACAGCAGAACTGGGAGGAGCCCATGTGCTGGTGATGCTGAGTTCATATTCAAAGTGATATTCTGGTACCTTATCTCAAAAGCACTCTTAAAGATGGGCATAGTCGGCGTGAATTAGTCTGGAAACACATGAGAGAATATTTTGATATGGAACAGTGTAGCTAAGAGAAGTTGGCACTGATTTAAGTAAAAGAATCAGAATAAATATTCTTGAGGACTGTGCAGGGGATTGGTTTTCTTTTTAAAGAAAATAAAAAACAACGCCAGTTGACAAGGAAAAGCTATCAAATAATTTTCACTTAAATACAGTAGTAGACTGAAGCCCATTGTGAAAGAATAATTAAGGATGGAGGTCAGGCTTGGATGGGGTGCTGAGCAACCTGATCTAATTGAAGATGTTTCTGCTCATTGCAGGGCAGGATGGACCAGATGACCTTTGAAAGGTCCCTTCTGACCCAAAGTATTCAGTGAATCTATGACACAGAAAAATATCCGAGAGGGGAAGGAATGCCGAGAAAGGCCCACAAAATTATGAACAGCAATGAGGAGAGGAGAATTTAGAGAAAGCTGATGAGAAAGGCAGTTTGAGATTCAGCCTCGTAACTGTCTGGGAAATCAGGCCAAAAAGAGAAAATGTGCAATATAGTGAAAAAGCTGATCATAGTTCATTTTCAGAAGCTGTAATATATCCAAGCCTTATCTACACTGACTTAGATTGTTTGGGTAGGATATTTTCATTTATAGTCAAACATCTGCTTATCCTAGCATAATGAATCCTAATAATCCAACAGGTTTTCAAATGTTATGAAATAGTTATCTGTGTAATGCAATTAAAAATGCCCACTGGTACTCTAGATCTCTATCCCTACTCTTCTCATATTCTCTGCAACTCCCTCCCATGTAACAGTAATTAAACCGCTTTTTAATTTTAATTAACTGTTAAACTACCAATAATATGAGTAAACTTTAATTAAAGTGGAATTTTACAAATGTTTCCCAAAAGTAATTCATAAAATTTTTAACACCATACTGACACGAAGTTTCCTTGAGTTACGTTGGTTGTCCTCCTCGGGCTGCTAGCACGTACATTTTTCCTCAATTGGATGCCTCTCCTATCTCTTCTGACTCCTGTTTGACAAACAGTACACTAGGATGTGAACACATGAAAAAGAATTCTTTTCACTCTGGCGGGCAATAAAAAAAAAAAGGGTTTTAAATTACTGCGGGCTAGCTTGTAATAATGAAATAATGAGGTTGTTAAAACCTTGTGGGGTGTTTGATTAGGTTGTCCTCTGCACTGAAGGCTTTCACTATCCAGAATTGTCTGACATCTCCCTATCTCAGTGGGGTTCCTGAAAACTTAGAGAAGAATAGCTAAGAAAAAATGAAATCATACCTCATACAGGTGAGTAACTTCTTTTCATTATGAAATACTGGTATATCATGCAGTTGAAATGGATTTAACAAGCACAAATTCAGCATGAAATGGAACAACATACTTTTCTGGCAAAGAATTCTTAGGGTAGGACAGCAAAATTCAGCAGACTCTCTACTGCAGCAGCAATCTCCTTGCTAGCATTACACCATCCCTGAAAGCAGCCATGCCTGCTTGATTTTATCAGGGTTTGTAATATGGAGGAAGAAAACTGGAAGCTGAGCTTCTCAAAGACTGTAGCATTAACCCATTGGCCAGCTGTGTACAGTATTTGAGGGATCACTAAATGCCTGCCCTAACTGCTACAGCATGCACTACACCTCCCTCACCCCTTAGCATCAGAAGAGCCTAAGTAAGAATTGTTTACACAAATTACAATACCTGAGCTCTTAAAGAATTCCTCTTCTGCATTAGGATGAAAATATTTCATATTCTTAGATTTTTTTAAATACATGTATTTGTCCAGATGACTTTTTCAGGCAGACAGACATAGTGTCCTGAATGCCTGTATCCACATTTATCCTGAACTCTCCAGTGAGAGCACCTGGCTTCATTTCTCTCAGAAACCTGAGACCATGGTTTCCACCAGCAGCCCAGCCCCTGAGGTCCTGTAAATTGGAGGCCACATCCCTCCTTCAGGTGAGAGAAATCAAAATCATGTTAGCTCTGCTGACACCCAGCTCTCACCAGGACCAGCTTGTGAGCTCTGCTGCACAGGTTCACCAGAGCTACAGCTGAACTCCATCTGCTCCAGGGCTTGCTCAAGTCCCTCTACAGTGGGGGACTAGTTACTAGTTCACTAGTTACTTATCCAGTATTTATTCACTAGTTACTTATCTAATATTTAAGTGCCACATGTGGTGGTGAAAAGAAAAGCAGGAAAGCACAGCTGATAGCTATCACCACTATGTAGAGCTACTGGTACTAAGAGGTGGCTTGGAAAATTTCTTAAGCTCAAAGCTAGAGTGGTTACCAAGAGCTTAGGAAATACCTTCTCAATGCTGGAAAAAAATCAAGTCTTTTTGCAGCAAAGTACTGTGCCTGTTTAAAGTTAGGATACCCTGACCCAGTATTGCAAGATTCAACTCCTTGTGGGCTTTGATGCCTTTCTGGAAGACGTGCTTTCATCAGCTGTTACTGGGCTTGCTCCTGGGCCCTCTGTGAAATGGGATGATGTGTTTGGAGTGCTGGACATACTGGGTGTTGGACTGCTTCCTCTGGTCTTAATCTACTGCTTCCATAGCTTAAATTCTTAACTAGGATGAATGGATAAAATAAATATGATTTTTTTGGTATCTGAAAACTGTATGGTTTGTCAAGGAAAGTTATGTAGTGAAAGTTACATCAAAATACAGGCCTTAAAGAATGTTCAGATAGTTTTCTCTCATGAATGTTGCTTTAGATAGCAGAGGTGAGCTTTTGGAGGATGAGAGGTTGCTTTTTTTACATTTTTGTCTAGTTTAAAGAAAAAACCAAACCCTTCCATCAGTATTCCTATGATCACTGCTTTCACCCTAAGACTTTGAAAGCTGCTCACCACCCCTCCTTACAAAGCTAGTGCTACAAGCCAGCTTTTAACCATTTTCTGACCTACCTCTGACATAAAAACAGCACGTTAAAAACCAAACATTTTGGATTCCATGAACAATGACTTTCAGTTTTCCTCAAGAAGAAATAACTGGAATTTGGCACTTAGACCTTTTTGTATGTTCCTCCACATCTGTTGTCCTCCTGTAGAGATCGAGTTGGTTTGCTGTTTTTTTGCTTGCACCCAAGCTCTTCTTTGCTATTGAAGTTTCTGAAGCATCTCCTCCTCAGTCAGACTGATTGTGATAGCTTCCTGCCCTCAGCCCAGATACACTCTCCCAAGAGATGCTATTCTTCCTCTGTTAAGCTTAAGTTGCCAGTGTTACCTACAAACAACACAGGGATCCTTATGATGCAAGAGAAAAAAAAAGGGCCAGGAGGGAAGAGTCAAAGGTCTCTTCCTCCATGTGTCTGAACCCAATCTCCTCTCTTGTCTTCCCTAGGAAAGTGTTGCAAATACTAAATTCCGCCTGCGAAAAGGTACTGGGAAATGGGGAGAATTGTTCTTCCCCTCCCTTGCTGTCAGATCTGTAGAGCAGAGACAGAAAGGCACATGCTGCTTGCACGAATTTTGCTTTCATATATTAGTGAATACTTCCCTCTGCAGGAAGCTTGAAGCTGACAGCAGCCACAGCCTCCGTCATCATAGGAAAAAATGCTCAAAGCCTGAAGTGGGATCTTATGGAAGATATTTGTGTTCTTTTAACTCTTGAAATTTTATTCACCTTCAAAGCAGTACATAAGATTTTCTTTCCATTCCCATAAGCAGCTATTTGCATTCAAGAATTCTAAAAATTTGACCTTGTTTGACAGTGGTTGCATTGCTAAATGCTTCTCCATGGTAGCTGTGCCGCATCTGTATTTTTGGGAAAGGCCTGTCCCATGTGGGTCCCACGTGCCTGCTGCCATTCCTGATAGCAGGTGCCATCCTGGTGGCTTGAGCACCGCCTTCATGGCAGCATGAGGAGCTTAAGGGTTACTGATGCAGTCTGTGATTAAGCCACTTTACTCTTTCTGTCTCTTAAAGTCTAGCCACAGACAACTTGGAACGATTTCCAGCCCTGGGGGCTCCTTGTTGGTATGGTGAACAACCGGGTGGGAGAGAAAGGAGCTCTCAATGACTGCTTTAAGCCTTCCCTTCTCCTGCCTCTTTGGGGCCTGTCCAGGCTCCAACTGCAGGAAAGCTGTATTTTAGACTGCTGCACCATTCTCCTTTTCTTCCCTCTGGTAGTCCACTAACCTGGACACTAAACCGTGTGAAGAGATGATGAACTGATCATTGATTCTCATACATGGCAACTGCTGTCAAAGAATTTGCTGAAAGAGAGGACTTAAAACAACTGACTTCTCAGGGATTGCTTTTACCTCAAGGGTGTGCATTAACCCAGTATCTTCCAGGTGACTTGCTCTTTAATGCTGTTTCACATTTAATAGAAATTGCCATTAATTTTCTAACTCTTGTTCATTGTTATATAGGATGTTACCTTTGGGTAGCAAGTAGTCTTGGTTCCCCCATCCCAATTTACTGTTTCTTTCCCATGAAAAAAAAAAAGGTAGTAATAATATTAGAGGGAGGAGGGAAAAAAAGGCAAATAGATGAAAATGGTAAGAATAAGGACCTCCTTTTCTTATTTGGGGAAAATTTTTGATGCAGTGGGTGTATGTAGCTCAAAGCAACAGAAATTTGCTTCACCAAAGTCAGTGACCTCTGCTTTCAGAGGAACTTTTTTGTTTCTACATCAGTTACAGAATGGGGTCACACACCAATTTACTTTTTACATTATACAAAAGAAATGTTAAAAAAAAGAAAAGCAACACTGTGTTCTGTCACAACCTTTTTACAAGAAATACACGGTGGTTTATTTTCCAAAGGTTAATAAGCTCCAGTGAGATTTTTATAAGCATGGAAAATATGTTTGCAATTCTGCACACTGATTAGAGATTTCTAATGATGTATTCTAAATAAACTTCAAAAAGCCTGAATTACAGCAACTGTGTGCTACTGCTGCTTCAGCTGATTATTCCTTACACCACTGTTCTATAGCTGCAGAACAAAGACAAATTCTGCCTGAGGGTTGTATCTGGCTGGCATCAACCTTGTACCCATTACACTCAAATCCTTGAAAATGGTTTAGTACTGTCACACATGTTGGGAATATTGAAAATATTTGCCAAGATACATGCTCATGTTAATAATGATGGGATTTGCTAGTTTGTAGCAAAACTGGGAGGGGTTTTTTTGCCTCAGTTGGAAACCTGATCTAGAAGGTTGTTACACACCTGAAAATTGCAATCCCCTGGCTTTCTGCAGTACTGGGCAGCACCTCCTTCTGGTCACTGAGGAAGTTTTTTTGTTTGCAGCTCTTCTTCTGGTATTCACCGTAATATTACACAATCTTTGTGCACCCTGGCCCACAGCTCCCTTAATTAGATAACAATACTAATTTTACCTAGGTTTGCTTGGTCCAAATTTCCATCAGAAATGCAAAAACCTGTCTTGATCAAGACACTTGAAGAATCAAATCAAGCTTATTTCAGCAGTCTGTAGACTAGAATGCTCAGGCTGCCAGGAAACTACTTTTAAAGTACCAACCCCATGTCTTTATCAGCATCATACTGTATCATTCTATCTCCAACACTGATTTTTGTCTTGGCCTTAGGAACCACTTGGTTTAAACACTCATTAAACAAGTTCCCTGTTCCCTCTCCTCAGGAGTTTTTTAGGAAATCCTAACCTTTTAACAACTTTCATATGTGATAAAAGCTAATCAACCAACTTGCTTTTCAGTAATTACTTTTTTCAAGGCTTCACTCAGCCACTTAATCACCCTTCCTTCTGTTCAGCAAAGCACTGGAGACTCTGGTCAAAGCCTGTTATTACAGAAAGCAAAGTGAATCCTGCAAAGTAAGTTTATGAAGGTACCATGTCTAAAATAATAATTTATTTTCCTTTTACACACACCAAATATGAACAGCATAAATTTAATATAAATGTTAATTCGTGTACAGAAGTCAAACACATTATTTCAACGTTAGAAATTGCAACATGTAAAAGAATTGTTATGCAGCTAATATCAAATGCAAATCAAATGAAACTGCTATAACTGCACCTAAATTAACAGCAAAAAGGACAATTTAATATGGTGATGAAATACACTGAACCAAAATACATAGTGGACCACAACAGTTGATTGCTTTTAAGAAAAATTACTCAACTTGAAATCTTTCCATTGCATTGTTTTCTGTCTACATAATATTCCTTTCTGACAAACAATTTTCAGATACAACAGCTTACAAACAATACTTGTATAGGTGAGGCCCTTAGACATTTTAACCACCTGGCCCATTCCTTGTCAATGAACTGAAATGATGTATAAAATTCCAAAAATAAGAATGGTCTACAGTATTAGTTTCAGATTGTTAAGAAGGTTAAAAAAAGGTTGTTTTTCTTTTGTCATTCAATAAATAAAGCACTTGACTGAGAAATGCCAAATAGTCACAATAAAAATAAAGATGGCTCACTCAAAATGAATTACATATATCTGATTTTAAAAATCAAAAATTATTTTCAGTTTAATGCTAAACAATGTTTTTTTAAGAAGAACATGGCCTGATTAGAAAGTGAGTAAGCTGCTGTTCCACAAGGCTACCACAGGCAAGCACAGGTGCTGGTTCAAGGGAGAGCCTGGATGAAAGTAAGGCCTTTATGAATATGAAAGCACACGAGTGTCCCAACAGAGAGGTGCTAACAACATGAGATACTACCTAGTGAGCTGTACATAAAAGTACATGTAACCTGTATTTGTCAAGATTTTTTTTTGCCTGTTTGTGTCTCCAAGAATTAACTGAGGTATTGAACCTCAGTATTATGACTACAGCAATGTAGCCTGATGGTACATTCATGTAAAGTCCTTCAAAATACCAGTTTTCCATTGATGTACTGCTATATCAGAAGCAAAGATTTTATTAGACATGTTCTTCCTATAAAATTTTGCACCAAGTTAATGGAAGGAAACTTGAAGATGTTATTTAAGTTTCATATTATTCATTTTTATGTATGAAAAGGCAAGGTTGCCAGAATGGTGTTTATTGGTTTGTTGGTGGGATTTCTTAACATTTGTTTAAGATTTATTACATATAATAGAAGATGAAAAAATTCTGTGTGAAAATATAAGAATAGGAATTGTGGCAAATTGTTTCAACACTAAATATAAATTACTGCTGTATAGACTATTCCAGGTAATAAAAATCTTTTAAACAAATTATATTTTAAAACCCAAATTTAATCAAACTAACCAAAACAATTTAACATTCAATTTCACTAATCTTTAAATTGAAATGCTTAATACACACGCTTTGAAGAATTATTCATCAATAAACATGGAATGTGAATTTCCAGTAATTATGTATCAGTGGGGTGTTCTTTTTCTTTTCATTACAAGATCCAAAGCAGTAAATTCCAAACTCCTCTTCTTCAGGGATATTCAAACCAAGTAGGGTGTACAGTTGGCTGTGGAAAGAGAGAGGGAGAGGGAAGAGAATTTGATTTCAGCAAACATACTGCATTATCCATTTCAAGATGGACTTAACCTTTAAGAATTTAAGGTAATGGTGTAATGAAAGCTTTCAGTCATGTGCCAATGCTGCATTCTTCCCTTTCCCTGCAGCACTAACTCAAAATAATTAAGAAACTGTTTAGTCAACTGCTCAAAGGGTTTTTTTCCTAAGAGCCTTAGTTTTAAAAGACTCCATCCTTCAGTAGTGAACGCACTGTCTCATCATATACACACACAACTTTTAACTGAACTTCATAATAATAACTCTTTGTTTCACCTTCACTGAACACACAGTATTAATGCAGACAACCCTTGAGTGCATATTAGATCATAGTCCTGAGCTGTATCAGCTACATGCTTTATACATATCCTAGCAGCAGTCACTCCTATTGCAAATTTAACACTTTAGATCAGAGTCTACACTGAACTAAGCACCAAGTTCTGCCTGATGTACACTGCAGAGACAAAACCCAACTCCATGGTGATCATCAGTGGAGTAGAAAAAACCACGTTAATTATATCCTGTTTTGAAGTGACTGACTCGACAGAAGGCAGACAAGTTATTTCACCAATAAATTCAGGCCAACATTGTTCTGTCTTATTTATTCTTTTCCAAGTTCTTTTACATAGGCCAAGATTTACAAATTTGTGTTCCCTATCTCTCAGCAGCAGCTGAAAAACAACTGAATCTCTGGGAAATATTCAGTGTGCCTGAGATGAGAAGCTTCCAGCAGTAAAGATAACACAGAGCATGGATTTAATGCCATTTTCAAACTGCCTTGTAAGCTTTCAAAAACCATTCTCATGCCATTAAAAAAAAAAAAAAAAGGCCTCAGAAGTGAGAGAGACACACTTAATTTCATCCACAATAGTGTATTCAAAAAAAAGTCAGAGGAGACAACAGTGTCCTTTACATGAAACTGACTAGCCAAAAAACAGTCCAAGTGTCCAGAGTAGTAAGAGCTCCCACTTCTGTACATAAATTTAAACCCAAGCTGGAAAAGCAAATAATTAAGAAATTTATTGAAAGTGACTCAGTCATTTTAGGAGTAAAAAACCATAACCTTCCTTTGGGCTGCACAACCAACAAGAACATCAGACTGTGATCCATCAGCAGGTACAGGGCAGTAGAGGTATGGTCTCCTTTGGAAAAAAAGCAACAGAAAAGCTCTACAAGCCTTCTTAGAGCTGTGTCTGTGAGCAAAGTACAACTTCTCTAACTAACAGTGCAAACAGTGCAGCTAAGACAAGGTCTTTGAGAGGGCAAAAAGCCACAATGAACAATCCTGAGAGGCTCACTCACCTTTACTATCCCACCATGCTGCATTCAGGGACAGCAATGTTATATATGCTTGCTCGGGGGCTGCAAGAAAAACCATTACCTGTAAGTTATCTGATAAATATTTCAGACTTCTAAATTCATACTGTTAAAAAACTTCTTATGCTATATTCTGAGCCTTTCTAAAAATCACTAAAAACACCCAAACCATGAATTACCACTTATCATCTGTATTTGCTAAACAAAGCCAGCAACTTCTGCATTTTTTTCAAACATCTTACAATTTGTGGCTGTTGATTGTTCCAAGAACAATATTAGCTTTTATAAAGTAAACCAAGGCAATCTTTAAGTAAAGAAAATTCTTACAACCAAACCTGAAAACCATCTCACTAGACCTTTAGGTTTGACGTCCAAAATCTAGAACAGCAATCTGCAGACCCATTTGTTCGGAGACTCAGATGCCAAATACAGACTCTTGAACTAGCTTATAGAAGTTTTATCTGTGGCTTGTAAATTGCTACTGCATGCAGTATTTGAGAGTTTAAACAAGTGAATTCATAGCAGTAAGACACAATGCCTGCTCCACCTATTTAAGTACCTTTTACTATAAAACTTCTATGTGGGGAACTAGAAGGAAGCTATTATTTATGTGCTATCGTTAGTTATTAAAAGGCTTTTCCTTGAAGATTTATCAGTGTATTTTTCTTATAAACACTTTAAAATAGTCTCTTCTGTCTGGAAAAATAATTTCATAAGTTGTGTCTCAGGGAGATGTAACATGAAACAGCACGTGTGAAAGTGCAAAGAACACCCTATAGTGGAATACCCATTTAAAACCTTGCAAATCCCTGAAACAGGAAACTTTACTGAAACTTCTCCCATTTCTCCCCATCATCCTGAAGTCAAACTCAGTAGGGAGAGAATTTCCCAGGACTCAGCCTTTGCTATAGAGACTGTTATCTTAAGGACTAGAAATAGGTTCTGCCATATTCTGGTATTTCCTTAAACCAGTGGAATTCCACCAGCAGCAAGTGAAAACAAACATACCAACCAAACAAAAAACCGTTTTCAAAAGAAGGCTCTGCTTTTCCAGGCTTCAGACATTTACTCTTACTAAAGAAGGGAAGTGGGAGTTCTCCAACAATTCAGAGCATATCTGTGCAACTGCACACTTTCCTCTGCCTGTACTCTGAAGGCATGTGCATGAGCCAGCGTGGTTCCATGAACTACAAAGCAACGTCACCCACACAAAGGACCTGAACGATGACAGCTCCTGGTCTGGGACTGACTCTGCACCACAGATGGAGTATCAACTGCACAGACTCTGAACTGCAGCTGCCCCACAGGCAGCCAGCTCCCAGCACAGGCAAGGGCAGGAAGCCTTGCATGCTTTTCTACCTGGATGCCACATTCAACAGCCAAGCACCATTTTGCCATTGACATTAGGATGGTTTGTACCTTCTGAAGGCACAGACTTTTTTGTGCAGAAATGTGATTCAAATTAATGGCAGAGGTATTAATTCTTCCACAGGACATTCAGGTGTTTCCCCATACTGTTCCCTTTTCCCTTACTTCTCCCCCTGACAACCTTCACTTTCTGAAATTTCAACATATAGCTCTGCTCTCCTTCTCACAAATGGACATCCAGATGTGATTTTCAAGCATTTAGCCAAGCCTGAGTGTTTTCACTCCCTTGATCTGTTAGTGATTTATCTAGTAACATTTAAATTTAGTTTATTAATCTTTCCCTGACAGCACAGTTTTCTGTGTTTTCTAAGAACCATCATTTTCAGAATATTCAGGTGACACCAAGTGGTTAGTTGCTGTACTGCTGTCTGCTCAGGATTGCTGTGTACCAGTACTATATAAACCTGTGTTAAAACCAAGTACTCTGTAATGTGTGAAAGTAAATACAGGAATAAATACCACAAAAAAAAAAAAAGGAGCCAGAATGCCTTGAGATTATTAATCAAAGCAGCCCTCTCTCATTTACTTACCTTAGACTAGTTATACACTTTAAAAAGAAAAGAAAAAACAGCAAAACCCAACATGTACACATAATCAAAAATTAAATGGCCAAAAAATTAGGTTCCTGTAAGAGAAGTTACTTGACAGAAAGAATTAGTCCCTACGTCATCTTGGTACACTCATGTTTATAGTAAGCTGCTTCCAGGAAACACATTCAGACTTCTCCAATCACTGCTGGTTATCAAAGAGCCCCAGACAGACAAAAGCCCCAAACCCCAAAGAAAAACCACAACCCATACATCCATTAGCAGCATCAGCATCATTCAGTATGTTAAAGCACCCAACACTTCTATGAGAAGAAAGGATTCTGTCTCATCTAGCACCTCTTTTTTACCTGCAAATACTTCTTCCAACACAGAATATATATTAAACTGGAACAGAAACAACTTACTTAGATTGGGAAAAGAAATTGTACTTTTAGACTCCTTAGGGCTACGTTTCAGCATCACAACAATGCCAACATCAAAAAAGGGTTTTTTAATCAATATGAAAGAAGGGTATCTTTCAAAAGTCAGCCTTGTATGTTTCTTCAAATCAGGGTTCTCTATGCTCTTTGCAGGCCCAAATCCTCACAATAAAAAATGCACAGAGACCATCAAAAGAAAAAAAAAATTGTTATTCAAAGATAACAAGACAGCATTACTAGCACTAGGCCATTAGGTAGACAGCTGTCAAAATCAAACCTGGTATTTGGGAATTCTGCTAAATACCAACCCACATTAACTGTGATTGTATGGCACAATCAAGTGCTAAAAAGCTTTAGAATACTATTAATTTAAATCCACTTTAAAACCTTTTCCCTTTAGCACTTGTAATTATAACTGGAGATAAAAATCTCAACACATACTTTCTTCTCTTTTTTTTAAATAGTCTGCAAAATAGGATTTGCCCACAGCTGTAATAATCACCCTTAATCTAACTTTAATTGTTCCCTCAATTCTTTCCCAGAGAAGTACAGGGGAGAAAACAGGTAACAAAAGAAGCAAACTGGGCAGGCACATATGCTCAAGCACAAAACCTGCAACTGTCTTTATTCTTCTTTGAAGGAGAGCCTCACACCACTATTTTGAGTTTAGTACCCTTTTCATCTTTTTTGTGTTCAGGATTACATGGGTTATAAAGCTGTGTCCCTAATTTTCCTACCTGGAAAAATATGGAAACAGACACTCAACTAGCCAAATGCTGCGTGCACAAAACCAGACAGAGATACTTAGCCATTTATTATTCAAAATCACTTTGTCCATCTGAAAGAATCACCCTCTGGAGGTGGCCCACTGATGTAAACCAAGCACACCACTGCTGAAGTGGAGACAATGTATAAGGCTTTGTGCTTCAGAGGCTCTTCCTCCTCTCACACCTTTTGGCCACGCCAAATCCAAACCCAAAGGATAAGAAAGAATGTCAGCAAGAAAAAGCTTGTTTCCATTTTAGTCATGCGTTGCTAAAAAAAGCCATTACAGTCAAGTCTGAAAAAAGCCTGCTATGAACTCATCCAAAGGAGAAATCTCACCACAGCCTACATATACCTCAAGGCACTTCCAGAACAAGTGCTAAGAAGCAGTACCAGGGAGAGAAGAATGGCAACACTATTTTAACAGTGCACTGCAACCACTTCTCCAATTCACCAAAATTAGAACAGGGGAGGGAAAAAACCCAACCAAACAAAAAAAATCCCAACAGCCCCTCCACCCCCTCCAATTTCATAATATAAGAACTTTCCTCTTCTAGTAGTTGCACTGTGATTTTAAAACATGCAACACCTATAAATGAAGATGCTAGAACACAGACTTTCAAATAAATTTCCAGCACCAGAATCATATCTCAGATGACCTTAAACATAAGTTACTTAGATGTCTAATTACATCTAATTCTTCCTTATCCATCATTCCAGTGGAGAAAGGTAAGCAAAAATGACCCTAGCACTGGACTAGTGTTTTCTCAGCGTCCTCATCTAATGGTCCAGACTCAACTGACACAAGAACCAAGTCTTCTGCAGACTACTTTATATAAACACACATGTGCACCAAGATATATATACACCAAGAACAATTTAAAGTGACTTTTCTAGCTTCAGTTCTGCATATATAATAACAAATGTTCATGCTTACCTAGATGTAGAAGTGTGAACTGTGCTGCCAATTCCTTTGCATCTTCTACTGTTGTACAGAGTTTTTCTGGCATGAAATAACTCTGGGAATCATCTGCAATACTAGAAATAAGCACCTTGTACACCAAAAGTATTTTCCCATCCTGACTTGTGGTTGAATACAAGCAGTATTCTGGGGGTGCCCAGCTATTCTTATGGCAAAAATAATCCAGATGCATAACTGCAGAACTGAAGTGACTCAGCTTTAAAGAATACATGCTAATTGGAGTAAGCTTTATTCCTGGAAAAATGGAGTACGTACTTCTTTCAGCTTCAGGGGGGCCTGGACTCTGCTGACCATTAAGACGAACTGAAAGACTTGCTGGTTTCCCCAAGGATTTTTGGGTACCATCTTCTTTGTTAGGAAACGCTAAGAGATTTTCAGAACTGGGACTTATCTGACCATTAAAATGTTGCTTCCAAGAGCTTTCTTTGTTAACTGGCTTTGCCAGTGTTACCTCAATGCTGGCTCCATCAATGCACTTTCCATTCATTACAGACATAGCAGCAACTGCATCTTCACGGTGGAAAAAATGAACAAAAGCATAGTCCCTCAACTTCTTTACACGTTCAACAACTCCTGGCTTGAATTTGTTGAATTCAGCTTTAATTTTGTCCTCTGTGGTAGATATCATTAAATTTCTCACATACAGCACTTTAACTCTCTGCATAGTTTCTTCATCAACTACTTTCTCAGGATCTGCCCAGTCTACTTGAATAGTATGACCCCAGGGCTGGAACGTTCCTACAGCAAAGAAGCATTACATAAATGAGAAACATGCACAGGAAAGCAGAATCATCCTTATCACCTACCTCTACAAAAAGCAAACATGATGCATACTACAAGAAACTGGGTTTTGTTCACCAGTTACTTGAAATTGTTAAAGTAAATGAGACTGCAAAAATGGCAACTGTTCTGTTACCTTAGGGTTCATTAAGCACCATGACATGAGCTGTCAAAACCAAGCTTTGTGGCATGCATACACACACACACAAAAAAGGAGACTAAAAGTAATGTATTTAACTAGCTACTAAATACAGCCTCTCCAATAATATTGCCACTCTAAAAAGCATGGGCAACACCTAGAAATAGTAACCTGAATGTTAATGTCTAGCACAACCCTTACTCTATGTTGCAGAAGATGCCAGAACCCAAACTAAAGAACAGCAAAACCCAAGCTGCTTTGTTATTCATGTCCACCTATCATTTTGCATATCATACAGGGGAGGTATTTCTCCCATCACTTTGCATATATATATATATATATTTATGCATACATACATATATGTAAAATATACCAATTATATGTTGAATGTATTGCATATTATTACCAGCATTATAATGACATTTATTATACTGTTATATATTTGATATTTTCATATTGTATATACTTGTGCATATTTATTTTCTTTATTTTTCTTTCAGTATTATTTTCTAGTAAAATATTAAAGACCTACTTTTTGATATTTTTTAGATATGAAACATTCACATATTTCATGAAAATAACACCACTCATGACAACCCACAGAATACACGGGGCACATTTAAGGCATTATCCTTTCTAAGCTCACTTTTAAGAGAATTTGAGTGCAGAGCCTTGTGCATGTAAATGAAAACTGAATGCGTGCCCATGCAAATACATATTGGTGTAAATAAATAAAACACATAAAATTGATGTCTATTTTTTAATTGTCTGAACTACTTAGGAAACTACAGCTTCTTTAAAAAAATAAGTTAAAAAAAAAAACAACAAAAAACACAACAACAAAATATAAGAAATTAAAATCACCCTTAGCCAAAAGGCACTACTGCAGTTTTGAAACTCTTGAAACACCTTGAAGAATGGAAACTGGGATGATCCACCCTCTCAGCCCCCCACCATATGGAAAGAGATGCTCCCCACAAAACCTCAGTTTAGTTGCAAGCAGTTTTACCTGGGATTAGTCGTCTTCTAGCCATTGCAGCTGCTCTGTGAGATTCATATTCTACAAAGGCAAAGCCACGATTTTTAGTTTTGTCAGTGGCATTTGGATAAACAATGACATCCACCACTCCTTCTGTAACTTTCTTCATTTCATTCAGTATTTCTTCTTTCTTCTTATCTTTAGGAATTGCTCCAATAAACAGCCTGCAGTTGTCCAAGCTTACGCAGACACCAATAAACTTCCCTGGACGGATTTCATAATTATTAAGGATCTTGATGGCCAGCTGGGCTTCCTCTTTGTTGGTGTACATGACAAAAGCATAGCCTCGGTTCTCACCACTGAATTCCATCATCAGTCTGAGCTCATAGATCTTCCCAGCTCTCTCGAAAACAGGAACTAGTTCATCTTCATACATATCACGAGGAATCTTACCCACAAAAACTTCACACCCACGAGGCGGCGGAGGACCTTCCCAACCTTAAAATAAATTGTCCAACAGCAATCTCAGTACAAAGGTGTATTTCCCCCACACCCAACCTGAACGTGGGAGTTATTTATTTCTGGTCTCAACTGAAAACTAGCACATTCTCTTCTATTACGTCTTATTTCTTTTATGTTTAAATAAAAAAAAAAAATGTCAGAAATCTACAGTTTGCATTTCTTTCAATTCCACCTTCTGGGATTTTTTCCAATGGAATCTGTATGACAACACTATGAACCTATTTATCAAAAACACTGACAGGTTTACCAGAGCTTCTATTTCAATCATTTTAGGCCTCTTACAATTTTAGTTCAGTTATTAATAAAACTGATATACCTGAGAAAGATACTTAGGTAAGAACTTCAGTTTTATTTTCTACTACAACACTTCAAAGTTACAAAATGTTTCTCTGTGCTTCTTGCCTGTATTTTTATAGATTTTGGTAAAGGTCCCCAGTGCAGCACTTTTTTTTCTTCCTTGACATCATTCAAGAAGTCCAAACATTTTGCTTTCACCTCCATTCATCCAATAAAATAGGACTCCCTAAGGAAAGTAGGATACAGAGCCAAACTTTCTGCAACAGCCAAAAAGATGGAACACTTTTACTCTAAAAACAGACCAGTTTTCACAGGCAGTAGTGGATGGTAGGAAAAAAGAAGCAAAAAAAAAAAATCCACAGAACAAGTCAGTCTTTGGTTGACATCTGAAAGCTGCAGAACATCTATTCTTCTCTCCTTAAGCCAAGGACATTCAAACATTTTTTATATCTCTGCCATATATACTGAAGGATATGTTCAACAGATAATGTAAACAGATGTGTATTTATGCATCTAATGCTATGGAGTTGTGGTCTTCAAATACAGCACTCCATTTTCCCAAAACAATAAAAAAATCATTTTAAAAAAGTTTGTTTGGCTTTGTTTCTTTTTTTTTTTTTTTAATTAGACAAACAACTCAGGTAGAAGGTTCAAAGGCAGATACTCAAATCATAACTAAAAGCTTTTTCCAAAGTTTTTGACCAGAAAGGTTTTCTACAGGAGAAAATGCAAGGAGTACAAAGATGGTAGAAAAAACTAACACAAAAGTTAGTAAATACTAGTATGAAATGAAAAAGCATAATGAGGCAAGGTGAAAAAATAATTACTCATGACAAGTTAAGACAAAAAAAAGTAATTAAATAATGTACTTTGGTTTGAAGTTTAGAATAAATTACATTTAGATGATTTTGTAACTAACGCTTTTTCCTTAATGTATCGTCAAAGAGCCTGTAATTTACTGATGAAAAAAATTACAGAATTGAGAGATTTTGCCTTCTCACAGAATCATTTTTCTTCTATTGTCATCATTTTTCCAAACTGTGTACTAACTTACAGAAAGAACTACATGGCAGGCACACAGGGAAGCTACCAAGGCATCAGAACTGACACGTATTTGGAGTCACACTGCCATGACTTATCTAGGAAAAGCCTGGCTCTGCTCCACACAGCATTCCAGATTTTTATCATTTTCACCTTTAGAAACACCTCTGACCACTTCAGCTGAGGTCTGACTGGACATGGCAGCTAACACCATTTGCAGGCTAGTGCTGCCATCACTCACATCGTGCCAGTCCCTTCCCACATAAAAACAAGAAAAAAACCATTCAGGAGCTCCAAAGACAAAGGCAACTGCACACCTCAGTAGAGAAAAAATTGTGCAGGAACCATGAAATTAAACAATAATCTTTATTTATTTATTAACTAGACAACTTTAACTATCCTTCCCAGCCCAGTAACTGATTGAACAGTGATTCTCAGTAAGTAAAAGCTATTTACCACACAAAAATCCCCCCTTCTAATTTTAAAGCTGCATGCTAACTCAGTCGTACAGCTCATTACTGCCAACTGGAATTAACTTCTGACTCCTGACTTAAAGAAACTGGTCTGAGCCACATTTGCTGGTGAGGGACACGTTCTCAGCAGAGCAAACGCGGAAATTAGTCAAAAAGCATTCCACAAGCAGCTGAGCAGAGTTTCCTGGACTGGGTACCTGATTCATGGCTGGAGATAGAAAATGGGACTCCTGTTTTTGCAGCAGTTCAGTCAACATCAGTCATAATCCTCCCACTGTCAGTGTTCATGCCATCTTAAACTTCCATGTCATTCGAATGACTCACATGCCCAGTGACACCACTGGGTACCCTGCTTATATGGCAGCAGACACAGAGCTATGAAAATTCACTTTCAGCTTTTTTTTAAACACCGTACATTCTTCACAAGTGGCATACACTAAACAAGAACTGTGCCAGATAAAAACCTGTAATTTTTTAGGGCAATTTTCAGCCACCTCTGCTGAGAACAGACCTGAGAGTGAGACTATCCTCTGACAGCAACACAAGCTTACAGAAATCACATCTTAAACGAGCAAAAATCATAGCAAAACCCTTCATTTATAGAGATACTGTAATTTCCCACAAGCCATCTCAAACATTTAAGTCTCACCTGGCCTAGAGCCACTTATAGTAACCTACAGTAATTTCCAATCTAAAAAGAAAAAGTATTTTCAATGTCCTATGAAAATACATGAAGATTTGAAGGAAAGATATACACCTAATGTCAATGAACAAATTGATGGAAGAGATACCTTTTCAAATTCATCTTGTTTCAGAAAATATTAATAAAACTAGCTTTGCTAAACAAATATAGTTAATGCTGCCTAATGTTCTAATGAAAAGACATTATAATGTAAAAGATATATAATAATTTAAGAACAGGCTGAAGTTAGCAATGCCCTGGAGTTCTTTTTCCAGTGCCATTTTCAAAATACTTTCACAGGGCTTCCTTCTGCTATTTTAAACAGGCTTAGTAAAAGTACAGACAAAAATTAAGACAGAAAAACTTCCAGAGAAATAATTTTGATGCAGTTCTAACTTATACCACATACAGCAGTGAGTAAATAAAGTTCATGCTTATGAGCATAGCTTATAAAGACATGGGATCACAGGCCACAAGTGAGAATGCACAGAAAGAGCAGCACAAAGAATATTCCTTCTTTCTGCTTGTCTAAGTGCATAATCAGATTCAGAAAGAAGAGTTGCTGTATTCCATCTCATACAACCAGGCTTAATAGCAAAATTCTTGTACACTGCTGATGTCAACAACGCTGGAAAAATTATTCAAAATAAAAAGAAATATTTTATTGTCAACTCTGAAAACAAAATGAGTTAATCTTCACTGGTGCTCTCTCAGATAACAAAAGTTCTTTAAAAAAAAAAAAAGCTTTGGCCAATGCAAGCGGTAAGGGGTAAGAGAAGACACACAGAAGCAGGTTGTGCCTCCATGTTCTCAGTCATATGGAACACACTTGGCTTTGGGAACTACACATTTCTTCTGCTACCTGTCAATTTTAGCTGACTTTGAAGATGTGACTTTTTAAGTCCACCAAAAGCAAATTTTCAACACAGTCCAGCTCAAGAGATCTTAAATTGCTGGAAACTGTAAAACACGTCAGGACCCTCCCAGATGTGCTGTGTGTCCTGTTTCCTTAAGCTTCTACTACTGGTCACCACCAAGACACACCACATGAGGCTCCACCAACTTTCAGTCTCAAAAGAAGTGCTTACCTGGGGGAGGACCACCAAATTTTCTCTGCCCATTTTGTTGAACCATGCTGTATCCAGTCTTCTCCATCAGGGCAAGTAAAGCAGCCCCATTCTGAGCACCACTTCGGATTTTGCCGCATAGATTTGCTGCAGCTTTGTTCTCCTCGTGCATATCTGCAACAGCTTCAACAGAATATCACAAATATTCCAATTCAGCAAATGCTAAGTTGTTATGTGGATGCAGAAGCTACCAAAATACAGATAAACCACTCAGGCTATACTGGCCTATTTACTGCCACCTTGTTTAGCACGAAGCTTCCATCCTACGTCCCACCACCATCAGCTATGGGCTTGCTTTCAGACCACTGCTCTGTAGCTGGGATAATCTGGGACTTCACCCAGCAACCACATAATCTACATTCAAACCCTCCTAAGTGCTATCACAATGTAAGCAGCACAACTATTTTTAGGAATGCTGCCTTTCAGGGAGAAGAATGAAGTCCTTCATAAACCATGTCATCCCAGTTGCTTAAGGGACCAATAAGCTGCTCAAGGTAATAAGTTCCATGTTCTTATTACTACACTTTATAAGAATACCAATTGTTTCAAAATTGTATTTCAGTACTAAAATACTGGAGGAACACTTAAAGTCCATGCCCAGTTACTAAAAAGAACCCAAAGAACTCATGAACATAAATAATTTAATTAATACCAATATAAAATAAAATCAGGCAGAACTATCTGGCAAAACTAGGGGTTTGAAATAATGCTACCTCTGGGATCCCTGCTTTCATGGCTTTATCCATTTTCACAATTTCAAAAACTATAATTTATCAATATGGCTGCTGCTGCTACCCTATCTCCTATTTCTCTGGTATGTCAAGACCTCACCCTACAGCTTTAGGTTTCTGTCACCCAGGTGATGGAAAACAATCACACCACTTGGTAATTACCAATTTTACTAGTCAAGCCATTAAAAAATCTCAAGTCAGATGTTTCTTTCATTGTCTCTTTTTCCTTCTCCAATTTACTTTTTCTTTTTGCAAGACTTTCTGCCCTAAGGTCTCCCTTCAATCCTCTGTTCAAATGCCATTTCCAAGTAGTATGCCACTTTTTCTCGAGAAATGCTGCCCAAAAAAACCATCACCAGAAGAATAAAGGTACCACTGTTGGTTCTTCAGTGCCCCTTATGTTTTCAGCTTTCTTCATTGTCAGGCTCAGGCTTCAAAAGACAATATCCTGAGATCTCAGCAGTTTACTTTTTTTAAGCAAAACATTTAAAAACAGCTTAAAGTTCACACAAATGTTTCTTGACAACCCACTATTATTTGCTGAACAAAACTAAAGTTTTAAAATATATTATAGACCAAATTTAGGGAGTGAAGTGTCCGTTCCCCTACCCCATTTATGGATGTTATGCAATGATATTACTATCCAGAGGTGGGGCTCATTCCCCCGCTGCTGCCCCAGCTCTGTCATTTCAAATGTGCTTTGAAGCCATGTAATTACTAACTGCATTTTTTTCACAACAGCCTTCACATGAAATTCTAAGACTCCACAAATCCTTTAATTAGAATAGCGTTAACAGTAATTTTTCCCATCCTAGGGAAAAAAAGAAGACTTTTGGTGGGGATATAATTTTTTTTTTTTGTCCTTTCATCAAGCTAGTATTCATTTTGGGGCAGGAATCCATGCCAGCAAGCACTTTCAAGAAGTTTAAATTATATCTGTCACAGGGCACTAAAAAAACCAGATTTTTAACAGAACTCCTGGCTTCATCAAAAGGAGGTTCCATAAAAGCAGCAGGGCAGAGCTCAAAAAAAAAAAAAAAAAAAAA
>VXBQ01006205.1:557418-572901 GCA_013400175.1 Phainopepla nitens | reverse complement strand
CGCCGGGAGCCGGAGGCCACCGAGCGCCGCGCAGCTGCCGCCGCTGTCAGCGCCTCATGCGCCCGGCCCCGCGGCCACAGCTTTCCCTCGCTCTCAGCCCGCCCGGCCAATCAGCGGGCGCCGGGGGCGGGCACGGACGCAATTGACAGGCGGCGCCGGCCAATCGCAGCGGGGCAAACGTGCCCGCCACGCGAGCGCTCTTTAAAGCGGGCGACGGTTGGGCGGGGGGCGCGTGCCCGGCNCCAAACGGGAGCCAGCTCCTGAGCCCGCCCTTACCGTTTTCAGAGCCCGGCTGGTATATTTTTTTTGCGTCCTTAGGCTTTTATCTGCTCCGAAATGACGTATTTGGGCCTTTAGGATGTGCACCGGCTTGCACTCGGGGTTTAGGGAGTGCTTAGTTTTGTTGAGGTCTGTGTTGACCAATAATACCAAAGTGAAATATCAATGAAGTTGGAAAAGACGTCTGAAAAAGCCAAATCCAGCCTATGCCCCAGCACCATCATGACCACTAGACAGTGGCACTAAGTGCTGCCTCCTGTCTTACACAGGGATGGTGACTTGATCACCTCCCTGGAGGGTGCATTCCAATATTTGATCACCCCTTCTCTGAAGAAATCCTTCCTAATGTCCAACCTAAACCTCCCCTGGCTGCAGCTTGAGGCTGCGTCCTCTTGTCCTGTCGCTGTTTGCCTGGGAGAAGATACGTCTGGTTTCAATCCCTGTTGGCTCGGTTAATATTTCAGTCTCTTAGAAATGAGCCCCGTGAGCTTCACAGCTGCAGCCACTTGCCAAGCCAGTTGAGTTGGAAGCCCTGCGGTTCTGGGACTGCTCCTGAACTCCCATCACAACTCCTTAGGGCTCCTGTAGCAAGGCACGCATCACATGTACCGGGGTTCATACAGGGTGTGGGATTAGCTTGCGAGCTCTTCAAGTTGTTATCATAAGGTTGTGGCCTGTTTCCCTCATCAAGCAAATTAAAGTCTTTCAAAACCAGTACACTTTCACCAAAAACTTCTCCCCCTCCTTTTTCCTAAGGTTTACATGCTCAAATGCACTTATTCCTAAGGCAGAGAATCCCTGAAATTTTACCTTCAGGACAAGCAAGTTCATCTTTATTATGAATATGTTCCAGAGCTTTTAGCAATCTCACTTGAAATCTGTACTGCCATAGAATTGCCACATCATCATATTTGACATTCAGTCATTTGAGTTTGCTTATTTTTCAAAGAGAATGCATGTTGTGCTTTTATTAATAATGGAATCTTCATGGCATTACTCATCATGTAATTTACAGATGGTATGTCTCCATTTAAAAGTTCTGAGTGGCCAACATACCAAAGCTATTGCCTTCAAGATTAAATTTCACCACCTTTTCATTTCAGGTGCCTGTTTGGTTTTTGTTAGGTTGTTCCCACTCTCCCCCCCCCATCTAAATCAGCCACAAAGCCTCTCATAGGAATCAATTTGGGATATATTAAGTCAAATAAAGTTTATGACATTTTGACTGCAGCTGTGTGTCCCTGTTACCTTAGAGACTGCTCATTCCCTGGCCGAAAACTCCATGTGTCTCAGTTGTTACTGGTGGTGGGAAATACTGAAGGAATGCAGGCAATCTCTTTTAGATGGAAAAAAAAAAAATCCCCACCCAAACCCCCACTTCCCCAGCATTTTCTTTGTATTTCATGTAAGGAACACCTTACTGGATAGGTTGCCATGTACAGCCATTTCTGGAGTACAGCAGAAGGTCTCAAGGAAAACATACAAATTTGCAATCAGGTTTTTCACTTTATGGCAAGAATAACAGAGAGTATAAAAACAACTGAGAAGTATTCATTGTTCATAATCTCTTATTAAACATCAAAGGCAAACAGAGGAGCTAAACACTCCTGCTTTTTTAAAAGAAATTAATGGTCCTTTTCTTCCTTTGTTCTCCATGTGCTAATTGGGTTTCAGAGTTGTCAGTGCACCCTTGCCCACAGGTGTGAGCTGCTTTTCTTTGATGATGTGACTGTTCATTATAATTAGGCTTTACTAAGAACAACTGTTTATAACTTTTATTTTTATTGGGTCTTGCTGTGACTCAAAATCTGAGCTGAATATTTGAATTCTTTTTCCTAGTAAGACATGATTTACAGGGGAATGTAATGTTTTTTATTAAATTAAGAACTATATGAGATAACTTCAGGTCATCAGAATAGATTTTACACACCTGAAAGTTTTATTCACTTGTTTTTCATGAACTTTTAGGAAAGAATGGGGGGAAAAAAAAACAACCCCAAAACATGTTTTGGTATTTATCACAGCATTTATTTATTTTAATGCTATATTGAATCAGTACCTTAGGACATAGCTGTTTAACTTTCAAACCTGATAAACAGCAACTTATTTTAGGATTATTTTACAACAATTACAGCATAATTTACCAAAAAGCACTTGGCACCAATTCTGGTTAGAAAATTACCGTAAATTGCAAATAATATACTGTTTGCCCCAAAGCTTTATACAGTTCCTATTTACACTGAGTTAGTTTCCTCACTAATGTCGAGTTGAAACTCTGGTGAATCTGATGGGTGAAGAATGAGGGCAGAGTCTTGCCAAGATTATGACATAGATCCCTTTGGCTAGATTTGAAAATGTGAAAGAGGTCTTTTTCTTACACATTTTATTTTATAGCACTGCACCAGACAGTTTTTTTCCTTCTAAGTTATTTTAGGTAGCTGTAACACAGAAGTCCTTGATATTTAACTTCTCTTTTATTGGAATGCTAGCAAGTCCCACCACATATATATTCCTGGAGTGGGCTGTTACTGCAGTTGTAATACACTTTAATAGAAGCATTAGCTTTATTTTGTCAGGGTAAATTTTACTATGGCCTGGAGCAGGAAAAGCAGGTTGCAGTATTTCTCTGCACTCTGACAGGTTTGATATGTAGGCAATAGGAATACTTTGAAAGGAAGCAGACATCCTTTGAAGTTTAGACAAAGGTCTCTGTAGAAAACCTAGACATATGATTGTAAATCTAATTATAGTAAGCTGTCTGGAAAGACTTCATTTCAGTCAATCAGTCCATTTTATTTTGAGTTTCACTTTATCAAGCACTGCAATGCTTGTTTATTAGGATCCTCCTAACAAGGCATCCTAGTGCCTAAAGGGTCTTTTTTCTTGAAAAGCACGGTTTGTTCTCGTTCAGCTTTCTGCCTTAAAAAGTTGGAATCTCTTTTAATTATAAAATTAAAAGATCTAATATTGCTGAAATGAGCATTTGGGGGAACAGAATATTAATTGTAGAAAAAACATAATACAGAGTTCCTTTTTTAGGAAACTACTTTGAGACACATGCCACATGATTTTAATGTGCAATGTTAAAAGATATACAGATACAGTGAAGAAAAAAAAATGGATCCTGGAGCAAGTTCTGTCTTCATTTCAATGGGTACAAATGTCAACAATTGCACTGATGTAAATTGAATTAAATCAACTTTAAGCCAATATTACTGAGTGTGTAGTGATGTAAAATGTGCTGTAACAAAGGGTATAAAATCTCTTCTCTTGTTTTTCCCCTCATTACATCCAGAACTATTGCTTTCTGCTCTCTCTAAAAACCTGGACCCTTCACGACAAAGCCATGCCTTTTATCACTGAGCAAAATGGGAGTTTTCTAGCAATACAGCTAAGCGTGAGAGGGAAGGAGCAGAAGGGAACTTCTGAAAAAATAACATCACAAAGGGTTGGTGGAAGAAGTGGTGAATGTCAGGAAAGAGAAGTGAGGAAAGGACAGGAAGGAGAGAAGGGCCAAGGGGAGACGCAGAATCCCGTCCTACAGCACTGCGGTATTTTGATGTTCCACCATCACAGAATGCTTTCCAGTCTGCTTTTTAGGCAGATGTTTCAAAAGCATTCTGAGACAGAGATATATCCTCTTCACCTCTGTGGAGGAGGGATTGAAGAGGATTGGCAAGAAAATGGCTACTGCTGCAGCAAGCTTGAAACCAATGTTTCCTTCACAGAACGATGTGAAGCACAAAGAACTACAAAGCAGGCTTCCTTCCTCACACCACTGTGTCTCAGTCCTCACTGAAGGGTTTGGAAAGATGAGACACGGTCCCTGCTCAGTTTTTTATTTCTCTGCCAATACTGCCAAAAAAATACTTGAATTTATGGTAGTTTCTGTGAAAATCTTAGAGCATATCTCAGCATTGAAATCAAATAGATGTTAAACTGTAAAGTCTTTGGTCATACCAGATCTGACCTAGACATTAAGTGGAAGTTTATCACGGAGTCTGAAGACTTTTATATCACACTAGCTTTTGAATATTAAATAATTCTGGAAATAAATTACATTGAGTGCAACAGTGGACAACAAGATTTCATTCTACTTTTCCTAAATTTAAATATTTAAAATATCTTTTGAGTAATTTGAAAAGTGGAGAGAGTTCAGTCTTTCTTTAGGTTGCTCATACTTGTCTTTGAATGCCTGCTTATACTGAGAATCTTAAAAGGCATCGATGTATCCAGTTCACATGCTCTTAATTTGCAATCCAGCTGCTGTGAACAGCTAGCTAGCCTTTAAGTCAGGAAACTCTGGACTGTCAATACCAAGTGTAGTTGAACAACTTACAGTGCTTCTGTGTAATTTTCTTTATTAGGAATATAGTGCTGTGCTTGGAGATTAAGTATGCCTGAAGCAATGTTACCTGTAATTTTGGGTAATTTCTTTCATTTTTATATATATATACACATTTTTATGTATTTGTCTCTTATACACCCATAGAATCCCACAACTTCTCTTTGAGGTTTCTTATGGTATTAAGTACAGCTAACGGAATGGTTTTAAAATGCTTTTCTGTATCTAGCTGTTGTCTTTCCTATGAAGCCTAGTGACACAACCAAAACTATGGTGAAAAACTAAACTAAGAATCATTAACTACATCATGGGCAACTATGTACTGTAATAATAACTATAGTTTTAACTATAAAGTCAGTGTTATGCACCTTAACTGTTCCTTCCTGATTTCTGGTTAGATGTTACAGCAGTGAAACAGGAACTCAAAACCAACATTTCTAGACCTACTGAGCAGTTATACCGACTTAGTAAATGTCTGACTTACTGGTTCTTTAAATGGGAGTTCCATCGTTAACTTCTCAGTTTGCTGGAGACGGTGCATTTTCCTGACTCCAAGAGAGCCACTAGGTGGGAGTATGTTATTTTAAAAGGCAGCTGCTCAGCCGTGGCAGTTGTCATTTTGGAGGAGCTCCTCTCCGCTCTTTTCCCGGCAGCCGGGAGATGCTGCAACCCTCTTCACACCATGGCGAGTGGGTGGTAACCGATTTGCGATTTTTCAGCGCCCATCTCCACACTAAACAATGGGAAGACGCTGCCTGCCTCGGTGCGCCTCTGGCCCAGGAAGACGTGAGCTGGGGCAAGCAAAGGCAAAAGACTTCACAGAATCCTGAGGATCCTGAGTTGGAAGGGACCCACAAGGATCATTGATTTCAACTCCTGGCCCTGCACAGGACACCCCAAGAGTCACACCATGTGCCTGAGAGCATTGTCCAATGAGCTCTGCCAGGATTGGTGCTGACACTACTTCCCTGGGGAGCCTGTTCCAGTGTCCAGCCACCCTCTGGGTGAAGAACCTTTTCCTGATATCCACCCTAAACCTGCCCTGACACAACTTCAGGCCATTCCCTCAGGTTCTGTCACTGGTCACCACAGAGGAGAGATCAGTGCCTGGCCCTCCTTGTCCACTCACAATGAGGTCTCCCCTCAGTCTCTCTGTTAGGCCAAACTAAGTGACCTCAGCTGCTCCTCATATGATTTCCCCTCCAGACCCTTCACCGTCTTCCTGACTCTTCTTTGGACACTCTCTAGAATACTACAAGTGCCACCCTGCAAAAAGTCTGTCTCGTGTCCAGACAAGGAACACAAGCTAATTATGTAGAAAGCCCGAGGACTCAGGTGAAAATAGATTCAGAGGATCACCTTGCTAACATAAAAGCTAATAATAACAATTTTTTTAAAAAGCCTTGTTAAAATATATTAAAGGCCAGTCGTTTGCCAGAGAAAGAACTGGAAGGTGATAAAGAAACGGTCTTTTGACGAAATAGGCTATAGGGAAAAAAAAGTGTAGCAATATTCAACACAAAAGTGATAGAGCAGTTTTCAAAGTAAGCTGGTTCTTTTTTAAAGGATCAGAGCCTTGCATTAATCCTAAAATGAGAATACAATAAAAGGCATTTTAGCAGAGATGAGTGAATTTCAAGTAACAACTGAAGGATGTGTTTGTTCAGCTCTAAAGATCCAGGATGATACTGTTGGACTAAGAAGTGCAATGTGTAGTAAATTTTGGAGGGCAGCCATGGTACTAGAACAATGGTGCCAAATGAACTGTTTCCCAAAGTACAGCTTTGTGGAAACAGCAAAAACTCTGATTTTCACATCAGGAATATCTGAGATGTAAGACTGTAAGTGGAAGAAAATAATGCAAATGATTATTCATTGTTCCCTATAGTACAAGAAGGGGAGGGACAGCTAATGTAAGGAAAACAAATTTTTTAAAAGTGCTTTTTCATATATCATGATTTATGTTGCCATAGAGCCTTTCAAAGGTCAGGCTGATAAACTAAAAGTGGAGTAAGATAAGTTCACACAGGGTGATTGTATTAAACATGATGAAATGAATGCAAGCTCTAAAGCAGGAAGTTTGTGAATTGTAAACTTCTGAGAACATATCAAGAATCCATCTGTACCTGTACCTTGTCCTCAAGTGTTCACTGTTGCTCATCGGTGGAGAATGAAACTTTGCTAAACTGACTTTCGGATATTGCCAAATTCATTTCCTCTGATGGTAAAAATTTGGCCCTCATCTATAAGCTCAAGGTGCTCAAAGGTAGTAAAGTTGTTAATAGTGTCTGGTAGTCTTGCTCCAGCTCTGGATTGAGAGTTAAGTTTTCCTGAATAATAATGGGAGTAGGTTTGTAGATTTTCAGAAAAATCTCAGAGGCCACCTGAAAGGTGCATTGCCTAGACCAACAAAAAATTTGGTAGAAACAATGGTGGCAGTGCAAAACCATCTGTAGACAGCTGCCTGAAGAGATTTGAAAAACTACAAAGAAAGAAAACCAAAGCTGCAGAGTTTTTGATGTGTAGGATTCTTTGAATCATAATTCTGTGTAAAGTTCATTATTACTGGGGTTCATTTCTGAACATCATTATTAAATTTTCACAGGTACAAGATTTTTGAATAAGTCAGGGAATTGGTGGCAATATTTCATATGTAATTTTGCTCTCTATGAAGACAGTAACAAAGTTCCTGTTTGTTTTATCTGGAAGGAACATAACCCAGTGACGCTGTTGTAATAAAGAAGCTTGGAGTACTACTTAATTATAGATATAATGGTATAACTTTTAACTACATAGTCCTAATTATGCAACTTTTTTTTAAAGGAATTTCTCTTACTATTTTTTTAATTAGGGTCAAATGTTTTTTGTATAAATAGATATCTTGCTCACACCCCATGTTCTCTTCCTGCTCAGTTATACACTGAGCTCACAGTGAATGTCCCAAATCCGCTGTCTTTCCCATAAGAACAGACTACTGTTGCAAGCACAGATTTGTATTTACTTGCAGCATTTAGTACTGTCTGTTAGAGAGCTTTTAATGCAAACATTCCCCAAAATGAAAAATGCAAACGAGAAAATTACTGAGAGAAAGTAACTTCTATAACTGGTTTGGGTGGATATTTTCAGCTTGCTAGTAAAAATCCCTTTGCAAGTCATAAAAACCTCATTATAATTTTGAAACACATTTCATTACTATGCATCAGCTCTACTGCCTGTGCAGTTCTCAGTGCTTTAACAATATTAGTTACTGGAATTGCTCAAAGACATCAGAAATAGAAACGCTCTGTTCCTTGCTGGAATTTCAGCTCATCAGCCAAGCAGAATTACTGCTTTCTCCAGGCAAGTTTTTGAAAAGACATTATTCCCAGCCTACACCCTGTCTGTCAATACATGATGAAACTGTCATTCTAAAAGAGTTACTTGTACAGTGGAGCGGTTCTTTCTTGTGTACAGTGCGACCAGACCTACGTGCTGCCGGAAATCGCGAGTAGTAACTAAAAGAAAACAAACAGTTGTCTTTAGCACACAATCACCCGTGATAAATGGAAGAAATGTTATTTTTACCTATTTGTCAAGGCCATGTCCTAGTTTATTACGCATTTGGATTTCCAGGGGCGCTGAGGTTTGTCTGCATCCCAAGGTTGATGAAAAGATGAGTAATGGGATGTGGTAACATGACTGTGGGTATCACAAGCTGCATCTTCATGTACACTTCAGGGCATTGTAGCCTTACACACTTGACAGTCTGAGATGGCTTGCAGCCCTAAGTGAGACTTTCAGGCTCCTCTTTCAAAATTTGAAATACTTTGGTAGAGACTCCTGAGATACCATCAGAGCTGCAACCTGTATAACTCACCCATGAATAAAATGAGACTTGGGATGGAATTGAAACAGCCGGGAGTGCATCTGCATGATTCAGATCTCTTGATTCAGGTGAGCAGGTATGACTGCAATACAGGACAGGGTCATGAAATGTTACCTGTTCAGGCTCCAAAAGAGACAGAGCTGGGATAGATGGTACTGAACTGAACAGCTGCCTCCCCCTAGGGCTAAATGCATTGCTCCATTTTTCACAGCTATACTGTTTCTGGTTCTGGAGGCAACCAAGTCATCCTTGGCTCCAGGCTATTTACACAGTGCATTATCACATCATTTAGACACTAAATGAAGTGGTTGAAACCAGGTGCCTCCTTCTCCTGAATATTCACTTGGAGCTACCTACTGTCCAGTCTGCAAAAGTTACTCTGCTTAATATCTAACTCTAATATTTCCAGCAGGAATGCAGGAAACTCCTCATTATCTTCCCATCCACATTTCTTCACTTTTGATTAGAACTAATTACTGACTTTTTCCTACTGTGTAGGAGTAGTAGACCCACCCCTCCCTCTATGTGCTGTGCTAAATGGAAACATGCAGGTGCTTTCTGCAAAACTGCAAGGAACATGAGGGCAAATCTGAGTTAGGTCTCAGCCTATGCACAAACAGAAGATAAGGTGGCTTGGCAAGTTTAGCAGAGCATAACCTTTCATTTGAATGTATTCTTAACTAAATACTATAGTATGCCTTCGTAGCCTCACTGAAGTCTGGTTTCACAGGCAGAGAAAATGCCTTCTGGGGAGCAACCATGCATTTTATTTATTGGGTATGTCCAATGCAAAAAACTTACAACCTTACGCAAATACTAACCAAGTCCTGAAGGTAGCCAGAAATTAGAGAGATGATTATTGTCCTGGTTATAGAAATGGGAAAGAGTTAAAAAGGAGACACTGTGGCCAATGGTTTGTGGAGTACACCAGGTTATCTGCTTTAACTAAAAGGATTTGTTATAACGAAAGCAACAGTGCAGTAAAAAAGCAGACCTCTGATCAAACCTAATAGTGCCACCCTTATTTCTACCTGAAAATTTTATGAATGACTTCCAGAAATGTCCCAATCTTAGCAGTTTCTGCCTGCATCTAGAGATCAGTTTCCCATTCTGAACGTCACTGGGGCAAACAGACCATGAGAAGTGACACCCTCCTTTGGAGATCCCAAACAGAGCCTGTTCCAGCACAGAGTGGGCAGAGACATTTTGACCTTCTAACTCAAAGTTACAGCTCTTGCCTGAATTGATTAAAAAAAAAAAAAATCAATAATCACCGTCCTAACCATGAGACTAAAAATAGAAAAGGTGAAGAGTAGCCACCCCATAGTTTTATCCAAAGTCCTGTGAATGCCTGCAGGATGGACTGAGAAGGTCCTAGGCCCAAGTCTCCCAAATCCCCAGAAATGCTGTAACCATCCCTTTTTTTTTCCACTGTTTGTAAATTGGTATTGCTGTTTCCATTCAAAGTGCTGCTCAGACAGGAAGGGGCTCACAAATGGGGACATCTACCTTAAAATTCAGGCCAGAGTTATAAGCTAAACAAGGTCGCAGAATAAGCTTGCACATTTGTACGTGGTCATCCATGTTTCCATGATTCCAGTTGCAGCACCTGGCAACTGGTGCTACCCTGGAGCATGCCCTGGGTCAAGGCAGGCCAGGGAGGGCTACCCACAGCCATTAGAGGTGAAACAGTGGGGTAGTTCAGCTGCACACACGAGTCACAGTGTACCACCACACAGTCAGAAGATGGACCACCACCTGTTTTATTTACTAGGTTAGATTACAACCTGTGGCATTGATGGCATACTTCAATTTAAGAGAAGGCAAGTTAATCCTTTTCATCTCTGTGCTAGCATGCAACCCCCACTGCAAGCCTCCTAAACTGCAGCTGGGCCTGGGAAGGCAGACACAACACTGTGCCCTGCATACCTAACTAAGTAGCACCTGAGTCCTCAGGCACACACTTCTGCATTCACTGCTAGTCCTTCGCCACACTTAATATTGCCCTGCCCTTGCAAGTAAAATAAACCTGCATTATCTGCCTGTCAATTCCCACTGCTTTGTTCAGACCAAGCAGCAAGCTGTAGGTGTTGTGATGGAGTTGCAGGGGACTGTGCAGCTGATTTGCTCCAAATCACATTATCCCCGAGCAGCCACCGACAGTTTCACAGTTTATAGATACACAAGGCAGAAGAGGCAACTTCTGAAACAAAGCCACACCGCTAAACAAAATTCTCTTATAAACAAAGGAAACACAAAAAAGCTACAGGAAATCTTACAGAAAGTTTTCTACCCTGTGAGACACTGAAACAGTAACTCCAAATCCCCAGTTTTATGACAGACAGAACTGTGGTACTGCAATCAATGTAACTCTGACTTAAGCCTCCTAAAGGTCTCCCACTTTGCCCCCCTTCTCCCACAGTCTCTGAGCACTCAGGACTATATCCTAAATGTTCTCTTGACTTCAGAACTGAAGCTACATCACAGAACACACCAGAATAATTTTTTTAAATAAATTATGCCAAAAAATCCTTCAAATACTTTTAGTGTTCCATTCCTACAGCAGAGGAAATTGTTTATTCTCCAAGCACAATGCTCTGAAAGATTTCTGTAAGGCAGACAAGAGAATGGAATGCACTACAGCCAAGAGCCTCAAAACTACTTAGCTTTTCTGTCATCACTTCCCATCAGAAAGCTCATTCATGACAGTTAAGTACTCAGATTAATCAAGTCCCAAGCTATTACAAAGCATAATGAGGAAATGCACCGAGTCACCTGAGAACTTTAATTTCAGTGGATAAAGGAGATGCTAACTAATGACTGTCTAACACGGTTCTGTATCATCCAGTGGTGTGTGATGCTTTATTTAATGTGAGAACATGCAACAAATAATACAGCTCCATATAATTTCTAGAGATCACAGTTCTAATGTTTCTTGTTGCTGCAGTTTGCCTTCTAAAACCTGTCTGGATGATGTCAAGTCACACAAGTTTAATTCCCTCTTCCCTACCCCCTCAGACGTGGTATAACAACTATTACTATGATTTTCATTAAAATGTTTTCATTAAAAGCCTCAACGGTATTTATACATAGCATTCTCCTTCAGCACAGGAGAATGCAGAGTGAAATCAAGCAGCAGATGACTGTTCACTGCAGAATGAGTAATCATTTATGTTCCAAGCTAAAATAAATGCAAACAGAAAACCAGAAAGCACACTGTTCTAATGTCTTCATTTAGTAACTTACCTTTTTTGTTAATTTCTTTTAAACAAGGGTTTTCTAAAAACATTTTGAACCTTACTCATTTTATTTTTGTTTTCCTTGGAAAGCCTGAAGTGAAACATCTATCCTTTAAACTTGATGTCTTCACTACTTGCCTTTTCCAGTGGCACGGGGTGATGGTTATACTCCTTCCTTACATATTCTGGTTTAACCACACAGCTTTTCAAAACACCCCCCACTAAAATGAGCTGTGGCTCTGGATTTATACTCCCCATAACCATCACTTACAGTTACCAATGAACAATTTCACTTCTAAGGACACACATTTCCCCAGCAGCTGAACTGCTCCAAAGTTTTCTGTGTTTTTCTTATTACAACTAACTCCTTCATTTCAATGGCATCACAGTTGAGCTCAAGTCTGAAATGCAATGCTCTGGCTAGTGCTTATTTTTATTCAGGTAATTACAGGAAAAAAAACTGACACTGACATTTACCAAAATATTTCAGAGCACAAATACTACTCGCTGAGCTGAACATGAAAATTCATGCCTGCTAGTCTTGTTTTTCTCCTCAGAGTATGACTGATTTGACTCATGCCTGACTTTAACAAAATTTCCAGATCTTTGCTAGAACTACAGTTGGTAGGGAAAATGCCTAAACATGCAGCTGAATTTCTGCTCCTATGCCCACATTATTTATTATTTGTCTTTGATGAAAAGATACAGGAAGACATTCTCGACCATTTCATAGCATTTTGTAAGTTTAAAACTTTATGTGCTGAAGGAAAATTCTCTACTAATACATCTGAAAGCCTGCAAGGGACTGCCTTCGTTTCTTTCGTAGACACGTACAAAAACCCCAATTTAGTCAGTCTGGATGCCTTTGGCTCAGCAGTGTTAGCAGCACAGGAGTGCTGGTCCTTTGAAACTGAAGCCAGAGCAGGAACATTTCTCTGCCTTCCAAGAGTCCCACGTGTGATTCGGTTACTGGTCATGACCCCGCTGTTTATTGTATATGTGGATTGTAAGAATTACTGGAATTCTTATAAATCCCAATTAAATAAAGGGCAAAAGAAAAGCCCACCTGTAATCAGACACCATGTAACTGCATGTTAATGGTCTGTTCAGTGCCCTACTGGGATACCTTAGAGTAATGCTACAGCATTATACTCAATTTCAAGAGGTCAGCAGACGTTTTTAAATGAATAAAATCTATTTATATAATTACAGTTATGACTACAGCTCATGCCTTATTCACAGCAAGTAAAAAAAACCACACTGGAGTTTTACGTAAATATTATTAATGCATACACTATGAAAAAGTAACTCATGTTAATTAAAAAACACCTTAATTTCAAAAGTTTACCAGAAACAGTTACATTGAGCATTGCAGTCTTTCAAAGCAGAGCAGAAGTTGTTTACAAGGATCCAGCAGTAATTGATATCCAGCTGCTCGGAGCTGGGCTGCTGATTGAACATGTAGTGAAAGCTGGGCTGAAATCCCCTCTTACTTGATGGCAGCAGGAGTCATGCTGCTTTTTCCTAGGAGCTGGAATTTCACCCCAGTCTTTACATTCTTCGTCGGTTATGGTGGAGCAGCCAGAAGATGACGATTAGAGAGCAGCCAAGTAGACTGTCAGTTCTAAAAATCCAACCTTCAAGCATCTGTAAGGGCTAGGGGAAGGAGGAGGGGGTTTATAGCCCAGTTAAAAGGAGTCTTTCTAAAGATGGGCAAGTGGCCACTTCAGCAGCAGAGCTGATGGCAGGACACTGCCCACCATTAATAGAAGTAAATCTGAGGTTGAGTCCTTGGTAAAGACACTGTCATATTGGCCTTTAACTAGAAAGGAAGGCAAGCACAGCATGTGAACAAGTAAGCACATGTATGCACACAAGGCATTCCAGGAGCTGAACAATTTCTCTGCATACATAAAAGACCTTGCTAGGAAAAAAAACCAGCAAAGGTTTTTAGCATTTAAATAATTGCCTACATGATGGATTTGATTTCAAATCCAGCTTTACACATTCCTGATAAACTGAAAGGCCTCATCATTGAAGATAAAACATTTCTAGCACCAGCTACTGGCTTGAAAGTGAATACTTACAAGAGATGAGTATAGGAAGACATGTTCTCTTTCACTGAGAAAGTGTTTTAAGGCAATATCCAAAATTACAATATAGCCACCACAGAAACTGCTCCAGTGATCCTTGATACTTTACAGCACCTACACAAGTTCCACTGGTGAGGAATGGTAGGAACTAAATTGGTGTCTGTCCTCCTCCTCCCTGCCATGTGCCCTGGAATGTTGGAAATGTCCCAGCATCTGGACATCACTAGTTGACATCAAGCAAGCAAATTTCTTCCTACAGCTCCTAAATCCCTAAGTAGCCATTTATATTAGCCATATTGGCCACTATCACTGGCAAGGAAATTGGTGAGGAATTGCCATCTTTCCTTATCATTAACCCAATTAAAAAGTTGTTCAATAAGGTAGCAAGTGTTTACACAATTAATACAAATGACAGATTTCTGGACATTTCCCAAAAGGGAAATGACTTTAAGTAGTCTGGCCAGATGTGTTCCTGCAGCACCCAGCTCGGGGTCAGTTTTTCTTCTTTGCTCTCAAAAAAAGAGTCAATTTACTTGCATATCCACCAAGGAGTATTTTAGGAATGGACACAGTAATTTCTGAATATACACTACATCTGTAAAAGGAAGAGGTAAGCAGTTTGTTCTCCATTTCCATCACTTTGTGGAAGTCCATCATCCATTTTTGTTAATAGTTATGGCACCCAGGTATGCAGCTAAGAAACTGAAGAACATGAAGGATACTATTAGAATCAATTTTGGCTAAAGACAAGGAGCAGAACTGCATCGCAACCCTACTTTTTCCATGATTTAAAGGTGTGTTAAAATATACCAAGATTTTCAGGAAATCTGTTATTTGGCTTACACAGTAAGCTATGCCTTGTGCACTGTGTTCTAGACAAAGTTGTACTTTAAAATGGTGCACAAAGTTAGGAAACTTTACATGATGCTAGTGAGTAAGGTGTGCTTTCATAAATACAGTAGTATACATCCTATATACAGACGCTGGATGGAAGCCTCCGGGAAGGCTGTTAGCCAGCCATCCACAGAAAGAAGGGAATGAAGATGGTGGGGAGTGTGGTGGAGGGTGCCACACCTAGGCAGACTATTGACGCTAGTCCCACAAGCACCGATGCGAGCACGCTCCTCTGGTCTCGAATAATCATCTTCACAGTCTCACAGAACTGGAAAAAAAAAAAGAAGTGAAAAAGATGAGATTTAAAGAAGAAAGCTTTAGCTGCAGAGCTGGCGATGCCCACTCTCTCGGGACAGAGCAGCGGTTGCTGCCCCAGCTCTCACACGGGCTCCCCGGAGGGGAGGGAAGGGCAGAGCGGGGCTGGCACCGCATCACCCTCAGCATCACCGCCGGTAGTGCCTCTAACTCTGGCTAGAACCCGTAGCTTCAGAGCATTTTAGAGGCGTATTAATCGTTCTACGGATTCAGCTTCGCTGTCCTCGCCGCGTGAAGCCAGCTGAGNGCGGCCGCCGGCCCCGTTAGGGAGCGGGGTGGCCGGGGGAAGGGCAGCGCCGCCGCTGGCCGGGCCGTACCTTGTCGGTCTGGAAGCTGACGGGGGCTCCGTATCGGCAGTAGGTGACGAAGTGCTCGCAGTTGTTCCAGAGCAGGCTGTAGGCCGTGGCGCCCACCAGCTTCTCCGCCCGGCGGGCCGCCTCCCCCCCTTCCCGC
>VXBQ01006205.1:534354-557404 GCA_013400175.1 Phainopepla nitens | reverse complement strand
CTTTCCAGCACCTGGTTCTCGAAGAGCCGGTCCATGTGGTTGACCAGGATGCTGCCGCCGTAGGCGAAGTCCTCCACCGTGTCCACCCGGACGCTGGCCGACCTGGCGAGGACGCCCAGGATGAGCCGCTTGTTGGTCACCACCTGCTGGATCTGCCGACGGTCGTCGGTGATGGAGGGCAGGATGTCGGGCATCAAGTGGGCGACGCGGTTGTCGCCCAGGTAAATGCCGAAGTGGATGAAGAGGGTGCGGGGCACCTCCAGCAGGTCTCCTCGCTTGAAGCAGCTGGTATCGTAGTAGCCGGGTGCAGGCGGCGGCGTTTCCCCGCCGGAGCCCGCGGGCAACGGCCGGATGTGGACGAGGAGCATCAGCTTCTCCAGCAGCAGCGAGGCCGCCTGTGGCACCGGGTTCTTCATGGTCGCCGGGGGAAACCCTCGGTGCCTCCAAGTAGCTCCTCGCCCCCGGCACCGCTTTTCTAGGCTACCGGCGGGGCGGGGCGGGCACCCGGGCCGGCCCACCGGCTGAGGGCCGTGAGGGGAGCGCCCGCCCCGAGGACCGGCCGGGCTTTACTGGGGGGCGCGGCGGGCACCCTCAGCTGGCCGCGGCGGCGGCTCGTCCCTCGGGATGGCGCGGTGCCCGCAGCCTGGAGCCGCCCGCAGCTCCGCCCCGTCTACCGCCCGCGCTGCCCAGGTAGAAGTGCACGGAAAAGTGTGAAGCCCTTCGCCCGCCCCGGGGAGAGCAGCGAGAGGCTCCCGGGGCCACAGCCGCTTCGTGCACCTTCCCCCGCCGGCGGGACCTGAGGGGCTCCGGGGGGGCAAGCGGCGACCGGATCGGATCGGGTCGGATCGGGGGGGCCTGGTGGGCTGCCAGGGCGCTCGCACGGCGGCGGGACAGGGGAGGGAGCGTCTGTCTTCCCTCAAAGAAAACAGGTCTCCGACGGAGAGCGGGAAGTCACACTTATAAATTAATTCGCCCCAATGGTCCTCCAGCTGAGAAAGAGTGAGAAACGGCGGAGCGGCGTTCCCGTGCTTTCAGTTTCATGCTAATGCCTTATGCAAATGGCCAAATCCTGGCAACGGAGCCCACAAAAGAGCAGCCCTGTCCGGTCAACAATGCCGCCCCGATCGAGGCTCGGAACTTTCAGTAACCAAGCAGGTTCCCGGCCCCTCGGGGATGGCGGGATGACGGATGGGACAGACATTCATCTCACCTGGAAGATGACAGGGCACGGAGAGTGGCAGGGGAGCTGGCTGTGGCTGCAGCCTTTCACCGAGTCCCCGCCGCCGAGCCTCGGCCCGCTGCCATGGAACTTTGTTCCTGCCGCAGTCGCTCCGGCTGCAGGGGGGAGCTTTCGCCTCTGAGAAACGCGGAACGGGCGGAGGGCGGGGGAAGGAGGAAGGGATATGCATGTAACAGTGCTGGAGAAGTTTGGTGGAGCATCTTCCTTTAAACTCGGGCAAAACGCTGCAACCTCAGGATGCCAAATACGAAACGGGGAAGCAGGAAGAGGAGCGATGGTGTGTAAGAGCTTGGCAGGTCTCCACAGGCAAACCGCGTTGAAACAGTAGGTTATTTTTCTCTCCTCAGTCACTTTAAACTCTGCGGAACACGAATATGATCTCTAGACCACCCCAGAGCTGTAGAATCCCGTTGGTCACACCAGCAAAAAAGAGAAAGTGTTCACTATTCCTTTTCTTTGCATTAGCAAACTCTAGTATGATTTGGAAGGTAAAGGGGATGCAAAGGACCTAGCAGGTGAGAGCCTTCTACCACAACAGATTCTGAACCCAGGCTCATGAAAGCTTTATTGATGGATCAAAAGCAAGTTTTCCCACTTCCTCAGTGAAGACAATTTTTCAGGGGAGAGGGTTAGGGTTACCTCACTACTTATCAACAAAAAACAGTGGCTGGTACCCTTCTGTTTCCTCCTGCTTGGAGCAGAGAGCAGCTTCCTGGGAAGAAGCTAAGACGGTCCTCACCTTGCTTCACCTGCAAAGAAGGAGGCCTGCCATAACCTCTTGTTTGGTTGCTGATTACAGGTCAGAGTCCCAGCACTACTTAACAGAGTGATCAGGCCTTTGGGATTTTCTCTGGAGTCTCAGCCAAATTTTTATGCAACAGAAGCTTACCCCTCTCAAGCCCCCTATTACAAATCACATCACTTACAAAAGAGGAAATACCTTTTAGATGTAGCTTATGATGCTGGTACAGGAACCCTGTGGATTAGCCACCAGCCACACAATTATATAATTAAACCAGCATATTTTCAAATCCAGATGTTAAAAAACATATTTGGCAGGTTTGAAGCATTTTCTCTTAGTAAATAAAAATAGGGGTGGAGGAGAATGAGGAACTTTTCACTTTTAGCTAGTGCATTTTTTTAATGGACAAGGGAAAAAATTAAAACACCTCATCCTCATAAAGGGTCTCACCCATTTGGTGATGGTCACAGCAGCTGGTCCAGAGCTGGAGCCACAGAAGGTTGTCATAGACTCCATAAAAAGTCATGGCACAGAAAGGTTCCCATCTCCCTCCATGTGGATAAGCACCATTCCTGCCTGCTGCCATCTCAAGATTCCCCCTCTCCCCTTCCCTAAAGCTGTCTGGGAAGTGTCTGAATGGTCTTTGCTGAAATAGGTGGTAGAGATGCTTCTGTCCTACAGTTCAGGTTTCTCTTCCTCTCTGAAGGAAGGTAGAGGAATTCAGCTGAACTCTCCAGCAGATTCCCAATGGGCTCTTTCACATGGAGGCATCTTTTGTTTGCTTTCTTCATGCCAGTTAACTTTAATCCCAAAAATCCATTTCAAGTAAATCTGGAAAGGAAACCAGGACGAAACTGAAGAAGAGGAATTGCCATGAGAAGGAGACTCAAAGTCTTACTGCATGGGAGAGTTTCAAGGTTGTAAGGTGAAAGGTGTGACATTTCTGCCAGTGTAATTTCCTCAAACCTGAGTTACTGGAGAGCTTCCTCTCTCCCTCCCTGCCGGCCACTCACTCACTCGCTCTCAGGCCCAGAAACCCCAGTGAACAATCCCAAAAGGCATTACAGAGCAGACAGGTCTGTGGAATCCACCAAGGTAATGCTTCGCCACTGCCTTGCAACTGTTGTGAGCATTACTGTGTGCAAAGCATCCAAGTAATACATACAACACATCCAAGTAATTCCCCAGTGAAACCATTCAGATTCTTGAAAAACAACCTGAAACCCAACATTTTCTGCTTTCAAACCCAAGGGGCTGCACTGCTCTTACTGTCAAACTTCCACAGTGCGATAGTTACCATAACTTTTCACCTGAAAGGGGGAAGAAAACATGTACTTTTGTGGAAAGATACCTCTACTGGAGATGGCAAAACTAAAAACATACACTGTGCATCAAACACCGGCACATCCTCTTGGGTGACTTTTGTATAATAGTTTTTGTATCTTTAGTACACAAATTTAAGTGAGAAAATCACTTTGGAATATTAAATATAAACCCAAAAACACTGAAGTATTTGCTTGGACTGTTAACTGTTATGGAATAGTTTAATGATAAAATCCATGCTTTATTTTTGAGAGGCTAAGATGTAGTAAGAAAGCTGTGAGAGGTAAGAATGCAGCCTTTGTTTAGTAGTGCAGATGAGCCAAAGTACAAAAACTTAAGTAAGAGGTATAAGCCAATTTCCATTACACTGAAACTCCTGTATTAGAAGGAACCTTATTTTATGCACTAGACATTACTATTTCCATCCTGCTCTCACAGCTAACACAGTAGGGAAAAGGCAGGAAAGGTGGAGAATTGGAAGGGTATGTTCTTGCCTATATGAGGAACAGACCTGGTTTAACAAGCAGGCAAAATGAAGTTTTTAACTGACTGGAGTTAAACCAATGCTGACTGCATACATGCTCACCTTTGTGTATCATTTATATTTTACCAAACCTCTCTCAATTACTCAAACCTTATTTTCAGATCATTAGGATCAAGATCTGGATCATAGCTTCAAGAATTCAAAACATGTTAAGGCATTCCAGGAGAATAACATCTTTGGATAGGGATTTTTGGAGGGTATAATTTGCAAGAGAAGTATCTGAGAAGCAATGCCAGTTGCTTTAAGCTGGTGTGCTGAAAGAAATAATGGACAGAAAACATGTTTGTGAAGGATGGTTTCATAGCATCCAAAAGGGCTACTCCAGAGATAAAAAAATAGCACCTTTATATTCCCATGTCCAATCCATTTGAACACTGTACCATTCCTTTCAGCAAATTACAGCTTCCACTACACAGCTGTAAGTGCCCAGCTCTCCAGAAAACAGTATCATTTACTTTTTTGGTTTTTGTATTTAACAAAGAGTAGGGACAGAGCACACAAAATCTGAACAAAGAAGGGAACTGGCAAGACAATGGCAAGTGAAACAACCCCAGACAAAGAACCTCTGAACTAAGTATCACTCTCTTCCAGTAGAAGAAACCACATAAACGACTAAAACAAATTTATACTTTATAAATGTTCACTTTTATTCAGAAACTTACTGCATACACATTTCCAGAGTCACTTAAGCAACATATTGAGGGAACTGCAAGTATTTACCGTAGCCTTTTTATCCTTGTAGGTTTGCTACTGAGGACTGTTACTTTTTCTTTTTTACTTCCTCTCAATAGGCTTCCAAATTATTAAGGAGAGTTTTCTAACAAACAGTGACTGTAAACATAATAAAACCTGCATGCCATTTTCCCTTTGAAGTTATTAACTTGGCTATTTTTCTGCAATGAAGTAATGACTCATTTTTTATAACCTGACAATCATGCTGTACACATGGATAGTACCTATGAATTGCTCAGGCAATAACTGTTTAGATGGATAAAGCATTCATTTATGATACCTTCAATTCAAATGAACAAAACCACAGAAAAGGTAGGAACAATTCATTGCATAGTCCTCATTAGCAAGCAAGAGGCCAGGAAATTAGTAACAGTGATAGACAGCACTGGAAATTTAGGAACTAGCAGACAGGTTTGGTGACAATTAAAAAAATACTTATTTCTATACTTTTGTCTGGTATTAGTAATGCCTCATTTTGTCAGCAGTAAACAATTAATACTATCTCCCAAAAATAAACAAAAAGATTAATTTCTGAATATAAAAAGCCTGAACATGTGGAGTAACATTTTTATGGCTTCTGCAGAGAAAATACAGTTAACAGAATTTTACACCTTGCTATTGTCCCAGGAAGTATGATTCAGATTTTTAAGTCTCTTCTTAATGAGATGAAGTTCAGAAGTATCCCAATTTGAACATGTATATTTTCCAGGAAGGGAGATGGAGAGGTGGCAACTGGGAGTCAGAGTAAAGACAGAGAGCACTGCATTCAACATGGTTTTCCTTCACAGCAGAAGACATCTTTTTGTGGCAAGGGCAATGCAAATGCCAGTCAAATGAACTTAATCCAGGCATGACTCTGCTGCACAAATCAAGGATTTAATAGCCCTGGAACGAAGTCACCCAGCCCAGCTTCATCCCTGCCAAGATTGCACCACCACAAGAAAAGAGTGAGTGAGCTGACTCCCCTTTCCTCATATTCAAATTTATTACCACTCTAAGATCTGCAATTTACTACTACTCAGCACTTTCAACTGAAGGATTAATTAGTACAAGATATTTGAAAGTGTAATAACAAAGTCTGTCATTAACCAGACTAAGTGCTGGAAGTTTGGTGGATCACCACCAAAGGTCAAAGTCACTGTATAACAGTACCAATTATTACTTTTCTTTATTGCCCAGCAGGGAAAACTGTTCCCCAGTACCAGACAGTGCTGACTTCCCAGCAGTGCAGAGCAGGTTACCCAGCCCCACTCACTGCACAGGACAGACACAGCTGACAGGACAGCAGTCCAGTCGATTTTCAAATAAAGGATGAGAGAAGGAAAAGAGATGGACTGAACAGGAGGTGATTTCCATCTTGAAACAAAGATTATCTCATAATTAAATGTTATGTTGCAATTTAATTAATTCTATTTTGCAGGAAATAAATAGATTCTTCATCCTCTGTATTATCTAGACAGGAAATGTTATCAGGCACAGACAAAGCTATTAGTCTGGTATTACTCAAAACATTTGCTAATCTGTGCCATATAGCTAAGCCTCTGAGAAGTAACTGTCAAGTTCCTACTCTTTAACCTTAAAAAAAAATCTCATTCAAGAAGCCAGTTCTTGTTTATAACATGTTTTTAGACCACTTAGTGTTAAAAGCATATATATTAAACACCTGTTACTCTATCAGTGATTTTAGATCAGGAACATTTTTAATCTGGAAATCCAACAGCATCTGTCCAAGTGCTTTACCCTGTAAGAAAAAGAACCAAACCAACATTTTATTTTACTATCTAAATATATCATCTTTTTAAAGTAAGGTTTTTAAAAATGGTTTCATATGAATGTTCTTCGTATAATCAGTGTGAGAATTCACTCTAAGTTTCTTGAGTTTTCAAGCATCCAAATCTGAATAGATTGAATGGTTTCTTCCATTTATTTGGTACCTAGTGCTATAATCAATTTATTTGGGGTTCAATTCTATATATTCATACATAGCATCACCTTACTTTGTGAGCAGTCTTCTTGACTATGGTGAGATAATCTGCACATGACCACTTCTGAGCCTTTGAGCACAGCAGTGTGAGCTACAGCATTGTTCAGGATCTCATCTTCAGGGTTTAGATGTTTTAAACATTTAATATTTAGATTGTACACTTGCAAAAAATTCTTACTTTCAGATTCACATAAGATCATCAACACAAAAGACCTCATATTCATCTGTTTTTCATGTTTACATTAGTTATCAGTATTTTAACTATAGAAAGCACAGGCTAAATGAGGAGTTGTCCTACAGTGCATGGTTCCTGTTTATACTTGGAAACAATCAGAATTGTTGAGTAAATCTGCATTTTTCAAAATGTGACAGCCTTTCTGATAAACTAATTTTGCTGGTGCATCAAAAAACTGCTAGTCTTCAAATCAGTTATGCTCTTTATGATGTGCTATCTTATTAGTAATCATCCTTTTCACCAAATATTCAAAATCTACCTTCCTTTCTATGTTGTTTTTAAACCTTACAAAATTAAACACATAATATCTCTTAAAAGGAACTAGAGTCAAACCCCAAACCTCACAGCTCCAGCCCAGAAGCTGGTTATAAAGAGACCCATAAAAGATAACTACATTAAAATTATTGCTTTGATACATGCCTGTGGGTCACTTCTCAGGGATGCTATACCTCCACCACCAAGGGAATTCTTCAGAACAAAATTTAATCCATGGATTCCAGGCAACTCATATCTGTAAAATAAAAACTGTACATTATTTCTCAGTGGATTTTGGAAGAAGCACGTGTAAAGAACATCAAACAAAAACTGTCATGCTAAATTTTCATGCTTCTGATCACACTCCACTGCTGAGTCAAGTCTAAAAGGTAACAAGATTAATACAAGGCCTTACCTGCCTTCTTGTTCCTTCCTATTACTCCAAATTAACAGCCATTAATAGTTTTAAAGTTGGACCATAAGGTAATTATTCTCCTATATTCAAAACTAATCCATCTCTAATAAGGTTGTTTCTAGAGTTCTTTCTTTCTCTGAGTTAAAGTCCATATCTCTAAGCCAGAGGTTCAAGATCCAGAATGAACTCAAGACAACACGATGGGCAAAAGGTTATTTTTATTAGCTCCTAGTACTGATACTGAAAAGTACAGTCATTTAATTCCTGGAACTCCCTTTTGCTAACAAATGCTGCCTGCTAATTGGAAAGACATCCTCTCCATTACTGAGAAACATCCCTGAGTCTCTATATCAACTCTTACAATGAACAGATAACTTTATAGCAAATTCAAATTGGAGCTTTCCTGGAGCAATGTACTTTGTTCAGATAAAATTTTATTTTAGTGACAGACCTATGTTTCTGTTCCATTGCCACTGTAAGCATTTTTCCATCCTTGCTTTGACTGGTGCAATTCCAATTTGGAAACTTCTGTAGCAGTTTGGCAAATGGCTCTGTAGTTTCCTATTGTTTCAAATTCCATCAATAGGTCTACAGTATATTTCCATTTGCCTCTCCTTGCAGTTTTTCAGTGTTTTGTCATCTTCTTTTCTTTGGTTTTGCTTTCCTCCAATATTTTCTTCATCTAAGTACCTGATAGCTTTGCTTTAACTCCATAGGAAAGGATTTAAATCAGAACATTATCAAGCCATGAGGAATTAACAGAGAAAGATGATATCCAATTCTCACTCTGTCTCCAGATGTTTGACTGCTGCAGTTTAAATCTTGCTTCCTCCAAACATCACTTACTTTTCTTTAGTCACCTAACTGATCTTCATCTGTTTGGGACAGATTGTTTAAATCTTTCCCCTAATATCGGTGGAATTTCTTGCAGAACTCTTATACTGCTGATTTTTGTCACTTTGAGGTTTATCTCTTTCAGCTCTTTTTGAGCACTGTGAAAGCCATGGCTGTTGCTGGTGCTCAGAGCCCTGTCTGCCCTTTTATCTTGGGCATATGACCCAAAGCTCTGGTGTAAGGAGATGATTCTGCTGAGCAGTCTGGCAATCTCTCCAGTTCTTGTTCAAGAAAGCAAGTAGTCATGGAGTGTCCTATCTGCGTCTGTCTTCCAGGCAAAAAGTTCTAAGTTCCTTCTACTTTTTCACTACCACCCTCTGCTTTCATATTAGTATTATTAGTTGCTATTAAGAAAAAAACATTGGTGCCAGCATTCTGTTGCTCTTTCTCAAAAACTATTTGACAGGTGACATTATCATGCTTAAAGGCATATCCACTGAGAAGGAAGGAAATTAATCCAGATTAATCCACCAGTGTTCTGTTAGACAACACAAATATGAAGAATAAAGCAAATCTACAATAAGTTACCAACCTAATTTACTAAATTTAATACCATAATCAACACAACCAGATGACCCCACAAAATTTTCTATAAACTAAATAAAAATTTCCAATCACCACACACCATGAAAGCCAGAGCTCTACCAAAGCAAAGTACCACACCATAAATTTTACTCTGAAAAGCTGGCAAAGATTTCCAGGCAGCAAAGAATTTCACAACTGGAGGATGTCTCCTCAAGAACTAGACTGATGAAATATTGATTCCTGATATCTCATCTCTCTAAAGAAGTATCATAAAGATCAATCAGGAAAAATCAGGAGAGAAACTGAACAGCATAAAAAAAAACAGAAACAAGTAAGTGGAAGAATTTCATTTCACTTTCTGCAGTAATTTTGGCAGAGGAAATATGTAATACGAGCAACAGATCTTAATCTGGAACTCTCTAACATGGCACATTCATTTTATTTACTTTGAGAAAATATCTACAGTGAGGTAATCTAGCTAAAATGGGGATTACAAAACAATACATGAAGGCCAGCATCTTCACTATTTTAAGGCTTGTTTGAAGCATCTGAGCATCCAAAATATCTCCACACAGAACATAAACTTGCACAACAAAAGGAAGAAAAGCCACCATAACCATTATATTAGTCTTAAGCAGCAACAATACATTAACCAAAACACTGGCAGGCATCTACTCAGCATAATTAAACAACTTACGCTTAATTAACTGAGATCTAAAGGGGAAAAATTATGTAATTTTACAATTTGATTAAATGTTTTAAGAGCTGCTTTTAAAAAACACAGAAAACAAACCCTTCAAAGAATACTCGGTGCCAGAAACCAGTAAGATAAGGAATATTCACTGTTCTAGCTGAATTCCTATGCTTATGCACAGTGGGGTGCCTGCTTAACTACTTCCTTCAAAGCACTGTCTATAATATTCAGAGAAGTCAGGTTTCCTGGTGAATTTCCCATTAAAATGCATGAGAATAATAATGATATAAAATTATTTAATGCATTTAAATCAAGGAAAAGACAGAATTCTTTTCATCACAGGAAAGCAGGAACCAAGTCCATAGGCTTAAAGAAGTGTTTGCATTGAGATATACTGTAGAAAAATACTTCTTTTTCGTCTCTAATAAATGTGTACAAAAAAGCCATCTAGAAGCATCAGCATCCACATTTCTTGTTCTTCAGCCCTTGGTGAAAACATTGCATAGGAAGAATTCAGCTGATATTTCAGAGCATGGAAATGTTCTCACAACATTACATATACCACATTTCAGAAGATGAAAATAGCAAAATCTCATAGGATAGTTATGTTGACCTTCTTAGATGACTGACCTAGTACCACTGCACAAAAAGTTTCTTATTCTGTATCTTAAGATACTCAGATCTGTTAAGAGTATACTCTAGCACTCTGCTGTGGGAAGCAATCACTGAGGGACTGAAAGATCATCTTTTGCTATTATTGTATCTGCAGATCTGGAAGTTTATGAGTTTTCGGTGTTCTCTACCAAAATAATCCCATCTTTTCTATGTTTAGTACACCTATTTAATGCCTCTAGTGAAAAAGCATGAAAGGCAACTGCTTAAGAGACTGTTCTGTAGTGAGCTAGAGCCATGGTTTGTATGTTTATAGTAGCAAAACTAATGCATAGTTTTTAACTACTCAACATTTAAAAAAAGGTAATGAAGGAAAAACAGACAGTAAGACAGCTCTTTTTTATGACAGTTAAAACTAAAAAATAAACAAGTAATTTAAAAAGAAACTACACAATCTGAAGCACATGAGCTTAATCCTTATAATCCTAAATATTTCCACAAAAGGTTTTATTCTTTTTCCCTAGTAGCTTTCCAATTTGCTCACAGAGCTCCATTATCACATCACTAAAGGAAGCCAAAACCACAAACAGATTATCTAATTAATCAAATTAATTTGGCTTCATCCAGACAGAGCAATTTCTACTTTTACTCATGAACATAAACAGCATTAAGGAATGGCAATGAATCAACTTCTAGAAGTATTATTAGGAGGCACAACATTGTTTATTTCTTCCCCTCTCTGCTCTGTTTCTGAGAAAATCCAATTACAATTCTTAGTATCACAATTTATTAAATACATAGATTTGTTAGCACTTACAAAACAGTGGGTGAGATCTGCACTGAGCTGCTTATGAAGACAGAACTAGCACTTACAATTCAAAGATCAGGGGTTAAAATAACTCTCTCTCTGAGCTTTGAACTGTACCTTTCTGACTCAAGCTCTCTGAACAAACAGACAGTTAACAGTTTATCCCCTACCCAGGGAAATACATAAGGGATTTTGGCAAAAATCTCCTTATGTGCAGCATAACTGACTATGAATCAAAATATGCTTTAGAAGACTGAATGGTTTGTGGCAGTATTTAGCTTTTACTTGTTTTCAAAGAGATAAAAAGGTTCAAAATCTGTTGACTGTTTTACTGGACATCTGTAGAAGCACGAGCTTCATTACCTCATTATACAAGAGCAGAGTATGATTTCATTCAGTCCCCAGCATCAGCCATACCACAAAAATCAGAATGTTATGTATGTTGTCTGCTGGCAGAGGATATTCTTTAGGAGATGAGCATCACATACAAGTGTCCTGTTTAGGATGTATTCTCTTTCATATTTTAAGATAAATTAGCTATGTTTTATCTTTAAATTCTGGCTTGGTATATGTGGCACAAAAGTGGGTGAGAGTGGGGTACTATAAGCAATACTTTCTCTAAAGTGAGTGAACTTCATAAATATTAGAAGGCTTTGCAGAAACAGGGACAGTATGAGGCCCATTTCTGATGGATCATCAGGTAAGTTTGGGCTCCAGACTACACTGGCTGTGTCAATGTCTGCCAGGCAGTGTTTTACAGATTTCTAACTCTCAGTTCAGCAGTGGCTCAGAGGCTTGGGAAGCTTCAGTTACTAAGGCTCCTGCAGTTTCCAAATGGTTCAAAACCAGTGGAAAGATAAATTTCTCAAAGGGCACTGGAAGCTATTTCTAGTTGGTAAAGACATTCTGTACTGGAACGAAGCAAAGGAACAGCCCCAACACTACTGTGCTAATTCTGAGAATTTGATTGCCTTCACTAAACAAATTCACAGCCTTTGTCCAGCTTCAAGAGAAGCTCAAGTTCATGTTCTTTCTCAGTGACTATGCTCAGGTTGTTACTTAAAAAGGGAAAGGAAGATACAAAAAAAACCAAAGAAAATACACACAAGTTTGCAATATTGATGTTAACATATTTTAAGATAACTTCTGATACCATCATGTATCTACCATACAACCGTGGGCTGCGCAACAAGCTCCTCACCTTGTTACTAGCTCTTCTTCTGGTTTCTCATGCTCTAAAAGGTGTTGAAAGTAATTCTCCAGGGCTTGAGCAGTTAAAGTTTTCTTTAGGTACGGATAGTAGAGAGGATGCCGTGCTATCACACCTGTTAGGCATTAACTGGCATTAGTTGAAATAGGAACTGCTAAAACCAATTTGTATTTATCCTTTCAAAGGCAACTTGAGATCCTCCACTTAACTGAAACTGTATATATGGATCTCCTTTAATGAGCTCCTGAACAAAAACCACAGTGTGACAGCTCTCCCTCTGTCAGTAGAGATCTAGGATGGAGCATGACACCAAAGAATGCTAAGTGACCACTAAGTGATCACTGGATTTTTTCTGCTGCAAACAGTCCCTGTCACTGAAAGACACCTAAAGAACAACAACATCACAACAAACAACCCAGAGCCAATTCTCTTCCCTTAAATGGTTTGCAAGATATTTAAGTAATCACCATCAACCACAACAAGGCATGATTAGTGACCAAAGGTTTGGTCCTTGCCCCACCTCTTGCACGGGATTCTGACTAAGTGTGACAAATCACCATTAAATTTTTTTATTGCTGTAAATATGCTTTATAAGCTTCAGCTAATTTTATGCTGAAGCTGAGGTTCCAGAGCAGGATCAGGAAAACAGTTTTGTGTTACAAGGACCTTCTGATTAAATTAGAGGTTAAGTTTGTTGTTGCTAGTGTTGTTCCTTAGAAAAGCAGTAGTGTCTTTATATCTGAAACAGTCTGTTATGTATACATCATTCATGACTTGGCAATGCTACATTGCTACAGTGGTCAATCATGGAGAAAGAAAAAGAAAAAAAAAAATTTAAAAATCAACATTGCTTCATTCTCCAACCCAAAAAAAACAGTTTCACAAACAAGGACAAGAAAACTATATTCCTGAGTACAAATGAACAAAATCCATCAGTTTTAGCATGACAGCTAGTAGCAAATCAAATCCCAAACGCACCTTTAATTCATACTGAGCTTTGAACACCACACGCTCTCATCTTCCAACAAGTAAGAGAGCCAATTGTTGCATGCAGAAGTAAGGAATAGAAGGAATTATTAAACAATGCAAGAAGCAGCACAATCAATGCAAAGAGACTGCATACTGAAATATACCATTTGCATTAGCAATATATAATAAAAATATTCTGGTACATATGAGAACAACTTTAGTATTTCCTAACACTGTCAATGTTTTAGCCATAGATGTGTTACAAAATTAATGTATGAAACTATTATACGTAATCAGACAACCAAGAAATTATATTACGTAACATACACACATGAAGGAGTAGCAAATGATGTGTAAAAGAAAGCTTAAAAAGGCATTTCCTAACTTCTGGGAGCCCAACTTTCCAACCCTAAATAAACCTTTCTTTTAGTATGACATGCTAGTATTTTTTCTTAGTACCTCAGATTACAACAGCTGCTAATCAGAAGACTACAGATATTTTATTAGTAAAATCCATATTCAATACATATTCTCTTTTGTTTCGGCACAATTATAAAAAGTAAAAGTGAAATGATGTTTAAAAAAAATGAAGACTAGCACTTGATATGTAACTCTTATGTGAAAATGTTAATCACTTCAGAAAGCAGAAGAAAGTAAAATACCTATGTTTGCAGAATTGCCTTTGTCTCCACTTCTAGTATAGGCAAGATCCTCTAAGCGGTAAGTATGTGGACCACTTGGCAGATCTGTACAACATAAAAATGAATTCATTTTAATGGTGCTACAAATAACCACACATCTGGAAGGAGGCAGTTTAAGTGCATGTTTTTTGCATTGTTTGCAGTACTCTGAAAACATTTCCAATCCTCCTTCTCACAGGAACACCTAGAGAAAAAGAGGTAAGACTGTGGGCCAGAATTAGGAAGTTGATCCCTCCTGCTCCATCTCCCAAATCCCTTTCAATTTTTTACAGCCAAATGCTGTACCAGGCATCCCCTCTTCCATCACCCCTCAATGTGGCTTCTGTTTTGGCCTTAGCAATGCAGTACCTCTGAAGGAGGCACAGCAGCTGCGTGTCTTTTCTTGCCTAGCCAGTAACTTGTCCCGTAACACACAGATCTGTGCTTCCAGTGCAGGTGGAAAATACCTGCAGCTGCTACTGTCCTCCTAATTCTGTAACATCTGTTTAATCTGCTCATGCCTGCAGAAAACAGTAACAACTTAAATTCCTTTTCAAGACAACACATCTCATTTGCATTTGCACTATTCTTATCCAGCTGTATAGAAGAAACCTAAAATTTCTTTTTCAAGTTACTTACTGTTTTTGTAAATATCTTCATATTATGTAAGAAAATGCATGCTTTCTAGGAAGCCAGTCTTGAATTTTTAACTTGTCAATGTCTGAGTATTGGATGTTCGAGGAGCATAGAGGTTGTTGCACTTCACTAAACGAAGTTCATATGAAATCTTTTTATCCATCTGTGTATCAAAAAGCAAACCCACTCCTGTCCAAACCCAGAACTTCAATATTGGGGAATTCACACAGTATCAACCTGAGGTTTGATGGTTAAGTTACACAGCACAGACCCTTTGCAATTGTTGCTTACTAAGAGTAGTAGGCTGTTACCATCTAGCTCCTGTTCTCTGAAGTGAGAGATGAAGCACCCACTTTACTACTGAGTTTGAGTTATTCAGTGATCACAGCACAACATTGAAACTTGAAGCATGGGCTATATCCAAGCTTCTGGGCAGTGAGAACTGAGTAATTTTCAGTCAGTTTTACTTCTGATCCAACTTTCCTACGGCCGTATCAACTCTCCTGGCCTCCTTGGCTTTTCAATCTCACCATCAATAACAGACTGACCTCCACTCCTGACTCACAATAAACTTCTCATCCCTCAGTCCTTCTCTCCTCTGTCCCCTTCCTGTCTATTTTTCATCGTTCTGGATGCAAGTGGCAGTTCTTCTCCTCTCTCTGCTCCTTGGACACCAGTGGAGGGGAGGAATATGAAGAGCAGGGAAGCACAAAGCCTTCCTGCTTTGTGACAGCTTCTGGTGCAACTGCTGCTGATGGCAGCCAGAAGAAGCAAGCCACAAATGTCCCAGATTTAAACTAATTGAATATACAGGGTCTTGTAAATCAATTATGCTGGACTAACTTCATGTTGCAAGGCACAATGCAATTTGAAAATACATCAGTCTAACCTTTCTGTACTATTATTGCTTCTGCTGAGAATACCAAACTATTTGTTTTTTTTTTTTTTTCAATTTTTTTAAAATTTTACAGAGTAGGAGACCCAGCATTAAGCATCTTATGCTCCAAATGCTGGCCTGGGGCATCATTTAGAGCACAGTGCACCTACTATGCAGGCATGAGTATATATGTACTCTGTGAACTGCATCAGGTAAACCTAGCCCCAGCCTAACCATCCTCACCTTCAACTCCTTCCTGCCCCCAGAAAATTGGTGACACAGATACGAGGCAGGCTGACCTGGCTAAGAGAGAAACTCTGTCCAAATTCTACTGGCTGCAGTTTTCACTGACCCTGTCTGTGGCAGTGGCAGCTGGACAGATCCCCCAAGTCCATTTGGGTATGGGGTGGGAGATATATCGGATAACAAAAATACCTTAGTACGACATGACACATAATCTGTACAGTGTATCTGTGTTTGGTTGAAACAGATCAGTCAACACCCACAAGAGAAGCTCTGCTGGCACATTTGAGTGGCAATAGCAAGGAAAACAATAACGAAGAACTAAGAGCTCACCACAGCAACCTCTTCTACTGGCACAGCTGGATCAGAAAGTCTTCCCACAATCTACCCAAACAACAACAACTTATTAGCACTGAACTGCTTTTATTAAGACCTAAAGTTTTATAATATTAATTGGGTCACTGGGAAAGGTGAGCTGAAAGAGTGACTAGAGTTTAGTCTGGCACAATGGCTCCTCAGTGGTACAAAGTCGCAGTAACGTGAAATCTGAAGAGGTTAAAGCATACAATGCAAAAGAGGAACAGAGGAGGTTTGTTTTGAGCCTGAAGCTCACAATCTTTTCCACATTCACTTGCAAGCAGAAATGTGCCATGAAATGTGACAGAAAATATTTAAGGGTGTATGTATTTAATTGGGGAAGAGTATTTTTGATTAAACATCTCCATTGAGAGTGGATCTGAAAGTCCAGCTAAAGCTCATTGCTCATTTTGGACAAGAATACCACACTTCATACAGTAAAGAAATCACATTATAATTTTAATGATTTCATTCAATATACAATTCAAGCCAAAATGTAGTGCTTTTTCAAAAGCTGAAATTTGACAATATCTAAATTGCATAAGCTGTAGAAATCTTTTCTCCATCAGACATTTTACACAGTTAGTCTCAGACAATCTCCCTTCAAACAAAATCAGTTCAAGTCAGTGTTCTGGTGTTCACATTTAATATTACACTAATTTATTTATATTTTATTATCTGTTTATCAGGAACTTCTTTTCATTTAATAAACATCTTGAACAAATCTAAGAAAGAATTCCCTTCAAAGCTAGGGAAAATGGTAAATTCAAATTCCACCCTCCCAGAAGCACATCTAGCAGCGTATTTTAAATCCATTTTCACATATTTCTCTTATCTATTCAACAACAATTTAACAGTCCCTCACACTTGAGATAACCACAAAACTAAGAAAAATGCTTTCCTCCTTTCTAAATGCTGAGAGAAGAAGCTTTAGCAAAGCTATTCCCTTTACAGTCTAACCCATCTGTCTTTCTCATCCCTGCTGTCCTACATTAAACCACAGAAGTAGGTAAGTATTTACTCATGTACAGAAAACATTTATATTTACAACCAAGGGCAAAAGTTTAGAGATCCTTCTGAGAGGAAGCAACCAGAGAAGTTCTGCTGTCTCTCAAAAGTGGGGGTTTGTCTGAAAAAAGGCCTGAAGAATTCAGTAGTTAGCTGCTGGTGTCAGGCACCTCAAAGTTTTCTCAAGTTATAAAAAGGCAGTAGAGAATCTAATAGCTTTTTGCTTCTCCAATATTTAGCACTATAGTCACCTTGGAAAAAAGCCCCAAACCCAGGATCTTTGCTAACCCATTCATTAAGCAGAACAATGACTTCCTATTCCTTAACTTGCCCAGTCTGATGGTGCAAACACCCCAGTGCCCAGCTGAGAACTCCCAGGGAGCTGAGAGATGCTGGTGTGACATCAGATTTCCAACAGACACGAGAGCTGAAACCATACCTAAGAGTTTAATTTGTTTCTGCACGGCACAAGTCATTGTATCGAAGAGATGTTTGAATAGATGGGAAAAATGAACACATGCATGGCAATCAGTCATCCACTACCAGTGCCTTTCAAATGGCAATAAACACACAGTCCTGATGGTATTTAGAAATGTCCCTATGTGATACAAACATTCCCTACTAACACTGTTCTATTACGAGTTTTGAGAAACACTACTCACCTTTGTCTGGAATCCAGAGTAAACTTCAACATGTAGATGTCTTAATAGCATTAATTTTTAAAGTATACACAGACTTTAATACCTGAGTTACTCTTTCACTATCAGTATTATTTTTAGGAATTTTTTTCTAACTCGTAATTTTTGAGTGGAGTCACCTGATTCAGATTTTCAAATACCTATCCACAGCTTTAAATTAATTCTTTCAGTTCTCTGGTAAGCAGAAACAAGATAATTAAGATTGTTTGGACCAAAAGGCAATTATGGAGCATGCTGTACTTTAAGAAATACTGTATATAGTTCAGCCATTAGAAATATCACACTTTTCAGGTGTCCAGCACTTTCAATAATTGCTTCTAAGAGCAACTCTAATTTAACACTTCCTTTTCACTGCAGACATCCTGACCTGCTCCATTCAGCTCACCAGTTAGCCCTTCTCAAGGTTCTTTTCTTTCTCAGAGAATTTGGTTAGACAAGCCTAGCAGCAACACAGGGATTATCATGCTGGATTATTAACCCAGTATGGCTTCTTTTAAAGTCACCATTTCCAGGTTGATCCTATTCTTTTTAATTTTGTGAAGGCTGCCATATGGAACAGGAGCAAATTTTAATTATCTAAGTGCTGTAAGTCCTTAAGTCATTCTGCTTCTCTGTCCTCTATTCTGAACACTGTTCTAAGATAAACCTAACTATTCCCAGGATTCAAAAAGTAAGATTACAGTATACTTTGAAACCACATTTCAATTTCAAGCCAGTTTTACATGGTCTTTAGTTAGGCTTAAGGCTTAGGGGTTTTTAAAGAAAAATTCCATGCTTGTTACAGTCTCAAATACATGTTATATACTGCATGACACAAACCACCTTCCAAGAAAACAGTTCGTGTTTTGCAACAGCCATAAAAATGTATCGCATAAGGAGGCAAAATGTATTTCACACACAAAATCTAACACTACTTACCAGGAGGAAGACAGCAAATGATACATTCACAAGTACAAAGATGAACGTACCTTTCAATTCACTACTGATCTTGGGTAGATCTAAGGAAACCACCTCATCTGATGTAAACGTGAGATCCTCCTCAAATATCTCAACATGCTGCCCATTTAAAAATAGGTTGATCTGTACAAGGAACACAGATTTTTAAACAGTCAAATCAGAAATCCATTGCAATGTGAATAAATAAAGCATATTCCTAATTAAGTACTGATCTAGTAGACTTCCAGTAATAGCTTTCTGGATAAGGCTCTGTTACACCCTTTTAAAAGGTCACAATACAATAACAACTCATTATAAACCTAGAAGAAATCTTTTTTTAGGGAGAAAAGTGGTATTAAAAACCCCAAAGAAATGCTCCATCCAGAATGGTATTTTCTAAAGGAAGACAAATCTCTTTCCATCTCACTCTATATAATGCAACACTGCGTGGAATTTTGTGTCACAACTCTTGACAGCTGAATACCAAAACTTGAATGTTTCCATCTTTTCCATGACACAACCCCCTTTTCTTCTTAATTTTGCTGTCTGTATTAAAGACAAACTTCTCGCTACATTCTGTGTTCATCTTCAAATATATTTTGTGAAAACTGCTAAAAAAATACATCAAAACAGGAATTTTGGGCTTGGTTGTTGCTCAGTAGTCTCAAAGTCAAGGACTTTTCAGCTTTCCATGCTCTGCCAGCAAGCAGGTGCACAGGCAGCTGGGAGGGAGCAGGGCCAGGGGGATATTCCACAGAAAAGAGCATCATGCCCAGTACATAACTGGGGAGAGCTGCTGATGGTTGCTGGGGGACGGGCTGGGCACTGGTCAGTGGGTGGAGGGACACTCTATGGTGCATCACTTGTCCTTCTGGGGTTTTATTCCCCTCTTACTTTTCTGTCACCTCCCTTTTAATAATACCAACAACTACTACTTTGTTTTCATTATTAAACTGTTGTTATCTTAACTTCTGTGGTTTCTATTTTACCATTTTTTCTAATTCTTCTCCTTATTACACTGGGGAGGGGGAGGTGAGACAGTGGCTCAGTGGCACTTAGTTGCCAGCTGGGAATAAACCCTGCCAGGCCTTCTTCCTGCCCAACCTGGGGCTTAATGGGTTGAGATAACAACAGATCTGACTAGAATACGTTAGAACAAATTTCTCACAAGCATTCACTGTATTAGTTTAATAGCCACCGGTCACAATGACTTATTTGCTCCCAAAGTTGATGTGTTTGTTCCTCTGGTTCAATTATGTACCGCCTTACTTGCAGTATGTGTTCTCTGTTATGACATTTATCACCCATGGAAACTGGGCTGAGGTTATCAAGCTGTACTTTGTAACACTGGCTAATGATATGATATAATTGCTGGTTGTGAAACTGATCTGGTATTTGCACTCAGCATTGCTGTCATCCCTGTACTTGGCAGTCACCTATCAGAAACTATTGATAATTATACCTTCTCTCTTTGGAAACTCAGACCATGCAGGGGACACACTTCCCTTCCTCTTCCCCTTATCCTCCAGGCTAATTACAATAGATCTTTAGAATTTTTAGTATCCTGGGATGCTCAAACTAGCATGTTCCTATCATTATGTCTTCACAGAATCAATTGGATTGGGAAAGACCTCTGGGATCATCAAGTCCAACCTATGATCCAACACCACCAGGTCAACTAGACCTAAGTGCCACATCCAGTCTTTCCTTAAAGACCTCCAGGTATGGTGAGCCCACCTCCTCTCACGTAGTTGTAGTGTGTGATGAAGTCTCCCCTCCTCCTCTTCCAGGCTAAACAACCAGAGCTTCCTCAGCTGCTCCCCATGAGAGCTGTGCTCCAGACCCTTCACTAGCTTTGTCACCTTCTCTGGACATGCTCCAGCACCTCAAAATCCCTCCTAAATTGAGGGGCCCAGAACTGGACAAATGACCTGAAATGTGGCCTCACCAGATGCTGATCATCCCCTGCCCTAGTCTTTGTGGCCACACTATTGCTGATACAGGCCAGGATGCCATTGGGCACACTGTTAGCTCGTGTCTTGGGAATGTGTTCCAGGTCTTGTTTAACGTTTAACCAACTACTTAAGACGACTTCTCAGAGATCAGCCCTGCAGAGAAAGTCTTGAGGCTGGATAGAAAACTCAACATGACTCATCAGTGTACGTTCACAGCCCAGAAAGTCAATCAAATACTGAGCTGCATCAAAAAGAGCGTGGCCAGCCAGTTGCAAGAGGTGATTCTCCCCCTCTACTCTGCTCTTGTGACCTGCTCTGTACCTGGAGCACTGTGTACAGTGCTGGTGTTCCCAAAATCGAAGGACGTGGACGTGCTAGAGCAAGTCCAGAGGAGACCATGAAGTTCATTAAAGGACTGGAGCACCTTCCTTACAAAGATAGACTGAGGGAGTTTGGGTTATTCAGCCTGGAGAAGAGCAGCTTGTGTGCAGACCTTATAGCAACCTACCAGTATCTGAAGAGGCCTACATGGAAGCTGGAGAGGGTCTCTTTGTCAGTAACAGGACAAAGGTAATGGGTACTAATTGAAAAAGGGGAAATTTAGTTTAGACATTAGCAGGAAATTTTTCACTGTGAGGGTGAGGAGACACTGAAACAAGCTGCCCAGGGAAGTGAGGGATGCCACATCCCTGGAGATGTTCAAAGCCAGGATGGTTAAGGCCTTGAAGAACCTGGTCTAGTGGGAGGTATCCCCGCCCATGGCAGTGAAGGTTGGGAACTAGATGATCTTTAAGGTCTATTCCAACCCCTTAGAATTTTATGATTGTCTGATCTGCCCAAGGCTGGTTTGTTATGACTGGAAAGGTGCATGGGGTGGTATGGGCAAGTGCACAGGATTTGGAGCAGCTTTCATTTTGGAACTTCAGCCTTGAACAAGTGCAGAATCCAGAATAATTAGTAAAATATTTGGAAAAAGTATGCTGTCACCTTGGCAATTCCAGAGAGAAACAAATCACTGCAATGTGCTGGCTCAGGCCTACCAAACTCTTGTTTGACACTATTATTCTCAAGGGGAAAAGGTGGTCTCTGGATCTGATGATAAAACACCCTGCAGCTACTCCAACCCCAGTGGCAGGCACTGCTGAGGAATGAGAAGAGTAACCCCTCCTAATTATCACTCATTCCTACACAAGAGATGGACACCAAAGTCAGCTTGTAAAGGAGGATGAAGCACATTCAGGTCAGCACATTATCACCTGGCTGCTGTGATAATGGAGCTAGTAACCTGTAATTAAAGGGTAGGGAAGCCAAGTAGCTATGATCACTTTCAAGGGAAGGGGGCATTGACAACTGGGATTGAAAAAGGGGCCTAGGTCCTCAGCCTCTGAAGATGACTTCTGTTAAGTCTGAAGGAAAGGTAGCCCTTCAAGGAAAATGCTGTATGTCACCCAGACAAGAGGATCACAACGCAGGGAGGAGGTATCCAGCTCCTGAAGGAATTAGCCATGCTAGAAATGACTGACATGCAGCTACCCACAGATGCAGATGAAGCCCAATTCCCATGACCCACAGGACAGCAATTTGTGTGCAGCACATAGTCGCTGTATCCAACTGACTGGCAGCAATGACCTGGAAAGACAAAGAGGCACCAGCCACGGATCAAGTGGCTCAACACCTCCAACAATATGGGGGAGGGGGGAAAAGTCTTGCTCCCCTATATAAAAGGACCAGTATCTCAGCTTTTAACAGTAAGCATCCTTTTGATCAAGAGGAAGGATGCTGAAAGTAAACCCACAGCAGGCTACCCTTCAGTTTTACCTGTGGGATCTGACAGGGCATGAGGAAGTGGGATGGAAGTGAGCAGCATCCATTTTACCTATATTGGAGGACTCCCAGTATGAAAGATTCAGCCACAATCAGGTTAAACTTCCAGAACAAAATATAAACAAACTTAGCTGCAGTACTTATCAGTGCTCAGCTGTCAGCAAATGCTAAATTACTCTACTCAGCACTCTTTCAGGTTGTCCTTAAAGAACAACTAACAGTGACTTGCTTTCAGTAGGTTTGCTGCAATTTCTCCCTACATAAAAGTTTTAGGCTACCTTCAAAGTACACATGGAAAACAACTACTATTTGAAATGTAACACCACGGGTGATCTATTATAAAATCAGGACAATTGCATAAAAGTAGTGGAAGCAATAAACAAGACACTGAATCCAAACTGATACCCAGAAAGTTGTTACCAAACACAGAAGAAAAGAACCCACTGTGGCAATGTTAACATAACTCATAATCTGCTTATGGATTTTTTTTTAGTTTTAGGTAAATGCTAGCCCAGAGCAATTAGACTCTTTGTAACTGAACTTCTAATTTAGAAAATCAGTTAATTCATACCTTACTCACTCTAATCTCTTACAGGACAATAGTTTTAAAAATATGGCTAAAATTTTGAACCAAGGACTTGAATCACACCACAT
>VXBQ01006205.1:493510-533540 GCA_013400175.1 Phainopepla nitens | reverse complement strand
GCAGGGAGGAGGTATCCAGCTCCTGAAGGAATTAGCCATGCTAGAAATGACTGACATGCAGCTACCCACAGATGCAGATGAAGCCCAATTCCCATGACCCACAGGACAGCAATTTGTGTGCAGCACATAGTCGCTGTATCCAACTGACTGGCAGCAATGACCTGGAAAGACAAAGAGGCACCAGCCACGGATCAAGTGGCTCAACACCTCCAACAATATGGGGGAGGGGGGAAAAGTCTTGCTCCCCTATATAAAAGGACCAGTATCTCAGCTTTTAACAGTAAGCATCCTTTTGATCAAGAGGAAGGATGCTGAAAGTAAACCCACAGCAGGCTACCCTTCAGTTTTACCTGTGGGATCTGACAGGGCATGAGGAAGTGGGATGGAAGTGAGCAGCATCCATTTTACCTATATTGGAGGACTCCCAGTATGAAAGATTCAGCCACAATCAGGTTAAACTTCCAGAACAAAATATAAACAAACTTAGCTGCAGTACTTATCAGTGCTCAGCTGTCAGCAAATGCTAAATTACTCTACTCAGCACTCTTTCAGGTTGTCCTTAAAGAACAACTAACAGTGACTTGCTTTCAGTAGGTTTGCTGCAATTTCTCCCTACATAAAAGTTTTAGGCTACCTTCAAAGTACACATGGAAAACAACTACTATTTGAAATGTAACACCACGGGTGATCTATTATAAAATCAGGACAATTGCATAAAAGTAGTGGAAGCAATAAACAAGACACTGAATCCAAACTGATACCCAGAAAGTTGTTACCAAACACAGAAGAAAAGAACCCACTGTGGCAATGTTAACATAACTCATAATCTGCTTATGGATTTTTTTTTAGTTTTAGGTCAAATGCTAGCCCAGAGCAATTAGACTCTTTGTAACTGAACTTCTAATTTAGAAAATCAGTTAATTCATACCTTACTCACTCTAATCTCTTACAGGACAATAGTTTTAAAAATATGGCTAAAATTTTGAACCAAGGACTTGAATCACACCACATCTTTACCCTCAATATTACTGCAGAACAACAGTGATAGGACACACTGCATTTTGCTGACAGCATTATCAGTGCCCCTATCAGATTAGTTACACAGAGTAAGGACTTTGATTTTCTGTATTGAAAAGAGTAAATCAGACACTGCTTTCTTTCCTTGTTAAATTAGGTTACTGTTTAATCTCAACAGCATTTTACCAAGTCTGGAACACAGTGCTAATTAAGTAAGTTAATACTGAATCTGAACAACACAGTGTTAAGCTAAACTTCCATAAAGATAATAATTTCACACTAAACTTGGCAAAGACAAGCCATTTGTATAAGCCAAAACATAAGTGATGATAAAAGTACTTCAACTTTGGACAACAAAAAAGGTGGGTTTTTTTTAAAATGCTTTTCCTTTCCAAACTGTGAAGAGTTTAATTAACTTAGATTTAATAACTAAATGGCATCTTTTCTGTAAAGTTCTGAAATTGAAATATTTTCCTTTAATGAAGAATACTGCTTAAAGAATAGGGCTTGGTTGTGCTAAGCACTGTATGAATGTTAAAGAACGAAAACAAAACAGTCCCTGTCTGATTGTTTTGTTGTTCCCCCTTGCCCACTTTTTCACTTGCTGCCTGTGCTCCCAAAGCTTCCCTGAGCCATGCTAAGCAGAAGCCTGTCACAACACCTGTGGCCTAACACAGATCAACATTCCAGATTTTGGCCACTTTCTTGACGGTGCATGGGTGAGAAGGCCTTGGCATGAGAAGGATGCAATAGTTACAAGTTATTTGAAAAAGACAGGAATATATGCAGTTTTGCCTGCAGTTTCCAAAGGATAAATTCAATATCTGATGGTAGTCAGAAGAGCAAAGACAATGTTTATAAATCCAAACACTTTATGGTTTCAGCAAAACAAGTTTCTTCAAGTTCATCTTGAAAACTTTGAACGAGACAGGGGTACATGCATCACAGAAAACAAGTAAGCTCTAGATGAACATGTCATCTTGCACTGTAATTTCTCACCTAGGGCTGCCTAGACATCTGAACTGTAAATTCTAGGGCTGAAAGAAACTATTGCTATGAACTGAATAGGGCCACAGAATCACAGGTTCCTCCATGACAGCACAATAGTTGCCCAGGCTTTCATAATTAAGACAGTTTTTGTAATACAGGCAAGAACAGAAATTACTACTTTGATTTTTACACACAGGGTATATGGAAGGAATATGCCCAACTCTGTTAAGGTAAAACCTGTTGCATCAGAGGAAATGCAATGATCTTAGTATTTATTCCCAGAAGTATATACAAGATACACCACTCCCCAAAAACTCAGAAGATCAAGTACCCAAGTTCACAAGAATAATGTTCCACTCTCTGAACACCTAACTGCCTACTCTTTAAAGAGACTCCATTAACCTTCAAAAAAGTCTACAATTTAATTAAGCACTCTTTGCAAATGCAGTAAAAATAATTCAAACCTACAATTCCAGGAACCTGAAAAGAGAAACTCAGTTTTGATGTCAGGTATTTCAAAATTAGCAGTAATTAAAATGGAAGGTTGGCAGGTTCAACTGCTGCAAAACATTCTTTGTGAATAACATTAGTCTCTCAGGAAATATTTTTTAATCAAAGTCACCAGACTACTTTGCAGTTTTATTACTGAAAGTCACCAAAAATGCCAGAATCAGCAGGATTTTTCAAATTACTTCCAAGAAAACAGAACCTGGACTTCAGGAAGAGGTCTTACCTGAATATCGCTTTTGGGATAATAGAAGAAAAATGGCTTCAAAACCGGAGATCTAGACACACAAAACAAGAAGCATAAATGCATTTACCTAGAAATTATTGAAACTGGCAGATCATACACCTTTGGACTATTCATACACCAAACCCTTGGGAAATTAAATCCATTCAATGATGACTAGCAATGGTTTTTCCACCAACTTTGGAAAGCCTGAGAAGTGTAAAAACTCCTAAAATTCCATTATTAAGAACAGAAGATTTTGTAAAAAAAATTGAAGAAAATTTTACTGAGGGGAGGTAGCCAAAAAAGCAAAAATAATTTCTCGACAAAGGATGTGCTTCTTGACATTGAAGTCTACTACACTGTCAGGAGCCCCACAGTGACACTAGGCCAGCTACACAGGGCCACTGGAAATACAGCCACAGGTTCTTCTCTCATCTTCCTGTGCAGTGTTTGCCAAATGACAGGAAAGTGTTAGCTGAATAAGCATGAAAAGGTGAGGATATAAATCACCACAAGATTTTAGCCATATCTAGAAAAAAAACTGAATCAAGACAGGGTTTTTTTGAACACGCTCAACATTACTATGTTCAGCTCAGGCATGAGATGGTTTCATAGAATTTTGTGGGATGTTCTGGCATTTGACCTTACATTTCTAGGTGAAGCAAGCTCATACGAATGCAAATTTGGTGGGCCCATATTCCAAACTAACAGCTACAAGAGCAGACTGGTCTAGAAATTTGCATGTATTAATGCAGTCGAGCCACTGCCTTGCCATGAAGTCACATTTCAAGTTTTCCCTACAGCTCATTAAGTGAAGACATTGCCATGAGCTGATCAGAAACCTACATAAGTCACAATTAATCCAATAGAGAATTTTACTGTTTGCATGCATATCGTATAGCACTCACTATTATCTTGTTATCAGTTATTAAGCACAGTGACACACAAAGATTTAGTAGCTTCTGTGGCTGCAGTCCCAAGTTGGGGAAGCTTGTGATGGTGACTGGTAGGAACATTATCATCACACATTACAACAAGTTAATGATCAGGAGTTAACTTACACTCTGGGGCGCCCTCCAACAATTCCAGTGAGGCCAGGGGCTGGAAAAGAAAATTAAATTCACAAAAGAATGGTTAAAGCCCTCTTCAAAACATCAGAGCTTGCAGCTTATCATAGTTTGAATTGATCCATTTTTAATAAATGCAGGGAAATCTCTAGAAAATTACATACATTCTCGTAAATTAACAAAACTGAACATTTTATACAAGTTAAAAGGCAAAACACGTAACTGAATTTTAACCAAAAAAATTTAAATGTGCAAAGTGTGAACTAAATCTTTAGAATCTTCTTCCAAATACCTTGTATATGAATGCCAGTGAGGTAATACATTTGATAGAAAAAGAACTTTGCCATAGTTTTTTGTCATTCTTCTTTTATTTACTTTCAAACAGAGCAGAGAAACAATTCTGATGGACCATGGTTTCTTTTAATATTTGTTTAATATGACTTTGCTTGTTTAGATTAACTGTTTAATTTGAATCACTCTCTCTAGCCTTTAAACTAATTTTGCTTTTTTAAGGTGCTGAGTACTGCAGGTCCCATTCTCTCTGTGCTACAGAGGCAATTCAGGGGCTTCAGGCAATAGCACAAGCCCTAGATCTGTGATAAGTCAGCACTGTATTATCAGGCTGCCAGGTTCTACTATCATTAAACCAATCTGCCCAGCTCAGTATTTCTGAAAGAAACAGTTCTGCTCTCTCATCCTGAGCACAGCTTCTCACCCATCTGTCTGGCATGGACAGCAGGAATACATGAGGCATCAGAGCTCCAAACAGTATTGCAGGGGAAAGAAATAGTAAAATGCATACATTACATCAGCATGGGAATTAATTAACAACTGTTAAGCAGTCCCTTTTAAAAGTAAGTGCTGTGGAAAGCTGCCCACATGGTATATTTGGCCAAACTAATTCTGGCTAAAAAGGGCTTCATGCTTTCTGAAGGTGTGAATTCCCTCAGTTTGTGCTCCAAGCAAACTAAGAGCCAGGTAACTGTGCTAACTAACAGTGATGAGCTCTACTCCACAGCAGGCTGTTCCAGCCTGGGTTCAGTGCCTTGTCACTGTGGACACATACCAGAGGCAGCAGAGATCACACAGCCTTGCCATATTTATGCTCATCAGAAGAGACTGCCCCAAAGAAGTCTATGATGTTTTATAGTACACAGAAAAAAAAAGCCTTCAAAAGAAACAGCATCACAAATAACCACCTCCCTACTCAGTAAGTACTGCTAAAAAAAAAATGTGGTGGTGGATAGGATACGAAAGAATCCCTTACATAAGTATTACAAAATTTTAAATGACCCAGTGAGCTCTCAGCCCTACACATCTTACCTATGCATCCATTCAAGCAGAACTGCCACTCAGCAACAAAATCAGCAGCAGTGATTTTATTGAATTATGTGCCTAGTTTGTTTATTTAGGTTGCTGGGGAAGGAGGGTGGATATGGTAAGGTCATGTTAAAAACAGAGGTCTATAAAGCCAGTTAAATTATCAGTGGATTGTCTTATGGGCCACTTCCTGCTAGGCAGCTGAAGTGCTCATTAAGAATACCAGATTTTGCTCCAACATCAATTTCAACTTCCTGAAAGCTGTTAAAGAAAGCTCTGCATTTGCCTGCTTTCACACAAGGGATCTCAACTCCTACAACAGAGTAGTCCTCCACACAGGCAAGAAAACAATCCAAGTAAGAGCACCAATTGCTCACACCTTTAAGGCTAAGATAACTTTCTCCTGCTGGTCTTTGAGAACTGCAAGAACACAAGCCACTGTAACAGTCTTTGGAGGTACGACAGCTATCCCTGCAACTGCAGAGCAAAACTACACCAACATCCCAGCTGCAACACCATTAAGTTCTATGCTATGATTATTGTTTATGTGAATATAAATACAATGGAAGCACTTTTAAGTCCAATTTGATTTTTTATCTATATGAAGTTCCTAGTTAGGCTTCAGGCAGAAAAGACAAAGCAAATCTTAAATTACTGATTGTTCGTTAATTCTGTAAACAGCACAAGAGCACTTACATCTCACCTCTACACAGGGCTCAGATTCCTATTACATTTCTCCAGTAAACCAAAAGAAGGCAATGGAAGGTGCAATACAACCAAGTAATAGAGAACTTGTCCCTGTGGCCAGACCTCTCCTTGGATCAACCAATGTCCCAAGAAAATTTCTTATAAAAATATCTCCTCATGCTGAACTTTATGCTTACGTTGCATTGCTTGCTTAAATATCTGTACAGATGCTCTCTCTCCTTTCTGGAAGGCTTATCTTTATCTACAATGACACAAACAATTTGTGACAAACAACTTGTAGAGAATATCAATCAGCCTACAGTCTCAAACTGCTCAGATTCTCAGCTAAATTGAAGCTCTTCATCTACTTTCCCAGAAACTTCACATGACCATTTTTTGTCATCAGAGCCCCATTTCTTAGTGCCTCAAGGCAGTTAGAAGTATTGTCTCACCTGCTACAACTGAATCTCTTGAACAAGCTGCTTCATTTGAAGCTAATGAACTCACCACCACTCACTGCCAGCTTCTGCACCTCAGAATGGCATAAAACTGATGCACAGCCAAATGGGGCAATTACCTTTAGATGGGATAAGCATCTATATCCTGTTCATCTGTAGGTACAGTATCTGTTTGGAGTATCTGTTTGGAGTCAAACCGAGTATCATGACAGTTATTTTGATTCAAGTGTTTGATTCAAAGGCCTTCCATTTCCTCACAGTGCTGGGGAACAAGCTTGAGAGCTACAAATTCTCCAGGTGGCTGGGCATTTTAAACCAATGAATACTGGGGATGACACCACTGGAATTCCACTGTTTTTATTAACTCTCAAGCATGTGACATGGTTGGGAAAACTTCAGGCACTAAGAATGGTAAATCTACTCCTTTCTAGATGACTAAGCTGTGCTATGGGACCCTTCCTTCGGATTCTGTGTTTCAAGGTTTAAATCTACACTGAATCTATTAGATAAATAATTAGTTAGAAAGTACTTTTCATTGATTCATCTGCACAATTCTTCACACAGTCTTCTCGTCTTTTCATTTTATGACTCCTTCCTCTAGCCTACTTTAAGTCTTACTCATTTTCAGCCCAAGTATCTGACAAAAAACAGACCATCATCCTCTGTGCATAAACATACATATAATTAATTATTTGCCAGGTTATTTTCCTTTGTGTCCATGATTCTTCCAGCACACCTGCAGACTCCCACATTTTGGGTCCAATGGCAAATTTGATCCAAGCATGAAGGATGGAGAGCAATCTCAAGAATACCAAAGCACACTAACACCCCATGACTATCACTCCCCTGAGAGCAGAGATGTGGGAACAGATATCCTAAATATCTGTATACTTAAATAATAATAATAACAATACAATAAAATAATGTAAATAATACAAGGTGAAGCCAAATCAGGATACACTCCTTACTACAACAGCATGACCATTTCTGGTTTCCCAGGTATGTTTTATCTCTCCAACTGCCTCTTGATCTTTTTTATTTTCTCACCCTATAAAACCCATCTGTGGATGGACTTGCAAATACAAATTCTTCTAAAAATCACATGTGATATGCTGGAAAAGACAGCAAGCTTCTGATAAATTTCAGGAGCAGAAGTAGCAGACAAACTAAAGAGTACTTGGGAAAACCAATGTTGCTCTCAGCTGGGGCAATTCAGGGAATGCATCCACTGAAAACCAGCCCCAGTAAAAGATGCATAAAATCAGCCCAAACAAGCACCTATTTCAATATGTAGAAGCACCATGTTCTAATACATTATAATCTCTGTCATATATACCACACCCTGTAAAATGCCCCACAGCAAAAAATGCCCCACAGTAAAAAAAAAGTTCCCCTGGCTGGAACTTGCAATCAACCTATGAGATGCAAATTTCCAGCAAAACAAACCTCTTTCCTTCCAGTTCTCATTATTCCCCACTGGATTTACAGATGGTGGAAAAGCCTGATGTTTGGCTTCCTTAATATTCCCTCTATCCTATTCAATCCTACTTGAATGGTCACACCTAAATTTGGATTATTACTTCTTATTCTTTAATCTACTCCTGTCAAAAAAAACTCTTCTGTACAATTATTAAACCATTATGCAATATACAAAAGATGCTAGATTGCATGAAGCATTTTGTAAAACGTTTTGGAGGAAAAAGGCACGAAAATGCTTCAACTACTTGACATCTAAAAAGCTTTAAGCACTTTAATAAAACTTAAGGGTTTTTTTGAAGTTCCGCAGAATTTCAAGCTTTTGACCCTTATATTTCCAACAATTGAATTAGCTCAGCCAAATATTTACTGCATATTCTAAAGAATTTACATGTTTTTATATATAAAACCCAGACAAAGTAGTCCACTTGTCAAGCATTATTTTTTTAAGTGATCAAACTAGAGAAATCTGAAATCCCATCTTTTATACTCAGCAGTTCTTACAATATGGTTGAGCAAAAGTACAAAATGCATAGAACCCTTTTTTACAGAGGTCAATTCCATGTTCTTAATTATTCCATGTCCTGTGAAAACAGGAGAGAGTTTATCTTCTGCAGTATTACTCGCAAAAAACGGAGACTGCAGTAAACTGCTACGACAAGGACATTTCTAAAAGTATCTTCCAACACACTTAGGACATCAGTCAAAATATTTACATGTACTCAAGCACTTTAAAATCTCAAGTTGTATTAACCAGCTGTCATCTCGGTGTCAAACTCCGGTCACTTTAATGTGAAGGAAGGGTCAGCACATGATTTCAGCTATTAGTAAAACATTTCCTAGCTACTGAACCCCCGTGAAACTGTACATGCCAAATTCCCACAGTAAGGCTCCTCTTGAGCCTCTTCTATTCTGCATTTCATTCAGAATAAAGTATCTGAACTAAAGAAGACAACATAAAGACATTAAATCAACAGAAATTATTTAAATTCTAACCATTTGGCTGACTGGACTGTACATAATGAAGATATTTTCACTGAGTAATACAAACCAGGTCTGTCTTTGCTAGTAAGTGTCCAGGATTCTCCAATGCCAAGCACAAGAATCTCACTTTGGAGAACAGGAAAATAGCTGTGAAGACCCCACTATTAGGGCCGAACAGTACAGACAGATTGAAAGTTATTCTTTTTTTTCAGGAGACCAATATACATAAAGCAAACCAAACTTGCTGCTTGCTGTTAAAAAAAAAATCCTGGCTATTATCAACTTTCAGACTATTGAGGACTAAACAGAAAGAATAATTTTATCAATTAAATGGTAACACTCAAGTATTATTTTTTAAAAAATATTAAAAGATGGCATATGGTGTGTTTGGCCTTTTTTTATAGTATGTATCCCTTTAAATTCACCAGAACAGCATAATCCAAATGAAAACTGATTAAGCATTTGAACTTGTGAACTAAATACCATACTCAACAGAAGTTTACAGTAAATGTCTTCCATTCCAAACAGAAAATAAACAACAAATCACTCTCCAACATGGCATGTCTATATACAGTAACTTCAAATTCTTCTCTGGGCTTAAGAGTCACATCTGCAGTTTTAAACACAATTTCTGTGGAAGTACACTAATGTGTCCTGCTGGGCTTTCAACAAAACCAATGGAAATTTAAAAAGCATTAGGAAAAAAAGTGAGGGAATAACTATAAAAACCTCAGTTGTTCATTGCTGACTATGGAAGCTTCTTAAAAAATGCAACATCTCAAAATTCTCTCTTGCAGGTCTAACTCCTTGCATATATTGCAGAGCACAAACACACAAGCTTCAGGCCATTTCAACACATAGACAACATGCCTTCTTTTTATGCAGAGGATGTGATTTCATAAGAAATTGGGAATTTCAGATTGCCACAATGCCTTTACACTGTCGTCCTTCTGCTGATGTGGAGGGGAGGGAGGAGGAATCAGTGCTCTCAAATTGATCAGAAGTTATACAATGTTCTCCTTTTATGACGCCTCAGTTTTATTATCCTTAATATATAAAAATGCCCTAAAATTTTATCATATCCAAAACTCATATGCTGCAAAGTCAGAAATTATTAAATACTGACATTAAGACTATATATTCACTAAAAAGCACATCTGATACTCAAGACCTAATATCCCAAGCTTTAAGTCTCTGAAGTGAAGCATTATGAAGATCACTTCTCAACAGAATTACTGTGATGTGATTTTTAATCAAAGGAAGGAAAGGAAGTTATTTTTATTTTACTGTTGTTGCCTCCGAAATCTGAAGAACTACAACTGAAAACTCCCTCAAAAGGTTATCAGGCAAATAGGTAAAACATTTTGACTCAAGTGATTTAAATTCAGCCCAATGAAAAACACCAAGACTAGGCTTTTAGTATTGAATAGTAAAGAAATTAATACCTATTTTACACATAATTTGTAACTGTCATATTATGACATTACCAAAATAAAACTGCCAACCTACTTCAGCTGACAGCTCCACAAGTAGTGACTAGCAGGCTAAAATGTCCTGATGAAACACCAGAAGTGACAGTGCTTCTGGACTTCACTACAAAAGATGCAGCAGGAGTTCTTTGTGACTCATCACCCTTATTCTGAACCATCAAACCTCTTTTCTCAATCTCTCTTCTCCTCTACGCCCCGTTCCTAAATTTTAGCCAGCTTGGTCCCCTTTAAATATTGGTGGAGTTGCTCTTCAGCATTTCTTACAGGGAAAGCAGAACCAAGGACTCTTGATTCACATTCTTTCATGGTTATGCTTGCTTTCACTATCTCAGGAAACCATCTGTAAAGCAGACAGAATACTTTCCAATGCTACTAGATGTTAGAAAGCTTAGCTGATCATCTTTACACAGCCTGCTAAAGATTCCTGGATGAAAGGTGCTATATAAAGATTATCATCTGTACAACCGCCTACATATCACTTAAGAGTAACAAGCATCAAATGCTACTGAGGGGAAAGAAGAATATAAACAATACTCCTCAACCACTAGATACAGTCCAAGCAGAAGGCAAAATATTTCCTTTTTTTTCCCCTTTTCTTCCTTTTTGTCCAGTACAGATCTAAGAGTGTACTTTGTTTTCTAAAGGTCACTCTTAAATGTCTAAAAACAACGGCGTGAAGTGTTTAAGTTCAGATGACATCACTCTGCAAGCCAACAACTTCTCCTTCCTCCCTGGCATCCATTATGAAAGATTTGTAATTTGTTCCTGCTTTTCCTCTGTTCTTCATCAAAAGAATATGCAGAACAAGAATGAAGGGTTATTTGCAATGACTCTCATAGTCACTACCTCACCTCCTGGAAGTGAACTAACACAGGAGAGTTGGGAGGAGTGTGACCAAGATGGCCACCTTTGAAACACAGAACTTCATTGTTTAAAGGATTTTCATCAGGAAAAGCCCCTCATGCTTAAAATCTCACTGAGGGTGTATATCCACAACTGCCACCATTTTGGCAGAAAAAAGGCACATGTAGTTACATCACACAGATCCATGTGTGAAGCACAGAATGACATCTGACAGGCATGCTCTATCCATGTAAGAGACAGCATCCACAGCTATTTTTATTCAATGCCCAGTGAGAAAAAGTAGTGCAGCACTGTACAGAATGGGACCCCAGGTGCTCACTGCCCAGAGCACTTACACAGGGCATGCAAGGCTCAGGTTCTGGGTTCTCTACCTGTGGATGCTCTGACTCTCCCACAAGGGTGACCATACTGCCATGGGGCATGCTCGGCCTCTCACTGAAGCTGAGACACTCCGGAGAATTGAAATCATTTGCAAAAATGTCCTGGTGAAGTAGAGGGGAGAGGAAAAAGCTCAGGGAAAAGGGGGAGGGAAATGAACACCAGGTGCTGTTACTAGAGAATTCACCTAGGACAACAATCTCAGCAGTCAGCTGAAGTCAGTTCTGGCTTCTGTTCCCAAGATCACTTACCCATCTCTACAAGTCCTGTCTGTGGAGCTGCCCATTTTAAGACAATTAAGCATCAAGCTCAAGTTCAGCTCTTCACAGCAGGCTCTGGACTTCTACGCTACTGTCAGAAACTAAGCATCATTAAGCTGATGCAGTTGCTAGTACACCACTAATTACTGCTTGGCAGTTTTGCAAAATTCTAAATCTCACTGAAGAAAGAAAATCAAAAACATTCTTCTTAATCACTGCTTTAAAAATATTCCACTTCAAAAAGTAGCTTACTAAGCATTAGATCCCAAATCTGACCCTCCTCTGCTTATATAAGAGTTTATGGGCACAGGTAATACAGAAATCTACCACACAGCAGCAACTGAAAGAAGTGACTGTATTATGCAATCCCAGGGTATCTTCCACAAATTAAAAAAAAAGAATGACTGTGTAGTTGTTCAAGCACTTGGAAGCATGTCAGCAAACAGCCCTGATAGCTTTGACAGTAGTCATTTATGTCACGGAGGCCAAAAACCTTTTTGCAGTCCTGTACCTGGCAAGGAAAGTGCTATTTATCACCAGATGCCTCAGATGATTCCAGAAATAGCCTCTTTCCCATTGCTCCTCATTAGCAGCAGCTCTATGAATTGAAACAGATTTTTTTTTTTGAGAAAAACTTCTACAGGATGTTCTAAAAAGCTTAAACTATTCCTTTAGGAAACAAACCCAGCACCCCAACCATCATCCACACAGACTGCCTAACCCTGTTCCACATAGGAATGCATTTGTTTCATCACTGAAAGCCCTGTTAAGAACCGAAAGTTTGCCAGCCAGCTCTAGGCACAGATGTTCACGTGTTACAGTAACTCAATTTCAATTCTACACATACTCTACTCAACCCATGTAGAGCAGATTTTTCACTTTTTCATTTTACAAAGATCAGTGGTAAAAGGAAAAAACTGAACCCTTAATAAAACCAACACTTTCAGACTCCAAATGTGGTTTACATACACAGCAATTGCTTTATAAAAGAAGCACAGATTAAGAATGGAGAGACAAGTACATGTCCATTAGTTTTGGACCTTACAAATAAGCTATGATTTTAAAATGCACTCAGCTTTCTTTAATTCAAAAGGATGTTTTCTAGGGCATTGTCTATGCAAACACAGAATAAACAGTAAGAATAGATGTTTACTTTCATAGTCTGCTATGGAAAAGCAACTATGAAAAAGGAGAAACTACTCCAATTATGATTCCCTAACTAGTTACAGAAATGATGGTTTGGTCCTACTGAAAATACTGTTCTTCATTCATAAGGAAAACTCCAAGTCTTTAGAAGCAACTTACATCGATGGTAAATGCTGACCTACTGATCATCCTTCAGAATTGCACAATTTTAAAGTATTATCTCAATGAGTATTTACAGTTAGTTCTACATGATCATATCTATATTGTAGGGACAAAAAAAAAGGAAAAAAAAAGAAAAAAAGGATGACCACACACTGACCTTGTCTCTATAAATACAACTTCAAAGAAAAAAACCACCCCAACCTACATTAAACTGTTCTCTGCAAATACTGTAAGGACTATAAACACATAACACAGAATGCAAGAATGTGGATACTTCTACACAATTTTTAACCCACTGAAAAAAAATTAGTTCCTTAATTGCAAGGCAGCACCTAACTATTCTTCCATTAATCATGACTTTAGATTTGCTAAGGAACTTCAGAGTTTCAGGTTAACCCCATGAAATTTAATTTTGAAGATCTATGTAAATTCTAGATATAGTCTTCATTAAGGTAAGCAGAAGCCACTGCAAAAATATCTAAGCTCTAGTACTCAAATTAGGCTGTCAAAATTTAAATTCATTTAGAATGGATAATAGAAGTGGGATGAGTACTCATGATCAAAACACATGAATGAGCTTAGAACTCAGAGATTTATAGTGGTGATTCCTAAAGGACTTGGGAGTAGAACAGAAAAAAATTTGCTTGAAATAAACAGTAGATCCCCTTAGAAAATTTAGAGAAACCAATGACATTTACAAAAAACAAATGTGGTTTTTTTTTGGAACAAACATTTGGCAAGCAATAGAAGCACAGATCATTTCACATTACATGACCTTTAAGCAAATACTTAAAAATATACCCTCAAAACTAAGACGGACTTAATTAAATTCCCGTGGTCCTCATACATCAGTTAAAAAATAAATCTCGCAATAGTTGGGATACATCACAAAATCAAATGCTGATGACAGAATAATTTGAGGTTAAATTCTCACCCTGTGGTATTAAGTCTAAGTTGGGTACTTAATATGTACTATGAATTTAGATGCAGACTACCAGCACCATCACTGCAGTATTAAATTTTTTACACTACACTCGAATGTTGCAAGCAGTTGTACACTGGACAGTTAGAAGTACAGTGGCATCAATAAAAATCATCTGTAGCAACACTAGATAATGAAGTAGGAAGAGAACCTGCAAAACTCTAAAAATGCACATCTCTTCATAAACTGCAGTGTTACAGCTGGACACTGAGATATACTTTTGCCAGTTGAGTAACACTCGGTGTTTATTGCCAGCGAAGTCTAACAGCATTACTAAGGTTTAGGAACATGGTTAAAAAAGTAAATCAGTGTTGCACATCAGTGCAGTCACATGTAGGAAAACAGACAGATGAGGAAAAGGAAAAAAACAGGAAGGAACAGTAGCAGCAAGGGAAAAATAAAGAATCTAAAAGGAATACAAAGGCGAATTTCCAGGGCTTTGGTTTTATCATTCTGCTAGTGTCTGTTGCATTTCTACACCAAGCTTATATACCTTTAAAAACTGTTATTTCACTATGAACAACACAAGGAAGCTTAACACAACTAAGTTTTTGGGTGACAGTCACGCTCAGAGAATAAAACAAAAAAGTAACTTCAAAATTCTTAGAAGATGATATGAATGATTACCCATGCCAGTTCCAGCTGGTGCAATCTCTCTGGAGAAGATTTCTACAGCTTCTTTCTGTTTATGGTGTACAGCAAGCCAAATAACAGCTTCCCGAGGACCCTGCTTCAAAAAGGTTGAAATTACATCAGCTTAGATGCAGAACATTGGTTAAATTTACAAAACTGAAAAATAACTGTAGCTCAGCATTCGAGTTAAATCATTCAGTGACTTTTTATCCATCATCACTGTAATTTGCTCTTAACTTTCCACTGGCTTTATTTGGAATACCATGGAATCAACTATTGGCTATTTCAAGTCACTAGGGCACTGTGCCCCCTCCAGCATTCTCCAAGAATCAAGTACTGTAACTAACGATACCAAATTCTTGGCTTCACTGTTGGTCGAAATGGCAGACTAACTTTGCTCTTGCTCTAAGTGCACTCAGAGTACTCTGGGGCCAAGTTAGAGAGTCAGCTTCACTTCTCTTAGCATCAAGGAAGCAGATGTGTCCACAGAAAAGAATTCAAACCTAATCCTTGGGAGATAAATGGGAGAACAGAACTCGTAAAAACCACCACACTTTCCCAGAGGAAGAGCAGATGCTCCCATTAAAGGTAAAGCAAATCAGTACTGTGCTCCCTACCCTAGTCAAAACACCTGCCCTTGCAGATAAACACTGTCTCTCACTTCAAATTTTACTTCTCCAAAAATTCTATTCTATCTACTGAAGGATCTACCATTGGCATCAATACAAAATATATGCAGTCATACAACAAACGCACAAATACTCACTGTTCCCAAAGATATCATAAGATTCATTAAATTACTACAAATAATAATCAACCAGAAACATTTTTTGCAAAAAACCATATTCATGCATTCACATCTGCTTTCTGGTTCTAAACTATATAACCAACATTCCATTTAAAGTTCCATGTTTACCTCCTTGCTGCAGACGCAAGATACAATGGTCTATGAAAATAAGCTGAATCCTGTTTTGAGTGGATGAACCCACTATTAAAACTGGGTATATAGGCTAAAGCCATTAATGTTACAGTATCAGAATTAAAACAAAACAAACCAGCAAAACAAAGTCCTAGCAATGTCTTGGAAATCAATTAACAAAGGGTTAACAGAAAACTAACAGAGCACATACAGTTTTTATGTGGAAAACTCTAATGCCTGATGTACTATTAATAAACAGCTTTTACATTAAACACATCCCAGATTTCCAAACCACGAACTCACTGTGTCACTATCATAACTCCTTCCTCCCCAAGAGAACAGGAGATACTAAAAATCAAACACCCCTAAAATTACTCAGGGCTGATTCAGGTCCCTTTCTAGCTCACACCGGGCTGGTGCTGACAAAGCAAGCTATCAGAGTGACAGGCAGCAACCACGTCAAGAGGCAGAGAAGTCTGAGAAAAAGAGGTGCTTGCCACTCTCCTATTCCTAAAGGATATGTCATGTTGTCAGGAACAGTCAATACTCTACACAGCAGCTCAGACTACAGTGTGCAGGCTTACCTAAGGCTGGGAGCACAGTGATTTCAGAGCTGCAAAGGCTAACCATTGCACCAGTTTGACAGATGTGCATGGCAAGTAGTCCAGCCACACCATGTATCTACACAGAGTTCCAAATATTGTTCAACTTAGCCTGTCTTGGTATTCACTTACATATTTGCTTCTTTGCTTCAAATTCAGGAGGTAGAATTTCCAAAGCAGGAATTATTTTCCTTATGTGTTAATATACTGCCTAGCACAGTACGGCTCTGGTTTTGAGCACTATGATTTGTAACCCAAATAACCAGGTCTAATTTTGCAAGGAAAGACACAGTAGGAAAGAGTCTTTAAGTGACTACATTATCCCTACCTAAAGCCCCAATGGGTAAATGTTTTCCCTGGGATTCTAAGACTTTGTATTTTAAATGGAAAAGCAAACTCTACTCCCCAATCTGTATTCTCAAGCTACCAGGGCTGCTTTCCAGATGGAAGCTCCCCTGGCTAGTTTCTTCTAAAATACTGGAGGAAGCATGAGGGGGGAAGGCAATAGAGATTTCCTGTATTTCAGCCTTAGCTCTCACATCCTGTTGCAGGCATGTATGAGAAGCACATACAATGGCGATAAAACTCCGTTTACTTTTAATATAAGACCTGGGAACTGAGGCTGGAAATACAGAAAGTACTACAAATACTCTCTTTCATTAAAAAATTTCCTTTAATGTGCTATGAGCAAGGCAAACTGAACAATCAGTAGGGAATTACTGCTCTTCTTCAACTCATTACTCACTTTGTACAATGAGACAGAAAACTTCCCATATTATAATTCAATTAAAGAATGTATTACAATGCATAATGATAAGGAGTTGGTACAAAGAGAACACAGACAAGTTGAACATCTGGAACATCTGTTCCTGTGTTTCAGAATTTTGATTCTGCACTCTTAGTAAGACACTTAAAACTGCAGGTTTTATGGTCCTAAAATGAAAAAGACCACATTATAAAGCTCAGTCTTCAGGAAGCAACTCTTGCTGCTTTGCTGAAGGAAATTGAAACTCAAGCACTGAAATGAAGAGCGACAGATATAACTTGACCAATTTCTAAGACCACTAAATTTCACTAGTAAGAAGCCCACTGTCCTTCCTTACATCACATTCTCATTTTTTTTAGATACAGTTGGCTATTAAATGTCTGCACTCGTAAAAACTCAGAGTTGACTTTTGCCACGTGTACCTTAAGAGTTTTGCAAGACTGCCACTGACAAAGAAAAATTAAATGCTACTGTTTTGGAACAAACTAAACTGTCTAAATATTTAAACTGCATCTAAGTGAGGACGTGATTTATGGTCTTTTTCCTTTAAAAAGGACTTTCTTTCTCTAGATTAGGAAAACAGACCACGGATATCACAGCTGCAGTGGCTATGGCCATCATTCATATTCTTATATATGCACTCACAGCACAGAATTACATAGCTGAAAATTATTTCTCAAGTAGTACTCATAAACAATTTTAAAGCTGTGCAGGCAACATTAATGCCAAGATTTCCTGGCTGCAATATTTATAATGTGGTCTTTTAGCATTGCATCTAATGCAATTTTAAGTCTATGCCACAGAAGTTATTATAAGAAGGTATTTCTTTAGGAGAACATCAGAACAGAGTACAACAACATTTTTGTAAGATTTCATATCAGTGCTTCTGGAAGACCCAATACTGCAAAGACCTTGTCAGTGTTAATTTTGTACATTAAGTAGTGACAGTGAATTCTCTGCAACATGAAGGGGTGAAATTCCCAAGATGACAGCGACTTCCTTTAAAGTTGTGGAAAAGATAACAATATGGAAAGATTAAAAGAGGTCAGTAAAAGTTTAAGAGCACTCCACTGCATACTTACACCATCTACACTCCTTCTAGCATGAGGTCCATACGTATCTTCAGACCCTAAAACCTGTATGTTAACTGCACTGTAATCTTCATACCCAAGCTGACTGAAAATAAGACGAGTCCTGCAACAAATGATTTTTTTTTATTAGTAAACTGTCTTGAAATGATTATCTGAAGTAACCCTGTGTGGTCCACGGAAGTTAACTCTGTCAATCAGCTGTATAAAAGACTTTATCAGTCGAAATATTGGAATTTTGTTAGGATATATATTTTGCTTGGTGGAACAAGCAACATTTTTTGCTTGGGTGGAACATTTTGAAGACACTGCTAATATATCATGGTTGTCATAAATATAACCACAGCGCCTGGAACAGTGAAGCAATGTACAGGACATTAATACAAAATACAATTTTTTAATTGCTGTAAAGAGATAGAAGGGTGTTCATGCATTAGCCACCTTTATTTTTGATGAGATGAAAAAAGTAAGACAGACAACCTCATTTGAGGTAACTGAATTTGCAAACCATATCTGTACTAAGTTATTTTAAATGATTTATCTATAAACATTACAGCTACAGATACTAGAGCTCAAAATACATTCTGAAGGTCATTTTCAGCCCTTTCCTGTGTTAGTAATGCAACAGAGAATCATGAAAATAAAAGGACACCAGAGACTATTTCAAAAAGACTTCCTCACACACTGCTTTCAATAATGAATAAACAAGTAAGGGAGAAGTACACAAGAAAGAAGCAAAAGAAGTCATCTTAAAAGCTGCCAAAGCTGCTCAATGCCTTAGGCTAACAACTAATTTGACCTGTATAAACGAAGCACATTAAATTTGTGCGCCTTTTTCTGCACTGGTTGCCACTACACTACTGGACAGACTGGAAGCTGAGTAGCTGAAAGATTGTGTCCTTAAAATATTCTCTTGAAACAGAGAGACCTGGACAGACTTGATCAATGGCCTAGAGACAAGTGCAGGAAGATCACTCAGGAAGGCAAAGTGCTGGGTCCTGCACTTGGGTCACAGCAACCGCAGGCAGTGCCACAGTCGGGGCGAGAGCGGCTGAGAGCTGCTGGGCAGAAAGAGACTCTGGGGTGCTGCCTGGCAGCCTGATGAATGCAAGCCAGCCTGTGCCCAGGTGGCCAAGAAAGCAAATGGCATCCTGGACCTCAAATCCTGTGCCCAGTTCTGGGCCCCTCACTTTAAAAAGAACACTGAGGTGCTGGAGCGTGTCCAGAGAAGGGCAGTAAGGCTTGTGAAAGTTCTAGAAAACATGTCTCACAAGGAATGGCTGAGGTTGTTTAGCCTGGAAAAAGGAGGCTCAGGATGGACCTCATTACTCTCTTCCAACCACAAGAAAGGAGAGTATACTGAGGACAAGGCCAGTTCCTTCTACCTTGCCTGCAGTGAGAGGACAGAGGAAATGGCCTTAAGCTGAGACAGGGGAGACCCAGATTAGATATCAGAAAAAACTTTCCACTGTTCAGGCTGTCAGGCATTGGAGTAAGTCTCCGAAGGAGGTGGTGGAGTAACCATTCCTGGAGGTGTTTAAGAGGTGTCTGGATCTGGCACTGTGTGATGTGATTTAGGGATTATAGCAATGGAGCTGGGCTGATGGTTGGACTTGCTGACCTTAAAAGTCTCTTCCAACCTTGATGATTCTATGATTTTATGAACAGAAATTGGTAAAAAACGGATGTCAGTGTTTCCAAAAGTGTCCCTGACAGAGCATTCTTTGACAGGGATAAGAACAGCTTAATTCTTATTCTCTATCTGGGCTGACATACAGCAATCTTTTGATGTGTTAAAGAAACAGTTCCACATATTAAGTTGTTTAAGATATATTTGAGACGGAGAATGTGTTTTTGTATACCGTAATTTCAAAACAGAAAACTTGCCCACAGGCATGCCTAATGGGCTAGAGGCCACTTATCACACCAGTTAATCAGCCTTCAACTACCCCACATCAGCTTTCCTCTGATGGAAACAGGCTGAATTAATTTTCTAGATGGCACAGAGACAGCAGCAGCACCACAGTCTGTTTCAATCAGACACAGATTCACAGAGTCCAGTCTGAAATAATGTCCAAGAGCAAACACGAAACCAAAAACACATAATTCTATTTTTTTTCTAAAATAATCACCTAGCTTCCAGAAAGATATCTTTTCAGAGATTCTAAGTCTCCAAGACTTTGTATTTAACACTTCCTGAAGGGTTTTTCCATAATTTGATTTTCTCAATATCTTTGGCACACAAGCTTTTAGCATTTGCCATTACAGAGCCCCTGTCACCTGGCTCTTATCTGCTACATCTCTTGAGGGAAGTCAGACAACTCCTCCCTCATCAAAGTGCTGCACACAGGCACGTGAACAATCACTCCAAGTTCACAGTAAACCTTGGGTTCTGAATTTCCAAGTGTAGTTTCTGCATGGGTCTACAACAGGATGAGGAGGAAGTTTATATAAAACATGGCACAAGGAAAGCTACTGGAGCATGCACTTAGAGATTCCTGATATGGAATTATATTTAAGAGGAATCCCTCCCTGCCCAAATATACTGGCATGACAATACAACTGAAAGTTTATCGCTCTGTCTTGGAATTGTAACTCTGTTCTAGCAAAAAAACGGAAAAATAATCATTGGGTCACATTTTAGTACTGAAACAAGCATGTTTTAAACACAAACTCAGTAAACTTCCCACATTTCATATCAGTAAGACTTTCCATAAAAAAAGTTCTCTGAAAGCTGCTGAAAACTAGTTTAACATGGGTTTATCTCTGGCATCTAATAAAATTTAATCTCAATCACAGCTTGTTCCTCACTGACTTGAGTTTCTCTCCAGCCATCTATTTTCAAATGTATTTGGCACTTTTCTGACTCTGTCACACGGAACTGAAGTGCAGTTATATACTGAAAACAGGTTTTTAGAAAAGGCTACCTAAGTCTTGAAATGTCATCCCAATAGGAAAACTATAATCTTCTAGGATTCTTACAAGGTTCCTAATGTTGCCATCATGTGTCACTGTTCTATTTTCATCACCTCTGGAAAATAAAAAAGAAAGAAAAGAAAGCAAGAAAGCCAGAACCCCTTCCAAGACTCAAATACCAACCTTTGCAGAATACTTTCTGCAGTGCGTTTTGCTTTTTGTACTGCCTTTGGGCCTCCCACTGGACAGACAGCAGTAGCTCTGAAGCCATCAAGATAAGTGGCATTTACCTAATGATAAAGGGATTATGAAGTTACATGGAATTCAGTACTGATGGGCTATAAATGCTCTCTGGCAATCATTATCTATACAAATACACACTTTTTAAACAAAGCAACAGGTTTTTATGTATCAAATAAGGTTTGCCTTTTCAAATTTTCCACTTCTTTCTTTTACCCTTGGGGCAGAGATGATGAGGATAGTGCTAAGTTTTAGCATTTTCTCCAAAATTTAAGTTTTTGTAAATCAAAATATATCTTTCACACCACAAAATGAGGTAATACCTTATAAAATGTTGAAGGAGGCAATCCTTTCGCTCCACAAACTTTCACTGCTCCACCATCAAAACCTATAGTGGTTAAAGATCAGTATTTCAGCTTCTTCAATATAACTTCAAAGACATTCTTTTGTGATACATAGTAATCAAATGCACTTAATTCAAAAGCAAATCATTGATAGCTATACTGAAGCAGAAGAGAGAACCTTTCAGAAAACAGTCCTTCCTGCCTTAGAAGGAACAGCAGCTAACTGGGGATTCAATTTATGACTTCCATGAGCCTTTTAAAAGGGCGATTGAAATGTTTATTCATGCACTTAAAAAATACTTAACAAAGAAAGCAGCCTTAGGACATCAGACTCAATAGCTCTTTTCCTCTTAATATCCAGTTATTGCACACACACACACAGAGAGCATACAATTTACTGCAGCTGGCTGGAGTGGACTGCAGTCCCCCACTTGGTAAAGAATCAAAACAAGGTGAGAAACCAGTGAGAGCTATTGGCTGAGAGCTTAGTAAGTGCACGGTAACTTAATTTAGTTTTCTTGCCAGTAACAGAAACAGTCTGAATATATCTTCCAGGGCAACAACCATGTTCAGTATTAGGAATATTAATGCCAAAAAAAAATTGAGAAAATTGCTGTGATGGCACCAGGTTCAATCTTGAGCTGGAGAAAATCAGTAAGTGCTGCTCCTCGAAAATCAGCAGTGCAGGATCAGCACCTCACATCTGAGAGGCAGAATTAAAGTGTAGTTCACCTGTGCCTAACCTGTGTTTGCAAATATTTAAGAAGCAGTTTAAAGCTTTACACAAATACTCTGAAAAGATCAGATCAGAACGCATCTAAAAAAGTAAATGGCACTAGTACAAATTTTACACATCACTGAAGTAACACCACTCTTTCTCAAGACTGATATGAGGTTAATTTAACTCTCTCAGCATAGAGCTACATCTCTTCATTCAGGGTGAAAATCTGGAAGAGTTTTATGTTACAGGTGAAAGCATAATACAAAGAAAAAAAACACCACAAAACCAAATGCAAAGCATCCATTGACAAAAAGAAAACAAGCACCTCTCAGCTCAAACACTGCAAGTAATCCAGCAGGACAATAAAACTGGCAACATAAACAGCAAAATTAGATAGCTTGCCTGTTTTCACTGGAGTACGTGTCAAAGCACTTCAAACTAAAATATTTAAGCAATCTGCCCATTTTCCATCTGTTATATTTCTAAGAAGACTTACTGAAAGTTCATGTGAAAGTTCATTTTAAGTTCAAACATGTCATATCAGGTCATTTGCAAGCTAAAAGTTCATAGGAAGGTTAGGGTTTCTTTTTTTAAAAAGAAAAAGACTAGGGGCTAAGAGCAGCAAGCCTGCCTTATCAGACTGCCGTTTGGTTATGTTGTATGAGCAGAAGATTTCACTGTACCATGCTACAGTACTTTATTACTCAAGCAAAATATTTATGTTATCACATTTTCAGTTTTATCCCACTGAGTTTTTACCTTGAGATTTCAACTGTTCTAAGCTTTAGAAAGACACTCGGCATCCTATCACAAGCAAGTTCCATTAGAAGGAAAAAATATCATACAGATGCAGTAAAAAGCAAACTTTAGATGACTGTAGATAAGTTTTTTTCAAGCTGTCTTACTCAAATTACAGCTCTTCGAATCTGTGAAGCCTGGGGTTTTTTTGTTTTCCTTTTGAAGCTAAATCCTGAACATACATTACATCCATCTTTAGTCTACTGGCTGTTAAATGCTCTGAGAATTGCAAATGGACTTTTTAAAAAAAGATTCTCTGGTGGAAATCCTGTACCTAATCACGCTTCTACCACTTACCATGATCCACCTAAATGTCTAACAAAAATGTCATTACCAAATAGTGCTTTGAAAAACACAGCCTTTCGTTGTTATCAACACTTCAAATGCCCTAAGTAAAAACATGTACAAAACATTTTTTTGAGAAAAGAAATTTAGCTGCAGTTTAAAAAAATACTGAAATCACAGTGAAGCTGTCTCAATGTTGTTAACACTGAATACACAGTTTAAGGACATGACAGGTGCAAGGCATGCATTAAAAAGTACAGTAAAAGAAGTAGTGATGGAAAATATAAATTAGTAAGCCAGCAGGATAAGTAAGACCATCTTTAAAATTTCAAAAGGAATTTCTAGCAGAGGTCCTTGAAAGTATCAGTTTAATACAGCATGACTCTAAGGAACTGATTTAACAAGAAATATGCAGAGACTACATGGAAATGAAAGTAGTTGCGTTTGATAACAAAACATTCATTTGTTTGATAACAAAACACTTCATGGACACAGATATCTTTACATGAAAGAAGACTAACCTGGAATTTCAGTGATGGAAACCTGGGAGAAGTCACATGTAACATCTGGTAAAAGATAGCGCTGAGGATTGCCCAATTCATACACCAACTGTTCAGCTACAGTGCCAAAAGAGATCAGTCCCCCTGTGTCTGGTGGTTTGGAAAGAATAAAGTCTCCTTCAGAGGAACATTCTACAATGGGAAAGCCTATGTTGTGCCTAGAATGTGAAAAACACCAAGGAAAAAAATGGATCAATACAAAGGAAAAGTGAAAAGAAATATTAGCAACCCACCAGAATTTTATAGTAATGACCAATTAAGTAAAACCTGTCAAGACTTACGATTTATCTGGTTGTTTCTACAGAAACATACACTAAAAAAAAAAAGCCCAGAGCAAACTGCTCAACTGAAATAATACAAGGATGTAGCCTATTGTCTTGCAAAGAAACAGAGATATAACCAGAGACACCACCTGCAAACATGCATGTAGGGAAGGGAATGGAGAAGGACACTAACAGGAACAGTTCAAGTAAAAAGAAGCTGAAAGAATTACAGGACTACGATTTAAGATGTAAATTTAGAGTAAAATAAACAATGGCTAATTCTAGTCCCGTTTGGCTACAGCAGCACACACAGCATGACAGTGAAGACATCTAAATACATCTTGCACTCTGGATTTGTAAAAAGGCAGTCAAAGCAAGGAAGAACAAACTGCTGGGAACCTCAGAGATGAAGGGAAGTAGGAAACAGGAATAATCACACCTACAAAGGATAATTTCACATTTTAATAATTAATTATACAAAGTCATAATCTGAAAACAAAGACATATGAAAGTTAAGATCTTCAGCACACAGAAGACAAAACTAATAGAAAATTACAAGGCACAGCAAAAAGAAAAGCAGTGCAAAGATAGACATGTTCATAAATTAAAATATTTGTCTTCCTTCTCAGTCTCACAAGCAATAATAAAATAATAATAATAAGCAATCAAAAAACTCATAGTAAGAGGTACATATTGGTCATTACACTAGCACAGCAGAATTTCAGGATTATGTGGACAAGATCCAGACATCTCCTTTTCTAGCTAAAAGGCTTTCATTTTTTACAGATAATTTGAGCAAATTAAGAACTTAAAACTTTTCAGAACTACCTGAGAATTAAAATAAGAGTGCAAAGATTCTTCTAAAAAGGCTACCTGGCTCCCTTCCCTCTCACAGGAAGTCTGAAATTTGTACAAGTGTCCCACAAACAGAAAATTAACACAAAAAGATGAGTTCATGAGATGTGATCCCTTGCAAAAGCAAAATCATTACAAAAAGGTCCCAATAATGAAAGGTGGTGAACTTTACCCCACTCATTAAAGTCAATGACCTTCAGATCTTTCATACAAACTTAAAACCAGTCTATCCCTCATTTTAATTATTTTTGGGTGGTAGTGGTAACAATGTGCTGAACATACAGCTGAATTGGTTATCAGCAAAGGTTACATGCACACAGTTTGTATAACATAAATCCACAAAATCTGGAAGAAAGTAAGCAAAAATACCAGTGAACTCTTAAGGGACATTTGTAAAAGTTCATGGGAGTTTGAGCAGATTCCTTATCATCAAGAATATTCAAACATAAGTCCATTATTTTAAAAAAGGATTAAGACACAAGCTCTGTTACCAGAGATCAGCAACTTTAGACACTTATAGCAGACAAACCTGAAAAATATGGTCGAAGGTGAACACCTAGAAATGTCCACATAAAATCACTAACAATAATACTTCATTTGACTGCTCTTTGAAAATATTGACACCACTAAATAGATATAGGAAACAAAAAAAGCCTGCCCTGGTGAATGCAAAGAATTGAATGGAATCAACAATTTTATATACATGCTATTCTAGTGGGGGGTTTTTGATAGGAAGAGGAGAGAGAAAAGATGGTAGCAGAGAGTATGTAACAGCCAAAATTTTGAAGTGTGACATAGAAGAAAACAGCACCCAAAACCCCCCTCAATTCTTGGTCTTGAACATGAATGTATGGTAACAGACTAACAGGTAATCATCCCGACTTCAGATGCAAGGAGACACACAGAGGAAGCACCACAATTTGGCCAGTGTAACAGAGCAGGATCAGTGACTGAACATGACTAGAATTAAGAAGCTTTTGCCCTCTCAGTGCCACGTTTGTGTGCTTGACCCTACCACCCATGTGTCCTGTCCTACGTGTCCTGCTAGCAGGGGGTCCTGACAGCGCCGAGTGCCCTGCCAGCAGGCTCAACGCAGCTCATTCAGACCACGGAGCCAGGAGGAAGAGCACTCCCATGCAGACACACCACCCAGAGCAGTCCAGCTCCCTGCACTGACAGCCAGTGCCCCTGCTGCAGCCCACTCTGATCTCAGCCATCAGCACATGCAACTCTTACAGTACTCCCCAGCGACCTTTGTTTGGAAGGAAGAAGTAAACTGTACACACTCAACTTCCTACTCTAAACCACTGAGTCTGCTAACACTGATTCAACTTCATTTTGCCCAACTTCCACTCTCAAAACCCCAAACCATTAAAAAACAAAACCCAAATACAACAGTGAGACAAAGTGAGAAATTTCACCCCCTAATATGGTCAAGATATGGCAAATATTGTTCCCCCCTGAGGGTACACCACCACCCAATGAACTTTTCTGTTAGTCAGTTATTTGCAGAAGATGTGTGCTCCCCCAGGTTATGCCAGCCCAGAAAGCTTCCCTCACTTTTTTAACAATTCACAACAGAGATGCAATGATCTGGGTTAAGAAGCCCCTGGATCCTACCTGTATTGTAACTGGATGACTGGGAAAATACAAATACCCAGTACTATCTTGTAGCAGATGGCAGTAATAACCAACACTAACATACAGACACTTAAGTCAGAAGCGTATTTTGTAAATTGCTAAAAGACATTGCTTAAAATTAATTTTCACCTTGGAGATAAACTGGTCTGTCACTCCTATGATACAGTCAAATGGCAGCTACTTAAACCTGGCATAGACACCTCTTTAGCAGCAGCAGCTGCCTGGCTCAGGTATATCACAGGTGGTAGAGTCACACCACCACCTTGACCAGAACTTCCACTTTTAAAATAGTGACCCTGCCTGATTCACTTGTAGGTTCTGCTGAATGACTACACACCATATACCATTTGCTCTGTGGGGAACATGCCAACTTTAGGCTATCCATAGCCCACAGCCAAGATGTATTTTTGTACAGTGTAGCAGGAGAGTAACTACAGAACTATGAACCTTAGCAGCAACTACAGTCATGGCATCCAAAGGTACCTTGGCTAAGTGGCATCCTTCAACAATAAAAGAATTGTACCAGTTTAGTGACAAAAACCCTACATAGGATGAGGCAGCAGCAAGCAATGGAAACAATTCCAAAAAGCAACCAATATAATTAATTTTAATTAGATTACATAAATTAATAAAATGCAGTAGCAGAGAAAAATACCAAGTACTATTTTTAAAATATTTAAGCAGTTCTTTTAGCACAGGGTCAATATACATAAGTAATACTTATCAGTTTGTGAGGGGAGACGACAACTACAATTTTTTAATCCAAAAGGTCCATTTCAGGTTGCATGTTTGCTCCTTAGCAAGTAGATATATTCTATTATATATAAATATATATACATAAAATATATATATTTATAAACCAGAACACTGAATGAGACCAAGCTAAGATTACACCTCAGAAAACCCCTCCAAGCTGGGCCTAAATAGAAGTTAACAGTTAAAGCAGGTCTTAGTGAAGACCTACAGCACAGGAGTCATCAAGTTACAAAACTGGCCTTGCCGCTGAAGCCACCATCTCAACAACCTACTCTTAGAGCAATCAAGAGCCTAAGTTTCCTGTCAAGTTCTCTGCCTGCCAACAACTTACTCTTGGATTAATTTTTTCCATGTAAAATGTTGTTTTTTCTTCAGCTTTGGCTCTCAGAAATGTTACAGTTTATGGGCATGTCGGAGGTGATAAACTGAGCTGTCTAAGCAGGGATCTCCTCCCTGTCTGCTCTGGGACACTATTCAGAAGCCTCTGAGGAGCCATCAACATAAACTTCCTTCTTGTTCTACCATACTTCTTACACCATTTGCATTACAAGAAAAGTAAAATCCATGACCAGTACTTTGGCTCAGAAGAGAGACATAACTTGAGACAGAACACACATTTCTCCCCTCAAAAGTGTCAAATCCCTCAAGTACCCCATTCTAGACACTAGTGCTCGATTAAGACTACTGGCAACAGAAGATGAGACAGTGAGTGTAATCATTTACTTGCAGGGGAAGTTGCTGTAAGAATGAAAACAAAACCCCACAGCAATGCATGTGAGGTTGAAGTGAACCAGGATCCAAGTAAGCTGTGGTATGAACTTTTAGCTTTACAGCTAATGCAATTTCCTGGGACGTGACTCGGTGAACGTCACACCAAGGAGAGCTCCAAGCCGAGCTTCTCAACTCCTTAGGTATGTATTTTAACCAGAATGCTATCAGGCAAAAAGCAGAAGCTCCTGCCACTTCTAGCAGTGTTTGACAGCAGGTTCAAAACTGATAATACATCAGGCAAGACCAGCACAAACCTATAAAGTAAAGGTATAAGCATCTCTTTACATGTAGGTACCAAAATGTTTCCTAACACGCAATTCTGCTTCAGGCAAGACTTACTGACTGCATCACTCATTCCCTCTGACTAGGGCATTTCAGATTATGCCTTGTACCTCAGCTTTTAATGGCCAGACAATTTCAGGCTAAACAGACCAGCTGCCTGGAATAGCTGGTGCTACAGAGAAAAAACATGCCACACTGCTGAACGGGACTCGCATGCTGGATTTTGTTCTAGTCCCAAATTAAGAAATCTGGATCCAGCCCTTAAGAGACTACAGCTATTGACTTACCCTTTTGGTCATCCCAGGCCAGAGGATTATGCAGTCTCAACCATTGTACACTCTTGGCTTAGGGCAAAATGTCAGTGTTTATCATCTCCTCAAAATGATTACTCTACTGATCAGCCTTAGTTTATTCTCTCCTGCATTTCAAAACAAAACAAAACAATGTACTAATCACCCACTGGCACTAAATAATAGCAAGAGACAGCAATGTCTGGGGACAAATGAAATTAAATAGAGAGCTGTGAATTATCAGTGTAGTTCTGGCAATACAGTTCATTTTCACAAATGGCATGAATTCCCACTGGAAGCTGTGCAGTAGACATTAAATAGGGAGCAGTGATGTACTGTCACTTCTGCTGACCATCCGCTGAGGTGTATTACCATACAAATAACAGAAAAGGGGTAAGTATCTTTTTTGAGAATACTAACTTAAAATCAGAATTTAAGAATGCACAATACTCTTCTACAGACTACAAACTAATGGTTTCTTGCTTTTTCTCTGCTAAACATCAGAGAATCCACACAAGAGAAGAGTCAAGCAGCCACCTTTTCCCTGGAAAAATTAACAGCACCTATCCCCTCTGTCTGTCTGTCTTCATGAAAACTGGACAAAACCTTACAGCTTCAAGATTCCCACCTGTAAGTGGAATTAAGCAGATACACCCAGCACAAATCCCAGAGCCTTAGGTCAATACACAGAAAGCAAGTAAGTTTGGCTCCTATCAACTGAAGTAACTTGGAGAGTCACAAGCTGGAACATGCACTTCATTTGTTTTACATTAAAAAATTACTTTAAGGAGACAACAAAGAAAACGAAAGAACAGCTTAGGTTTTAATAATTAACTATTAAATTGCCACAATATACTAACACAAATATTCCTGAGATTTAAAGCACCCTTTTGCAGTGGAATTGAGTTCCCAAAAGGAGCTGCATCAAATATTTCAAGAAAATTAAAAACAAACAAACAAACAACTCCCTCCCTCCTCAAGACACCAAAAAACCCACCAACTAAACTATATTGGATGGATGAAGTGGATTCAATCCAGTGCCTCAATACTCACTGAGAAATGATAATATATGCACAGAATGTAAACTCTAACTTGCCTGGCTTAATTTAATTAAAGTACTCTTGTTTACAGAGTTATTTGGTTTTGCTTATGCATAAACAGTAGATAGACAAGATTTATAAACCTGAAATGCAGCAGATTCTTTGGGTTTTGTTTACAAGTTAGAAAAATAACATCCATTAGATGTTATTATTCTTCTTAGACAGGAGGACCACGTGGATTACTGTTCTTGGGGAGAAAAAAAACCTCCAAGACAGACAGAAAAATGACCCCAGTCCAAGATTAACCAAGCTCACTCTCTACAGTAAGGTGTGAGGAGGAGAGAGGCTGCCCTCCAGTGTTCAGTTACCAGACATCACTAAGTGCAAGGGACAGGTTTTCTGCTCTCGGCTGCACATATGCACTCATGGAGTGGGAAACTCATATGTGAAAGGCACATTAATGATAAACACAGATTTAACTTTGCTTCTTCCCCCTCCTATTTACTGATTTAGTTGGGCTGACTTGGATTTAACATTAGGTACCAGAGACACAATGACTTATTGAAATCTAAATTACGCTCTTATTTTCAGGAGACTGCTAAAAATGCAGTTTTTCCTAAATGAGGGAGAAATTATTAATAGACACAGACAAGTAACTTCTGCAAAGTCTCTCAGAGCTCTGTTGACCTATGTGCAATACAGCTAGTGTTAGTGGCTGCAGGTATGGCATGTTTTGGTCCCTACTGAGACTGAGGTGCTACGTTACTATTGTACATTATTATGAATGCATTATCTGCATGCACTGAAAACAGATTCAGACTATCTAAACAACAAAACCCCCATGTCACCAAATTTCTCTAAAATAAGGAGAGAATGAGTTACTACTAAACTACTAAATGGAAAACATGTTTTTCTGCATCCCAAGAGCTTTCATATTATTTGCCCTCCATGCTTTTGGGCCTAAATATAGCAAACTACTATTTATCAGGAACCAAAATCTATCCAATTAATCTCCTCTCTGCCTTCCTTCTCCCCATATCCTAAATGGATGTGCTGGATCCCAATTCCAGTTCAGTTAGTGAAGTGGATCTCCACTCTACCTGCCAAAACTTAAAATCAAAGCTCACACATGACTCTGGTTTTGACTGGTTTTAGCAGCTTATCATACAGGCTGATATGTCACATTATTTGATTAAAAGAATTTCATTAATTACATGACTAAGACTCAAAATCTGCAAACAAACTGACTAGTTTTAAGGCACGATGATCACTTCTTTAGCAGACTTAAAGTAAAGGTAAATAAGTAACAGTTATATTAGCACAAATACAGTCATGTATAGTTTCAGGGTATGTATGCATATTGATGGGGACAAGGTAACAGCAGTGTCAGGTGTTAAACTGCTATGTTCTTTAACAGAGATTCAATTCAGCACCAGTCAGCTCTAAGCCACGAGGCTACTATGATTTTAGAAAAAGTTCTGTGATTTTACAGATACAAAACTATTAGGTAAGCATATTCATATCCATAAACTCATCTGTAAAATGAACTATTCCCACTCCAACAGCTCACAACTTCATATATTCAAGCTTCCCTTCTTTTTTAAAGCCAGATTGACACTCCTCAAAGAAAAATCCTTAAAAATAAAGACCTATCAAACATTTCAGTAAGAGAATCAGTATTCTGTTTTTTCACTTTAATTCTTTTATAAAGCAAGGTCTTCTGGAGTCAGTTACAGAAGATTTTAAGAAGTTTTATGATACAGCATAATTAAATTATGGGGAGAGACGTCAGAATAGGAATGACAAATTTCCAAACCAAACAGAGTGACTTGTTACTATAAACTCTTTCCTCTGATTTTCCACAGAATACAACAGTGAAGAGTGAGTGCAGTTTGTTCAGCAGCCTTCCAGCAAGCGAGAAGAAATGTCTGATCCTGTTTGTTTCAATGCCATCCATGCACTCACCTTTAATCAGGAACTCAGAAAAGCAGCACACATCTTTTAGGATCACACCCTGAATCAGAAGCAGTCACTACAAGGAGAAGAAAAAATCCAGGCAGCCCTACAGCTCTTCAGACAGCAGGGCACAGTCCTGCTGGGTCATCCACAGAACCAGTGTCAGCTCAGGAGCAGGAACACACTGCATTAAAGCACTCTTCTCTCCTGCATCCCCCTGCTGCTCTTCAGCCCTTTCCCCTAGCACATAAAAGAAGAGCTGCCTTTCTCATGACACAGCACAGGACAAGATTCCTTCTCTCATCCCAAGAAATGCAGAAGTAACTGCAGCCAGAACTATGCAAAAAATGTGTTCCCCAACTACTTCTAAACTACTCTAAAAAACAGGTTGGTGAAAAGCAGGCTCCCTCAGCAAGCAGAACAACACATCTACCTAACTCCAATTCAATAGTTCTGAACACAAGACACACACAGAACTTTCTAGAAGGACTGACCATCCAACCCATTTGTGTTCATCAGGTTATTCAGCAGGACAGAACTAAGGCATATACTCATCCCTACCAAAGCAAATTATGTGCAATTTCTGACTGACCAGCAAACACCTCTGATCTAACTGAAGACTACTGTAACAGCACCCAAAATATCAATACTGTCTATTCCAATACAATCATACTTGGAAGTCAATAATAAGTCTTTCCAAAAAGCAGAGGATACTGAAGGAAGCAGGAAAAAATAGTTTAAAAGGGAAAAAACAAAACCAAAGGGCTAATTTTTCAAAATCTGCTGAAGTTAACAAAAGATAGACTCTGTCTGACCAAAAAGGAAAACTTCAAAAGGGAAAACAGAACTTGTAGAAAAGTACTATGTCCCCAAAAAGAGAAAGGTAGAAGCAGTTTTCACAACACAGATATAAGCAGAAAACCTCATCTTTGGTCCACTTCAAACATGCATGATGGCATCAAGTTTACCTACCAGTCTGGTACTGTGTGCCAATCAGTGAATATTCCACCTGTACACTGAGCACCACATTCAATCAGATGACCTGCAAGACTGGGAAAATGGCATCGAAGTAACTATATAATAATGACAATGCAAAATCAATTTTCACAAATCCAGCTTTAAAATACAATGGAAACAAAGCTAAATAACAAAACATGCTATTTTCCTCCACAAGTATCTAATTATGAATTACACAGTAAGCATAACAAGGGATCCTGAAATATGAATAGCGTGTTTAAAGGACTAACTTTTACAAGAAAAATTTTCCTACAAAAAATGAGTATCTAGAAGATTATCTCACACCTAAAAGTAAGTTTCCTTGGTCATTTCAAATCTTGATCTAAATTCAGTATCTTAGCAGTCTGTGCTGTGTGTAACTAAATAGACAAAGACCATTTTTAAATGAAAAGATGGAAAATCTCACCTCCAACTTGAAGGACACAATGTATTATGATTGTATTACCATTTTCAAATTTTGATCGTGATGGTCCAAAAACATACAACAGAATTATGGGGAAAATCTTCATCTCTATAATGCCCAACTCAGTGGAGCCTGAATGAATCTCTCTCCACATATTTTCTCAAGCAGAGGTTCAAGAACACTCACACTAGAGTGGTGCTCAGGTTATCTAAGTAACCACTCTTTTATGAGGACTTCATTCAGATACATGATGCACAAGGTTAAATTAGGCAGTTTAATTCTACTTCTTTCTGAATCAGATTCCTAACCTTAGGACCACAACACGGATTTTTTAAGTGGGAGCACTGACACTGAGCTGCAACAAAACCATACCAGGATGCCTTCTGACCAAACCTGCTTTTGTGCATCTTTCAGAGAAAGCCCTGTGACCACCCCAACTATCAGTGGCAGCCAAACAGAAAAACCTGGGAATCAGTGGCCTGTACTATAAGATTGCCTCTCTCAACACAAATTGAACAGCAAGAGAAAGTTAAGCTGTTGAATTTAAAATCTTCCAATCATTTCTTCCTTTTCTTATTTTAAGCTGGTTCCAGAATGAAGTTTCTATAATTTCAATTCCAAGTGAGAGCAGTGAGACTTGAAAAAGAACTCAAAACCTTACAAAACCATGAAAATAAATTAATGCAATGGTGAAATGAAAAATTAGCATGTGCTGAAAAAGTTGGGATCTTGACATTACGATATGAAATATAGATTTACTCAATTTCTTTGTATATGATTTACCTTCCTGCAGCTAGCAAGTCATAGTCATCCCTATTCCAGCCAAACTAGAAGAAAAACACAAGTATTTTAAATACATAGAAGCTTCATACAGTACACAAAACCGCACACAGTATGTTCTTTGCTTTGACTAACAATGCACTGGACTTATTTTAAATCTAAGTAACAGTAATTGCCAGGCACTGTACATGGATTTGAGTTCCTATACAGAAAATTAGCAAAAAAAACCTCTGACACATTGCAGTTTTCCTCCTATTGACACATCCCAACAGATTTTAACTCTGAAAGTCATACGCTCATCAAAAAAACTGGAACTGCAACAGCCACATTACTTAAAACCTGCACAACCTACAGGATTAAAAGTATAGTACCTATCTTGTGTCACCTGGACAAACCACTATGTGTCTTCAACATTTAAAAATAATCAGTTCCTGGAGTACTACCAGTCACTCTCAAGAACAGGAAGTATGCTTTCTGTTTAACTGGAAATTTTAACTAAAATCTTTTCCCCAAGCTCAACCTGCAAGCAATACAGTAATTGTTTCTTATTTAGCACTTTGCAGAAATCTTCCTAAAACGTTCCCTAAATAAATTAGATAAGGTCCCTCTAGAGTAGATAATACACACTGACAGTTGTTATTTTGAGAATGTAAACAACTAGAAATAAAAGAAGAAGTCATAATGGAAATTATAAACGGAAAATTAATTAGGCAATGTTTGACACGCATGAAGTCAAAGGAGTATGATGTCTTAGAAAGCATGTTTTAAACTAGACACATACCCTCCTATTTTTTTTAAATATGCACCAAAAGAAAGCTTCTATATTTCACCACGTGTGATTGTTCACAAAAATTCATGAAAATCTACTAAAAATACTTCAAAAACCTACATACCATGCTTGTATAATTTTTCGAATTTCAAGGAATTTTGGAAATGGTGCACTGAAACTTGACTATGTTAAATAGAACTGCTTACCCATTGAACAAAAAAACCCAGTGTTTTATATCAACTCACATGCTACCCCCCAGCCACAGTGAGCTCTACTATTGACACCTCGTGGTAAAGAAAAATATACTTGTACATCAAATTTTGCAGAAAGAGAAAAAAACCCAAAACAAATGGTAAGAGTGAAATACTGGTGAAAGAGGCTAAGACTTCCTAAACCTCACCCATGCTTTCCAGCTTTGGTATACAAGTTAACAAATATCCTTGCTATCAATTTAGGAGAAAAGGAAGCTGACAACTTTTCATGCATGTAAGAAAAAAATATAGATGCTCATTATTTTTAATATAGTATCTGCATTTTCATAAGGAACAAAAATTGTCTGACAACGACTGCTGAATATTCACTCACATATATTCATTATCATTCAGAAATTAACTTGTACTTACAGAATGAATGAGTGGTCCTAATACAACCCCGCTGTCAACACATCTGCCTGTCACAACAATATCAGCTCCAAGGTCTAGAGCTCTGCTTATTGGTCTTGCACTAAAAATGACAAAACACAGCAGTAAGTACTTTCATTTTTTAAAGCATAATTTAAAAACCAGTTCCCTGACATATACAGGTTAAAAATCACTTCAAGATTGCCTAGGAAACCAGTAAAATCTACTTTAACAACCAGCTTGTCATTAGGTATGTACATCAAGAATATTTTAAAGAGCAGTCATCACAGCACAATTAAATTCAGGTACCTAAATAACACAACTGAAACACTTCTCAATGTCCATAGCAACTTTCTTGAACAAAGTGCAGAGAGGGACACTTCTCTCATCAGTTACAGAAAAGAGTGTTTCTCAGAGATTCATTAACCATTTAATTTGTAGATGAGTGTACAAAGATGAACATTCTTCATGGATAAAGCCTGGTGACTTAGCCCTCCAATTTTAAAACTTTCAGGTCAATTACCTAAGTGATTTAAGAACTCGCAATATTGTTCAACCTCAAGAACAGGACCACCAGGATCATCAGCTGGAAGAGATGCATATGACCACTCATTTCTCAGTCCTTCCCCCTTACTAGACCTGATTAACACTGATTCATCTGAAGTGGATGGTGACAATGAAAACGTGACTTCACAAAGAGGTAGCTAGAACACCTGCATTCAGAGATTTATGGAAACCCTAAGTATCAAAAAGGAGGGAAGGGACAGCTTTCAAAACAAGTGACCATCCTCAAAAACCAAAATTTCAAGAGTACAAAGCCTGACACAGAGTTCATCTCATCGTAACAGAACCTCCTATAGCTCTCTGACTGCATCCCAGTACTTGAATTCCTTGCTTGCACTTCTCTAGTGACAACACAGCACACTCTTCCATTCTACAACAGAATACTCAGCATATGAAAAAGCATTTTTGCAACTGTTGTAATTGAACTAACACTAGTTTTGCTTGAACTAAAATCTGATGATTCACAGATGGTGTACTGCCAAGGAGTCACAACTTCCAAGTTAACTAAAGTTTAGTTTTATAACTAAAACTTATCTACAAGTTACAAACAATTCTTTTTCTGGTTGCCTGAATAATTCAAAGGTGAACCTCATGTACTACGTGGTTCTACCTGCAAAGCAAACCGAATTCCTGTATTCAATGTAAATTGAATGATTTCAATGAACCCAATTTAAATTTAGTTGTTCATAACAAACACAACTTGCTAAAATAACTCACCCAAGATACACGTTCATGCTCTGAATATTCTCTGGAAATTGTTTGCCACTCTCTAAATCAGTGATACCAGCTGCTTTTAAGTTCTCTTTCTGTTAGAAAACAAGAAGAACACAGAAGCTATGAGTATTTTGAAGTTGCTACTGTAAGCCTCTTATTAGTATCAAACAGATCCACTTCATAGCAACTCTAAGCCAAGTACAATTATTAAAAGTATTAACAGTGCCAATCAGTTGAATGGCTGAAAGCCTTAGATGCACTTTTAACCACAACTTGTCCAGCACACAGAGAATTAAGGCAGCCTTGAGAGCCAACAACAATGAAGTGGTGTATTTCCTGAACTTTAAACCATCTTTAATTGCTGTAGTAAATAAATCAAACCCTGCAAACAGAAATGTATCTGACACTTCTGCAACAGCGTCACAGCCAGAGAACAAAGCTAATCCTTGGAGCTTCATACAGTACTTAGAATAAGCTTCCAGAAAGTAGGCAGGTGGGAAGGTGTGTTTTTGACCATGAATTAAGGATTAGCTTGGCAATCCAGTGGATTGAGGGGGCAGTGACTGCACAGACACAATATCCACGTAAACTGTAAATACTACTTACAGGTGGGATCTGTAGTGTGCAAAAAAACCCCAAAACTCCCACTCTGAACTATTTTGATATTCTATGTTAATGACTGAAGTCCTCCAAACCACAAGTTTACCATGATTCATGTATCAACAGCAGAAGTGGTCTGTAGACCATAAAAGCTGTGTCTTTTTTTGTTCCTGTAAGTTATGTACTGACAACAGCATGGAAAACAATGCATTTCAGATCAGACACGTCCATGACAAGCTCAAATAACAACCACTTGACTGTTGTACCAGTAACGAAATTCTGGCCCACAGACAGTCATTTCAGTAGGACAGAAGTCACTTAAAAAGAAGTCCAAGCACCACACACAACTTGCAAATAAAGAATCTTACTTGATGATCTTCCACATTCAAGAGCATGCAAGGAGTAACAGATCCTATGCACATAAATAATTTTCCAAGTTACAGGCAGAGATTTAATCACAGTGCAAACCTCTCCTAACTACTATTATGCACAAACTCTTTTCCCAATAGTATTTAAGGTATGGCCAACAATTTTTTTCAGATTTCATAGATAAAGTGTAATTCTTAAAGTAAAAAAAAAAAATCACATGTATTTAATTTTTCTTTTTTTTTTTTTTAATATTTAAAATTCGATCCTCTCATTTAACATTACCTTAGCTGGCTGTAAACTAATTACTTAAAACCAAAAAACCAGCTATCTACAAACAAAGTAACATCGGGAAATGCCTGTAAACCACCAAAAAAGCTAGAAGGGATAAACATTTGAATGTGTGGTAGCTACACCATGCTCAGAAGAATTAACACACATGATTATCTAGTTTAGACAAAAGCAGTAACAGCATGTAACAGCTTCTCCTAAAGAGCAGGCAAACCTTACAGCAGATTCACATTTTGCTTCAAAAAGCTAAACAGAAGATCCACAAGCTTAAAAAAAAATCACCCCCACTACATACCAAACACCAGATGTCACCAAGAACTGTATTTATGCATTAAAAACCCCTAAAATATAATGAATAGTAGGAATGAATAGCTTCTGATAGTAGGAGACTTCTGCATAAAGACACACAAAGCTCCTATGGGACAGTAAATGCCACCTTCATGCTATACAGACAAGAGCTACTAAGGCTTAAAACAAAGTGAAATACCTCACTCATCAGATCATCTCCAGCAACAACAGCTATTTTCAAATCAACATCTGCTTTCTTTGCCACCTCCTGAAGGGCAGCTGCACATGCAAGTGGATTAATTCCACCAGCATTACTGATGACACGAACACCTAACAGAAAAAAAAAAAAAGGCAAATAAAAGTTCAGCAGCATCAATCATCAATCACCTGTACTTTAAAAAGCGTGCTGAAACACAAGCAAGGTACACTCTCGCAAGGTAATAGACATTCAATCAAGCAAAATATGAAAACCACATTAAAATATGAAAACATTTAACATGTGAAAGGATCAGAATAAGCAGAATATTGTTTAGAGAAAAATAACTGCTATAGATATTTGTCATCTATCCTTTATGAACGGAAGTAGAAAGTGACCAGAAAGACACACATAATGAGGCAGACAGCATCACACATCTCCAACAGGAACAGTAGTAGACACTGTGAAACATTACTAAAAAAGAGTGACTGGAAAGTCATATAGGGGAACTATGTGGGAATTTTGAAAAGCTTAAATTACCTTGAAAACATCTATCTGTAAAGCAATCTGCCACTCACAAATTAAAGCTACAGTAAGAAATACATGGAAATATGCGTATATATTTACAATTATAACAAATATCTTAAATCAACTCAATTTCATCATCAGACCTATACCCCATATCAATTAAAATGGGACTTTGCATAGGATCCTAGAATGTTTTGAATTATAAGATCACCTTACAGATCACCCAGTTCCAAGTCCCCTGCTATGGGCAAGGTTACTCAGGACTCCATCCATCCTGGCCTCGAACACTTCCAGGGATGGGGCATCCACAACTTCTCTGGACAACCTGTTCCAGTGCCTCACCACCCTCACAGTAAAGGAGCATCCAAAATAAATCTATCCAGTTCCTAGTATCCAACCTAAATCTACCCCAGCTTATGGCCATTCCCCCTTCTTCTATCACTACACATCCCTGTAAAACGTCCAACTCTCTTGCAAGCCCCCTTTAGGTACTGGAACTGCTGTAAGGTCTTCCCAGAGCCTTCTCCTGACTGAACAGCTCCAACTCTGTCAGCCTGCCTCCATAAGCACGTGTACTGCATTAACATAGATCTCATGCAAGGAGTAGCGTACCTTTCCTGTGAATGTCTTTTAGATAGGGAGCCATGGCAGTGGAGACAAAATCCGGAGTGTAACCCAAAACCTGAAATAATTAAGAGCTGTAACCATTTCTCATAGGTAGGTCAACCCGACCCCTTTTCTTAAGGGAAAACAGAGAAAACAAGGAAGAACAACTACCTCTCAAAGTGCTTGGGTATTAGGATGGGAAATGACACCAACACTTTCATGACATGAAACCGAATAGACACAAATGAATACGTGCGAGTAAAACGTGTACTTAAGAGTATGTCTTAAACACGCTTCGGGCGCGATTTGGGCTGAGGGAGAGCCCGGGAGGTCGGAAAGAACCGGAGCGCACCCGCCCCACGCCAAGCCCAGCACGCCGGGGCCGGACACCGGCTCGACTTACGGGAGAGCGGGCCTTGGCGGCCGTCAGCAGCGACATGGTGATCTCGGAGAGGTAATCGAAGACGAGGAAATCCAGCTTCCCTCCGTACAGCAGCTGCGGCACTGCCGGGGCAGGCAAGGAGGCACCATCACCACGGGGCACCCCC
>VXBQ01006205.1:454900-493209 GCA_013400175.1 Phainopepla nitens | reverse complement strand
GTGCAGCCGGTGCGGCTCCGTGCAGCGGGTGTGCGCGTAGCGCCAGGGAGCTGTAGCGCAGTGATGGGTTCGGCCCGAGGTGTGGCCGAGCGGGGGCTTTCGGGTTCGGGCTCGGGCTCGGGCTGTGCCGGCCGCGGGGCTGTCGCATCCCCGAGCAGCTGCGGGCTTGGCGAGCGCAGCCACGTCCCCAGCGGAGCTTCGGGCGGCGGTGTGTCGGGGCAAAACCTCCGCAGGGGCCCGGGATAGCGGCAGAAGCGTGCCAGACAGTCCGGTTATGGAATCCTTGTGGAACCTTTTCCTCCTCTCCTAAATGCAAAGTGTGTTTATTAAAAAATAAAGACTTTCTGCGTGGGCGTGCGCGTCTTTGTTCTGAGAGAAAGCGTTTCTCAGGTCCTGGACTGAATTTCTGGTCCGTGGACGTGAGGAAAGTGTCACGAAGCCAGGAAATTTCCTCATGTAAAAGGAGGAACGTTTTCCTGGACCTGACGCCTGAGCTGGAGGGCTGTCTCTGGTGGCTAATCATGTGCAGGGGCTCCAGAGCGAACCCTCCGTGTCTGTCATGAACGAGGACTGTCCCCGAACCAGTCTCACCTGCTACTCTGACACAGTAACAGCTTGGCCTTCCTTGACAAGTACACTCCTATTCCAAGCGGGTTTGAATTATATTATTATATTTTTTATATATAATATTATGTGCATATTATCTATTATATCGCCTTGCTAATGGTACAATAATAAAACTGAGAGTTTCTGCAGGAGTGATGAAAGCAAAACGTTTGGTGTAACACTGACAATGCTAAGTATGTGGTGATGATGAGAGGGAGTTTTCCTGATGTAAAAAGCAGCCGTTTTGAAAATAAATAAGTACGTCTGGAAATTGTTGATAAGATTTCCAGTTAGACTGTTTTCAAATTGTGGTTAGAAATAATGCAGTTGAGAGGAGATAAGAAGTAGTCATGCTGTGATCTGAAAATCTGGTTCTTTATTTAGTGAGGTACAATGTTTTCCTATTGCAAAGAAGAGCTATAAAGCACCATTTTATGTTCTCAGTGCCTGAGTGATGAACAATTCCTGTCCTAATCTATTAAACGGGCAGAACCAATGAGGTCATAAAAAAAGAAAATTTGGTTCCCTACACAGATTTTTATTATTACACTACGAAAGTATTTCATTATTATGTTGAAAATTTGCAGGTTTTGAGTGCTGTAAACTAGTAAACATCCAAATAATCACAGTAGGGGAGAAAAACCACCAGGTAATGCATGCATAGTTGACTCCAGAGAGCTTTGTCCTAAATAAGTATTTATTGTAGCTCCTTAAAGTCAACTTCGAAGTTGAAGAAAGAGCACTGTCTGGTACAAAATACATGGCTATGCATATAAAGACAGATGCTTTCTGTAAATATATTTTAAAATGTCTTCCACGTGTGTTTTGGTACGGCATACATTGCAGTCAGATCCCAACATATTGCAGCGTGGCTAGTCCTCTGCAAGTCACGCAATCCTCCTCCAGTCCTGGGGTGAAATTCAAGTGGAGCTCGCCTTGGCTCAGACGCTGGTACAACAACGTGCTGCCGTCCTCCCTTCCGTGCTTGAACACATCCAAAACAAGTGCCAGTCTCTGATAAACGGGATCACCGATAGCCTGTGGATGTAAGTGAAAATTTCTCGGGAGCGGGTTGGGCCGGCATCTTTTCATGCTGCGAGACAGAGCTTCTGGGCGTGCCAGGAGCTGGCTGCGGGGGCCGAGGGAGCCGAGGCCGGTAGGTGGCTGTGTTTCACCGCTGTCCCCATCCTCCCCGCCGGCAAGGCGGCCCCAAAACAGCCACCTGCTCCCACCAGCATCCTCTGAGCCTTTGTCTCTCTCCCCAGGAACCGGGCATTTTACCTGTATTGAGAAATAAATATTCCCATGCACATATGTGCGTTGGTGAAATAGTCTTGGAATCTAGGAGATGCTTTATTTTTTTAACTTCTCTCAAGTATTTTTCATAGCATGGATTTTGACAGCCACTGCTCATGTTTTGGGGGAAGGACTGGATCTTGCTTTGTCAAAACCTTAAACACAATTTTAGCAAATTTGCCTGTGGATGTTGATAGCTGTGTGAGACAATTAACATCGAACATATATTTGATACTAAGACACACCCATAGGTTGATCTCCCAAAAACACAAGGAAAGGATTTAGAATCGTATCCATTATTGGCAATGGTGCAGTGAAGTGATAAAGGGATCAAAGCCTCTATTCTGTTGGTTCCCACAGCGAATTTGTTTCTTACTCAATTTATACTTGTCCACAAATAAGTATTGATATAATATACGCTGTTATATGTACTATTATATATAAAATACATACTACTGTTTAAGCTTATTGAGATTCCAGCAAAATCATCCATTTTTTCTGAGAGAGTAATTTATTCACTACCTCCATCCCCTCCATTTCACAAATTGTTCTCTTAAAATAGACTGACTTTTCATTACCATCATCGTTCTATTCTGAGCAGTAATGATTACCTCAGAACCCATTATTTCATACATGAGGTTAGGATTGTTTAAATGAAAACACAGGCAAATAATATAGTGGTTCTTTTCCAGGTAAGCTTGGGAAGCAGTGCTCTGCAATGGCAAAGTCTTAATTTCGAGATATTTTGAGATGATTTAGGAGATTTTCGGAACAGTTTATTGCTCTTTGAGGACATCAGATGGCACTGTGTGATTGTCAGTGAAGCCCAAAAGGAACTACAATCGGTAACAAGCCTGTGTGGAATTCAGAGACAGGAGGTGCTAGTAAAGACTTGACTGTATTTGTGACCTCTGTAGGCAATATGGGTCAACAATAAAAGCTGTCACAATTCACTCACCTGATAGGAACTCATTGCTTAATGTAAAATTTTTAAAAATAAGCCAGAATTCATCTCATAATTTGTGAGAAGAAAGTGGGGGAAAGAAAAATCTTCTAGCTTTATTTTTTTTATGCTAGAGAAAGACTACAGATTAAAAAAAAATAAAATAAAGACGACTTTTTTTTCTGCTCATGGTTTACATGTAAATAAATCTAAGCTTCACTTGTGCTTCACTGTGCTTCTCTTCCTGTAAAGAGATTCATGCACCAGCATGGAGTGCAGATAATATGTAAAAGAACTGTGGAATTCATTCTTCTACTTTCATCATCCTGAATTAATGACATCCAAGCCTAATCCTGGAAGTCAGGGAGGACAACACAGAGTACATTTTTCCAAATCAAATACACTTTTCATTATGTTTCTAAGATTTTTCTGACAGTCAGGCTTCCTCTGATTCCTTAAAAAAGTACAAGCAAAGTATTTCACAGGCCAAGGGTTTATTGTGAAATACATTACATTTTTGCTGTATTTCCTTTAATGTTTTTGTCAAAAAGTTCCTGTCCAAACCAATAATATCAGCCTATATGTTCGATTATTGAAGTAGGCTCTCTTTAGTTTATTGAGGCTCTGTCCTCTCAACTAATTTCAAAATACTCAGCAAATATTTGAATTTACTACTTATCTCATTCCTACAAATTAGTGCATCTCTTTGTTTAACAAATAAGTTCACTGTTCTTGCCCTCAAGGTAAAGTATACACTGCAATCTCTCTTCTGCAGACAGTCTGAATACCAACCTTTTCTAAGTGAATCAGCAGTTGAAAATGGTTTCTGTAGATCAGCAAGGCAGAGAATTTGCTGTGTTGCATTGAATACCCCTAAATAAGGCACAAACAACTCAAAGCTCAGTAATGATGTTTCACTGAATGTTGTTTAGGGCTTTGTAGTATTTTAGTAGGTTTTTAGAATTTCAAGGTATAACATCCTGTCCTACAGGACTCAGAAAAACCTCAGCTATGACAAAACAACATAATGAGTTATTTTCCGAATCATCTTGACTTCATTTCTTTATATCACATTCCTTGTTTTTCAGATATAAGATGACTCTTAATTTTTTTGGAAGTTTAAATAAAATCTTTAATACATGAAATTAAGTAAGCAGAACTAACTAAACAGAATCACTATAGGATTTTTCAAAAAGAATAGCTCATTCAAACCATCAAATATCTGGCTTATGGATATGAGGTGTCCTCAGAAGTATTATGATGATGAAGTGTCTTGATTTTTGGCCCTTTAATTTTTACATATTTATTTAAATTTGTTTGTAGTAACAGTTTAAATCAAAATAAGAACTATGTGTTAAAGCAATAACCTTTGGTTATTCTTTGCAGAGAACAAAGGATCTTTTATGTTTATGTTTTACTCTTAAGTGTGTATTCACAGTGTGGAGGCAGCAAAATATCCCATAATTTCTCTCCAAAATGAAAGGTTCTGGCTGAAATGAAGTACATACATTTCTTACTGTTCTTCAGTCAGTTTAGAAAGAAACAACTATTTCCAGCCAGTATTTGAGCTGAAGCACAGCATATACCTGTACTGGCACCACAAGTGTAAAGAAATTAAAGGCTCTCCCTTGCAAAGCAACTGATTTTTGTTGACCCATTTCACATCAGGAAGGGTGAGAAAGAAATGTGCTGCACAGAGTGGACTATCCAATTGAAAAAAAAATGTTGTGATTTACTTTTTGCCCACATTTTGAAAATTGAAAGAGAAAGGTAAGTTACAAAACTATTTTTTTTCATTTTCACTTTCAACATTGGCATAACTTTGCTACTAGACATCTTTTTAGTTGTCTCTTTTTCTCATCCTAACTATCACTCACTCACTGACTGACCTAGCAAAGGGGATTTTGCCCACTAATCTGTTTAGTGATTACAAGCAGGGTGATACAAATCGGTGATGGATAGCAAAGCATAGTAGGGATTTTTTTTCAGCATTTGCCATTTGGTATTTTTCAATATTTCTTTTTTAAATAGGAAAATTATCTTCTGGAGCATCTAAAAAAATGCAAGTTCATGTCAAGTCCACTGAACACTTTCAGTTAAGGAGTAATAAAAGCCCATTGGAAATCTTAAAACTCATCACTAAATGATTTCTAAAATGTTATAGACTGATTTTTCAGCTTAGATTCTTAGGGCAAGTAAGTCTCAGCTTAAAAATCAGATGTTTTTCCAAGGATGTTTTATAAGGATAGTCTGATATTCAGGAACTAATTTACAGATACAAACATGTTTCTTCTGGTTTGTTTTTCAGAGGAAGGGTTTTCTATGAATGATGGGAAGGTGTTGGATAGTGTTCAAGTCGCTGCCAAAAAAATACTGATCAATATTGAGTTGAAGAAAGCTCTTTCAAGCAAATAATGATTCACCTTTACTCTCTCCTCAAAAATAAATTGCAGGAAAAGAGTACACTGAGTTTGAGAACTCCCTTCCACCTGTGCTACATGAATTGTTCCTCATCTGTTACCAAACCAGCAAACAAATTTACTGGAAAGAAAACACTGGCCAGAAAATCAACGTGGCTAAAATGAGGCTGGACTAGACTGAGGGTACAATTAGGTCTCTGGCACAGCTGTTTGGTAAGTGGGTCAGCTGTTTTGCAACCAGGACCCACCAACACAAAATTGTATGTAAGGGAGGAAAAATACCACAGTCATTCCACTCAGAATGCATATTGCTTTCAACTTAATTAAAAGTAGGAATAAGATCTTTCTAAGTAATGAGAGGCGAAATAACAGAAGGAAAGAAAAAAGAAGCAAATATATGAAATGATTAATTCTTCATGACCATGTAATCAGTAAAGCAAACAAAAATTTCCTGAGGTTTAACTATTTACATCTTCTGCTGAGAAGTACCACAGTTGTAACCACAAATAAAGCTAAGCAACACTTATAATTGCACTGTGTAAATATTTGGTAATCATTGAGGCAATGTTGAAAATTGACTCCTTCATGAATGCAAATATATACAGTGATAATTTTGTATAATATAAGCATCTGACTGAAAATTCAGGTTTCCTATTCCTAATCCATTTGTAGGGATAATGATCCTTTTGTTTTTCCCACCAATTAGACATTTATCTTGAACATTGAAACTCTACTTATATATTGTTATTATGTCATTATAGCCATTCTCATGCTTTAATTATAAAATCTTGGGGTTTTTAACTCAAGATTAACTCAGCTTTTACTGCCAGAGTTCACTGTTGTCATCTTCTCTGACTCCTGAAATTCTTGCCTAGGAACACGAGACAATTTTTTTTTGTTGCTTTCTACTACCAAATAATCTTCTGACAGAGTTTCAAGCCTATATGTACTACTTCTAGTGACAAAAGGGAAAGTTCTTTAAAGTGTTCTTTATATTGTCAGAGGATGAGGAATACCTGAATTGTGCTACGCAATTCCCCTATTGCATCATGAGCAGTACGTGCCCATCTGTATTCTGCAGTGCACACCCGTGTTAAAGCTGTTACTTAACAAAGTTCATACCAGCAACCTACTCATGTTATCTTGTCGTGTCTAAGGGAATCCTGCTGGTGCACAGCCTCTGGAATGGTATCTCCAGGAGCCTGTGGGCCCTTGTGTCACCAACTGCAAAGAAGCAGCAAAGCAAGCTCAGTGTCTGAGCAGCAGTGACAAGGAGATTCAAGAGTAGTTTCCTCAGTCCAGGTTAACAGCACCAGTGAAGCAACAGTGCAAAACACAAGAGGAGATAGACCTCTATCCAGTTCTACTTACTCTATTTTCATGCTTTTGGAAACAGAAGTAACTCTGTAAAAGGTGGAACCCTGTCGTATTTATATCAGTAAAGTCAACAAGAGCACATTCTGCACAGGGCTCTTGAAGGTAATTAATACCAGATTTGGAAAAACAAACCTTTAGCATTGGTCATCCTTTGGAAAAGACTTTTGGCAGCCTGGCAGCTAACTCACTGGTCATCAGTACAGTTACTGAAAAGCTGATTCTCCCAGGAACAATGCTTCAGCCTCACATAAGTGTCCCATCAGTATGATTTCTAGCATCCTAAACACTCACATTTCCTTCTGGCAATATGTGAGTGGATCTCTGAACATGATGGGAATCTTCTGATTGACCTGATCTGACCAGATGAAAAGAGGATATACAGATCAGGAACTCTTCGTGTTTCAGGGCAGAATTATATCTAATTTCCTAATAAGATGGTTCCTATAGAATGCTTTTTTCTATGTTTTAAGTACCTATTAAGCCAAGTTGAAACATTGATCCTGCTGTACAGAGATGAAGTGATTTGCCTGAAATCACAAAGTTGATCCCAATAACAACAGATCTAGCAGTGAGTCGCATTCTCACCATTCTTCTCATCATGTGGTCAAACAGAGTCAAAAGCCTCATTCAACATTGCCTTATCACACATCATGCTGTACAGGCACAAAATCAGGTTTCTCTGCAGAAGCCATAGCTTAGAGACCAGGTCTAGGTCATGAGTGGAAAGGTGTTAATGCTACTGATACAGATAGCATGCAAAAGGACATACTGAAGTAATTTGCTGGAACAGACCCCATAGCAGGAAATGGGGCTTTGCCAGCACTCTTGTAGCAGTATTGAATAAGGCAGATATCAACAACATTAGTTCCCAGCAATGAAGCATTGACCAAAGTCATTGGAATGGACTCACTGTGTTGAGGGATAGGTAATATTCATACTTTCATTGCCCATGAGAAATACCATAGACTTCTTTCCCAGGTATGCCACTGCCCAATGACTTCATACCTTTCTCTGCCTCAGTTTTGTCATCCACAGAATAGGGAAAATGGTGTTGAGTCTCTTCGCAAAACACGTGGAGATCTGTGGTGGGAATGGCCTACATCATCCCAATCTATCATTTATTGTTAGGCAATTGATAGTTGGTACAGATAATTCTGATTGCTACTGTGGCTTTTCCCTGTGCTATTAGAGTGAAACTTCTGCCAGCCCCCATCAGAAAGAGATGTGTGAGTTCGATTATGCTTGTGACTAGGTGTAGCATCTCCGTGCCTTCTCTCACCTTCCTGCCTCCCCTGACACCAGGCTGGAGCCCCACTAAGTGCGGAGCGGGTTCTGAAAATGGGAGGAGTTGTATGTACAAATTCTGGGAATCCACCTCAAATCCCTACCCCACCTCTTCCCACCACCTCCCAGTGCCCGCCCCCAGCTCCAGCCTGCTGCCTTAAACTGCTGCCACCCGGTGCTGGGTGGGACATTGTCGGGCGCTGACTGCACAGCTGCGGCGGCAGCCCCGGCGGCACAGGCATGATGATGGGGCTGAGGTTGTGCGGCTGGGCTGCCCTGGGCTCTCTGCTCTCCCTGCTCTTCTCTACCAGCGCGGCGGTAAGTGCACAGACAGCGTTTAGGAAGCGCGTTAGCACAGAAAGTGGTGTTGGAGAACATCCACTAAAAATGGCCCTCTTTCTTCTCTTCAGTACATCGCTACCAGCGACAACTGCTGCATATTGGATGACAGATTTGTAAGTACCTGAGCAATTTTCTTTTATCTTAAGGATGTAACTAAAGCTTTCCTATGCTGATTATTAACTAGCATTATCACTTGGACCTCATCATTATTTTCAGTACTTCTTAAGTGTGCTTTGCTTAAATCTGTTATCTATTGATAGCAGTATATGCTTGGTAAAAGTGTACAGGAGGCTGCTCTCTGGAATGAAAGCACATATCCAGCAGATGCTATAATAATGGCATGCACTGTTTTCTTGCTATGTGTGCACAAAGTGTGAAAGTAAACTGTCTCTGAAAATTCAAATACAGCAGACAAAGTTTGCTGCAAATGCCTGCCCTTTTTTGTCCTTTATCATTTGTGTCAGCCATGTCTGAAAGTTCCTCTGCCCAAATATTCTACTCTGCTCTCTTTGCCCTTGAAACATTGCTAAAGAGCTATTTCTCTTTACTCCTTAGGGTAGCTTCTGCCCAACAACTTGTGGCATTGCAGATTTCCTTAATAAATATGATACCACTGTGGATAATGACCTGTTGGAAATGGAGAGAGTTTTGCAGCGGATTTCTAACGCCACAGTAACAGCAGACCATCTGATTCAACACATCCAAGGCCTCTATCCTTCAGAGAAGCAGACATTACCAAGTGAGCATATAGAAATAAGTACACAACTGAAAAATATTACTTATGTGGTTTTCTTCTTTTAATTTGCCTAACTGCAATAAATTTGTACCTTTTCTGTTTTACAGATTCAATTGATGATTTCACTCAAAAGTCCAGAAAAATAATTGAAGAAATTATCAGATATGAAAACACTATATTGTCTCATGAAACTACTATACAGTAGGTATCTTCCTCTTCTTTTATCAGTGACAATACAAATTCTTTTCTTTCTGTTCTTTTGTCAAGTGTGAAAAAGCCTCTTCCAGAAAGGTATTTTGAGCTCTTACAGACAGTTCTGCCCACAATGCCATTAGTAGCTGCCTAGCAAGGCACAGAAGGATCATGAGGATACCATACTGAATTCTCTGCTCACCTGGATAAACTGTTAATTGTGCAAGACGTGCACGATAAGAATGTCATGAAGCTTGGCAATATTTTTATTTATGTTTCTCCTGCTGTGTCAGCTACCCCTAAATTTTTTTCATGACCTTCGGAGGTCATGAGTTTTGCTGTAAAGTAGAGTAGGTGGAATGTTTGTGCAATCATTCACTCTGGCCAATTCTGCTTCATATATCCATGAACATTACCTAAATTACCTAGTTCTAAATTGTAAGTAACTATAAACTCAGTGATAATCTTTTATAAGTTGACATTGGAAATAAAACTGAAAACATCATTAATGTTTCTAAATCTTAAGGATATGTTTCTTGACAGATCTCCACTTCTATGACATTATGTCAAAGATTATTTAGGCATTCTGACACGTACAGCAGTTTATTTAGAGCACTTATGTTTTACAAATACATCCATAATTGAAGAGGAGTTTATCATTTACTTCAGGAGAGCAAAGTAAAACTTTCCATAGAGTTCTATTCATACATTAATTACTGGTTAGAGTTTTGCTGATAAGAGTCAAGTTTTGCATATGGTTAAGTTTTGCATGAGGTTAAGCATGTACTTTCCTGTTTTGCCTGTCCTTAATTCTAAATACCAGCATTAACAGAGGCACCCTGTTTTACAGGGTTGCATGTAGCAGCACGTTAGATACATAAGGCATGTGTCCAGGGAAATAAATGTGTATTACACATTCTCAAACAGCAGATACAACAACCCATTTTTATGTCTCCCTGTCCAGACAGTTGACAGATACACATATAATGAACGGCAACAGGATCACAGAGCTGAAAGAGAAGATTGCCCAGCTTGAGTTACTCTGTCAGGAGCCGTGCAAAGACAGGGTTGAAATTCAGGAGACTACTGGAAGAGGTGTGCAAAATGCTTCCTGTACGGTGGAGGGTTAATTCAGCTACAAGTGCTGCCGCTTGGCATCACAGCAATGATTTACTTGTAATCTTATGGGTCACAGGCTGCTGCAAAGATGTATAAAATTGCAAATTATGAATTCAGTCAGTATAAGTTAGATGCTCTGCAAGCAAGGATTCAGGTGGAACATAGTTCTTGCTTGGCCTTTTTGGCCAGAATACGATTATCCCAAAATGTGTGCTAAACATGAGGGACATAACTAGAGCTTGCATGGACTTTGGACAAAGAAATGTGATAATGGCTCATTATCCCATTTCTGCTAAGCCATGTGGAAAAAAAAATCTAATTATTCAACTAGGTCCAGAAGTGTCTTTCTTTGTTGCTGCAGAAATCAATGACTATGTTTTACACTTACTATGCTTAAACCCTACGTGAGACTAAATTCATCTTCACCTTACACAAGTCCTGTGACCCTCGGTAGGATTTTTTGTGGCAATGACATTGAAATATGTGGACTAAATAGCCAACTTTGCAACAATGCTATTTAGATAAATTGCATTTCTTGCGCTGAGAAAGTTACACTATAAAATAAATGTGAGGATAGAATTGTAGCTAGATTAAAAGTGATCTTTGCAATATCTTTACTTCAGATTGTCAAGACATTGCAAATAAGGGTGCCAGGAAAAGTGGTCTGTACTTCATCAAGCCCCAGAGAGCCAAGCAGTCATTCCTAGTCTACTGCGAGATTGACTCATATGGCAATGGCTGGACAGTACTACAAAGGGTATGCCACTTCTGTATTGTTGCTCTACACAAACTTACTGCATCAGCACTGTTTTTATTTACCTACATATGATACATATCTTTTTGACTGAGGTTTTTATTTTTGTTTTTGGTGTTCTTGGTTTTTTTCCCCAGAGACTGGATGGGAGCGAAGACTTCAGTAAAAATTGGGTTCAGTACAAGGAAGGATTTGGACATCTGTCTCCAGATGACACCACTGAGTTCTGGCTGGGCAATGAAAAGATGCATTTAATAACTACACAGTCCACCCTGCCATACACCTTGCGAATAGAGCTGGAGGACTGGAGTGGCAAAAAAAGGTATTTGCTTATGATGCTTCTGAAAATGACAGCTTAAAACCTACTGCTCCCACTGCTGCATCAGTTTGTACTGATAAAAGTTTGCTCCTAAAAAATTATGAACCCTTAGACCAGCTAATGAGTGCGTGGAACTGCTTTGGCTCCTGAGCTTACAGCAGTCACTGGGTGTGACTTGTTGCCAGGCACACGTGCCTGTCAGAAGGCCACATGCTGTCAGCACTCATTTATTAGGCAGATGGAATCTGTTTCTTCCCTTCAAGTTTCTTTGTCTTACATATCTTATGGACTACATGGTCATTACAGGTCCCTTCTATTCTGTTCTGTTCTATTCTATTATTTTATTTTTTATTTCCATTTATGTTGTGAACCTATGAGATTATATATATATATGTATGTATGTCTGTGTGTGTGTGATGATAATGTAGATATTTCATACATCACTAAAGACTAATAGAAAATATGTTTGATACTGGTGCAAAAAAGTTGATTGGATGCGTGCCACTGAACCGAGGCCCATAGTCAAATAAAAACATTTTTAAAATGCGAGGATGCAAGAACTGCCTTTTCTGCAGTTTTCCATTTGTGCACGTGCTGGGAAAGCAGCACGCTCTCGTTCAGCACCGCTCTCTGTTCACAGCACGGCAGACTACGCTGTTTTCAGAGTGGGCAGCGAGGAGGACAAGTACCGACTGACCTACGCCTACTTCATCGGGGGTGACGCCGGGGACGCCTTCGATGGGTTCAACTTTGGAGACGACCCAAGTGATAAATCCTACACCTACCACAACGGCATGCGGTTCAGTACCCATGATAATGACAACGACAACTACGAAGGCAACTGTGCTGAGCAAGATGGATCTGGGTGGTGGATGAATAGATGTCATGCTGGCCACCTCAATGGCAAATATTATGTAGGTAAGGTGTCCTCTAAGTGCCTATGGTCCAGGACACCCCATTTCAGTGACCAAGGAAAATGAGTCACGTTTATGGAGTACACTTTGCCGTCTGGATTTTCCAAAGTTGGCACAGCCCATTCTTTACAATAATTGTTAACACCAGTAGTAGGAATTTACGACTGCTCTCCATTCCAAAGTGGGAGAATCTATCCTGAGAGAAACAAAATGGCAGGAGAAAAGCGGTGAACGGGGTCTGTTAGGACACCCAGGGATGCCATGGAGGTGTCAGGACCAGAAAAACGTATGGACACAGTAATTATTTGAGAAAGCAACCAACTGTTTTGCTCCAATTGGTGTCTTTTAGGTGGTGTGTACACAGAAGAAGATGCTGGTCCATCTGGATTTGACAATGGCATTATCTGGGCAACCTGGCGTGACCGGTGGTACTCCATGAAGAAATCTGCCATGAAAATCATCCCATTCAACAGACTGTCAGTAGATGGACAGCAGCACAACTTAGGCAATGTCAAACAGGTTCGACCACAGGGCTGAGGAGATATTTAAAATGAACACACAACACTGTAATAATTTCAAACACTGAGCATGGACAGCTGATGTTAAGCCCACTGCATCTTAGAGAAGTTGGCTTTGTTTACCATTTTGTCACAGAAGTATTAGTACTTTGATTTTAGTGCACCTTCTACATTACTGTTTCTTTTAATGGATAGATAAATGGATAGTCTCATGATCAGGTATAATCCCTTGCCTTTGTGTATTTTAAATACTACATTTTTAATTCCCAACTAATATAACTATGTATGAACACTATCAAGATGTCATCATAGCCTTATGTACTTCTTTCATTAGAAGAATATTAAAACACTTTTTTTTTTCTGTTTTAGGTTGGAGACGCATAAAGGATGAGTTGACAAAGACCAGGCTAAACAGGAAAAGCAAATCTTTTCTGTCTTAGACACTGAACTTAGCAAACATTACACAGTTCAGTTTTGACTACAAGACAACATTGACTGTAAGATACACAAACCTCTTCCTTGAGCAGTGCTTACCTCTGTACATGGTTATTTTTTCTGTACACGTTCTCAATAAATTTTTGATTATTACAAAAATAGTCTGAGCTTGTTATCTGTGGTCTACAGCTGGCCAAACAAGACAAAGAAAACTTTCAATAGTTGGATCAAACCTACTTGATTCAGTCATTCCTGAATTTTACACCAGCAGTTTCTGCTTTTTGTTTAGAGTCATGTGTTCAACCTATTTCTCCATAAATGTGACTAGTGTCCATAAGTTTTTAAGTTTTCTAATAAAGTTATTTGGTGACATAGATCAAAGTACATAGCAACTTAAAAGCAGCCTATTTTACTGCTGAAGACTATTTAACTTAGCTTACCACAAAGTAATGAATACATTTTCAGTTGGGATGTGCTAGGTAGTATCAATGACCAAGAACAGGTATTTTACTCCAGACCATACATATTAACAAGTTTCTCAAATTTTACTCGGAATAAGTTTCATTTGCTATATGACAGATAGTAGTAGACTGTACAGCATTATTCCCACATACCTCTCTTTTTTTTCACAGATATTTAAAAATTACTTCAATGTATTCAGTGCTGTACAACCAAAAAATGTTAAAATTTGCAGCAGAAATTGATTGCATTTTGCTTGCATTTTCTTTCTCTGGATCTGATAATAATTTCCCATGTGATCCACATAAGCAAATCCATAGCACAGATCACGACCAGCAAAGAGTTTTTGCTGTCTGAATGTACCTCCTCAAAATTTGATGAGTGCATTTGAGGGGCGTGCTAGCAAACCAAATTAGGTTTGTGGATAAATTGCTCAACAAAAGATACACTCAGAGCTAAAAACTATCACTATTTCAAGCTGATGCATTAGGAAGTAAAATAGGAAGTGTATCCTGGTCTTTATTTTTAGCTACTTATGAAAGACCAGACATTTGCCTGGTATCTCTAAATAGCACATTCAAGTGCTTTATTTTAGAGACAGGAGGACATTGCCGTGATGAAAGAGACCTTACAGTCAGTTCATGCTGCCTCAACAGTTTTCCAGTTTTGGTGCCCAGATGTCTCGTGAGGCTGGTGCTGAGCATCTTCCCTGGATCTGGGTCTTCACACCACGCTAAACTGCCAGCTCCCTCTCATTTTTATTAAGATTTTGACATAGTTGAATTTTTATTCTTGGGCCAAAATCTAATAGGAAGACAGGTTTCTCAGGAGAGAAGAAGGCATCATTAGCTAGGGTCAGATGAGGTTAACAACAGCTTGGGAGGAGGGATGACCCCTCCACACCTCTGAACTGGTATATTTGCACCTCTGCTGCACCTCTGCAACCAGCCATGATGCACAGCTCACTGCCAGCCTTGACACTCAATTCCTCACCAAGAAAAGCAGTTTTCCTGTACATTTTGTGCTCTAAGGCCTCTCCCGTGTTTCCGTGGAGCTGAAGCAGTATGTGGAGAGAGGCTGGAGAGAAGGATGCAAGGGAAGAGATGGCAAGCCCAGTCTCCTTCTGGTTCTGCAAACAGCCACTTGAGTAGCATTGGTTGAGTCCCTTCCACTTTCTGTTTTCAATTTATGCCACCTATGACATGACTTTAAGTTGATATTATTTATTTATTTGCAACAATATCCAATCCCCTATCTTTCAGAAAGAGGCTGGAAAAGACTTCCTGTTTCTACTAACTCTTAAAAAAAGAATAATGCTCTCCGTATTATTTTTTGCAAGCAAGTACATTGCAATTGGACTTACTGCCCCTCTTTTGTACACTGAGAGCTGAGTGTTTTTCTCTTTTCTAAATAATTTTTATCATACATGACCTTCAGACTGTAGCCTATAGTAAAAGTTACCTGTATTTAGAAAAGTCTGTACCTCTCACTTAATAAAAGTTTATTAAAGGATTTGGTGGCCTTTCTTTCATTCCTTGAGCTTGCAGTGACTCCTCCGAAGACCACTGTAGCCCACAAAACAGAGGAATCTTACTCCAAAGGCAAGGAAAAAAAAAGTGAATGAGGAAGAGACAGAGGAAGAAAGAATGAAATAAAGTGGATGTTCTGAGTACCTCAGTTCTGGGATATTGGATAGGGAAAATTTGGGACTGAGTGCTGAGATTGACTAGCAATGACTTCAAAAGGGTTAGGTAGTCTGAGGAGCACATGAAGAGAAAGTGAAGATGAGAGCTGAGTCTGAAGGAGAATGAAGTCTGAGACAAAGCATCTATAGACAGGTCATGAATGAGCAGGTGGGAGGAGCAGAAGGCACAACCTGGAAACTGGTGGTAGGGCAGGAGACATAGACAGCACTGGGCAAACAAGGTGAGGCTCACATCTAGAGCACACAAACCACATCTAAATCCCAGACTCCCCGACTGTTACTGTGGCATTCAGCCAAGAGCAGGGCAGATGAAGTAGTGAACTGCACTTCTGTCCTTTGATCCTGAATTAAAGTTAAATCCAAAGTTTATCTAGCTGTTGGCCTCCAGCCGTTCAAACAAACATCGGCAGAAGTGACTGAATGATTGCAACATGAAAGCAGAGGTACAGGCTGAAGGTCAGGCACAGATTCAGCCCCTGACTGTAAAGCCTGAGAAGCTCCTCCTTCACCTCAGCTTCCCCCAACAGTTGCCTTCACAGCAACCAGGAAACCCCTCTTAGCTTACCTAATGTTTATGATCAGATATCATTTTTTCCAGTCCCTCTAGCCTTGGTGGCCAAGTTTTACTTGGACCAGAGTTAACCTTACTATGTTTGAGTGTCACCAGAGAGCTGTGCCATCTATCAGGGTCAGAAGAGGTCTGGAACATGCTACTTGCCATGTCCCCTGTTACCCTGGTGACCGGTGCCTGGAACACCACCTGGCAAATTGTCACATCCTCTGACAGCATGGTTGAAAAGGCAGAAATTCTTCTGCTTTATGTGCTCTTACTACTATCGATTTTTAAGGCCTATTAAATTACAAATATAATGTTAAATTATTATTGATGTTCACAAAATAAAGCATGGACAAACTAGGAAAAGGTAGAACCAAAGTGACATATCACATCTGCATTATGAAGGATGCTTTAGTTGTTGCATAGGTTGTAACACACACAGTTAGCAAGACAGGGTGGGGCACAGTGGTCCCTTACAGTTTATACCCTGCAGAATTAGGTGCTGTTCCTGCCCTGATCACCCAATTCCTGTGGGACCAGAGGCAAGACACTCAAATGTCTCAGAGCTGGCTGCCAGCTGTTCCCTCTGAGCTGCGGTGCCAGCACAGAGAGGCAGCTGCCAGCAGCAAGATCTGCACATAGGGTGCGCTCTGAAGACTTCAAACTATCAAAATGGATCCCAAAAATTAATAGCTACTTTTTGACTTAATCTCCTCACCTGGTTTCTACAACTGTGAAAAGGAGATAGTCATGGCCAGGGAATGAATGTAACGTACCACAGGAAAATCCGTGAAGCTTTACGCAGTCTGCAGAGCATCATCCTGCCATGAAAAGAGTGTACAGCTCTGGGCAGATGCTTGCCTGTGGAGCACCATCCCCATGCTCAGTGTGAGGCAGAAGGGGTTCAGTGGAAGAAATATCATATGTGATCCTGTGGTAAAGCACAGTCCATGACTGTATGTCCAAGGAGAACCCACGAAGGTTGCACCTGCAATTCTTGTGTTTCTGAGCATGAAGATCACAAGCTTGTGATTTTTCACTAGACTTTTGTATCTGTTGTAGAGTCAAAAATTGAGCTTTTTTGAGTTCAAGTGGGAGATTCTCCATGGACCTCACTGTATTTTTTTCAACACCAACATGCAGACAAAGCAATGATTTTCTTTTTCAAATATCAGCTCTTTGTTTTTGCAGCTAAATGCCCATCACACCGAGTGTGTGTTTTCCAGCAGGTAAGTACTCCTGGATCCCACTAGTGCTGACATATCTCTTCGTTGACTGTCCTGTTACAAGAAACAGTTTTAGAATTTTTTCCTGGAATTCTTGGTGTTGCCCACATATTGGTGTTGAACAAACTTATCTGGAGCAAATAACATCAGAAACTTGTGCAAGAGGCCTTAAGTAATCATCGAAGGGGGAGGGGGGCATTTGGCTTGTTTTTTCTACAAACAGAAAGGAGCATAATGATTAATCTCAGCTTTGCATTCAGGTTTAAATTGCACCAAAAGACTGGAAAACAGCATCCTTTCAGTCAGAGTTCTTGCTCTTCTCCTGAAGATGATACCTGTGAAGATCCTCTGTGTGTTCCTGTGCCTCAGTATAGCCTGGGTATGAATTTGCTTACTTGATTCTTTTTGTATCTTTCTGTTTTGAATAGTAAGCATTTATTTGATGTTCATTCATGAGATAGATAAATTTTGTCTGTCAAGCTTGTAAAATTCAATGCACACACATATGCAGCAGCTTAGTGTAACCATGTCACTGATGAAGTTTCACCAGTACTTTTGGAGTATCCAGCTCTCTATAGTTTTGCTTAACTCAGTTTTGCTGGATCTGCCTGGCTTCAGGAGCAGCAAAGCAAATCCATTAACATGAATTCAAACATTTGTAGGTGATGCTCGAAGTCTTAAACATAACTGGCTGAATGCTAGTGGCTCCAGACATTTAGGAATTTTCATATTTATTGGGATGAATTGTGCTTTCCTTTGGACAGTATTTCAGCAGGATTTTTTTACCTACAAATGACACACAATACCTTTATTATGAAAGACACATTTAATAACAAAGATTCTTGTAGCAGCAACATCAGCTTAAACTAGAGCTAAGTAAGAATCAAATTTTTTTATAAGGAAGGAGATAAACTTGATTTTCAACTCTGCTAATATAACCATTATTTTCTTTTCGCATTGAGGACTCAATCCATAATCTTACGTTATATTCTTTACATTTTTCTTTGTGACTGTTTTATTTTTAAAGAAAGTGCCTGTTTTAACAAATGTCAGAAATTATAGGAAGCAGTTGGGACAAAACAAAAGCAGTCATATTGCAGGCGTCAATGCCTACTGGCATTTCTGGATATATGTACTACTTTGAGGAGGCACTTGGGCCAAATCAAATCATTAATTAATCAAACTACTCAACTTGAATCTACTGATTTTAATAAAGATGTTCCAGGTCCTCAGAGTGGTTCGGACCCTGGAGGCTAGAATTAAGATCACTTTCTCAGCCTCAGAATTAATCATCAATCATAATAAGAAGCAGTCATTAATATTCTCAAGCATTAATTATGTTTGAAAAGCACAAAAGGTGCACAGAGGATTCTGGTCAGACCTAATTACATCTTAAGCCCTAAAGCATGGCTTTCTTTAATTAAAAAAAATAAATAAAAACATTTATGGTCTTCTACTAAGTGATAACACTGTAGGAATCTTTATCATGCTTTGGCCTGGAATTAGCTTGTATATATCACTTTTTCTTCTCAGGTTTGAAGAAAACCCTCAGTGTATTTATTTCTCTTCTTTCCATTAGCACAGTGAAATCCATCCATCACTGAAATTGTTTTTTCAATTGTGTTAGTAGCTTTCTTGCTCTTTTTGTCAGGCAAAACCGTGCTACAAGCTTCCAGTTAGCAACTGTGATTAAAATCAGAAACACTAATAGAAAAACTCATCTATCTCTGTAAGCGACTTTTGTGCAAACTGAAGGTGGTAAAGTGACAATAAGAATTTTAGAGTATTTCAGCTAATGGAAATAATATTTTTAAAGTATTTACTTCTACTTTTCTGGTTTCAGTCTAATTTCAAGTTAATTTTATATTTACACACAGGATAAAATATTTCTCTGGAATGATACTGATAATATATCCTGAGCATCCCTAGCTCGCTACATAAAAGCATTCATTTTAAGAGATGTAAAGGTTTATTCTGACAAAACAAACAAAATCATATCATACAAGAAATGTTGGAATAAAATCCTTGCACTGTTGGGTGTGATGCCTCCCTGATGGCTGTGATTGCCACTCACCAGCTGAGTGTTTGAGGGCATCAGCAATGTGTTCCTGCTCCCTCGACAGCTGTTCACTTCACCTTGGCTTTAATTTTCCCCTTTTTCCTGGCAGGCACAAGATGGAGAGAGCACCTTCGAGCAGATAGGTGGAGGAGTGCGTGGTCCCAGGCTTGTGGAGCACAGGTCCCAGTCCAGCTGCCAGTCTGAGAAGAGCTGGCCCTTCTGTGCGGATGACAACTGGGTGAGCGATTAACACTGGGGTGACAGCGGGACCCGCCGTAGGGCACCATGGGCCTCAGCTGGATCAGCAGCTGGATCAGCAGATCACCATATCAGGTGCCACAGGCCAGCACAGGGCTCAGCGTTAGGGCCGAGGTGATGCTTCGGGTCGGGGCAGCCTGCACAGATCTCCTGTGGGAAACAAAGGAAGAAAGGGAAAAATGAAGACAAAAGAAGCAGGGAGAAGTTTGCAGTGGTGCAGAATAGGAAGAGAAAGTAAGTCTGGAAAAGATGGATTAAATAAATGAAGGCTAACCCGAGAAAAACATAAGAACTATTTCTTTTCAGAATTTTGGTTTTGCCGTTTTTGGAGTTCATAAAAGATAGGCACAAGAAAGAGAGTTGTGAGAAAAAGAAAAGAAGTAGCTGGAAATCACATACCCTCACTATTTCAATTTTAGGAAGTCAGATCACAAGAGGCTTGGTAAAAGTTTCATAATAATTGACTAGATGTCTTTGTATATAAAATACTAATTTCTCTATTTCTTGCCTCTTGCATCTCAGTCCTTTTCTATGCTACATTTATTTGATGACTTCTTGGCAAAGAGCTTAAGTCTGTCAGAACATTAAGCTTCTCTGAGGAAAACTTTGCTTAAAAATGCTAGTCTCTAACATCCTCTCTCAAACTGGATGACAGACTTCTTAACAGCAGACCTTTAAGAAATATATATATACACAAAAAAAATCTCACCCATGAGGAGCAGAGGAGAGGGGAAACTAAAGGTTTACTTGTTCCTCACCCCACAGTTACAGCAGATTTCTGAGGATGTGCTTCATTGATTTCATTATACAACATGTTTATTCTTGAGGATTTTAGCACAATTATTTCCCTCTTTCAATTCTAGGGTACCAAATGTCCATCAGGATGCAGAATGCAAGGACTGATTGATGAAAAGGACCAGGAGTTTAGTCACAGAATAGAAAAAATCAAGAAGCTGCTCTTGGATAATCAAGGCAACTATAAGAAGTCCAATCAGATAATTGTGGAAACTGTAAATGCACTAAAACCAAACCTGGACAATGCTCAGAGTGAGTATCTTTCACCCAGTTTTATTATTCATTACTGAATTACTGCTTTTCTTTGTGAATAACCCATATGTAGTGAAAGTACAGGCTGCACTGGATATTATTATCAAGAAACAGAACAACCATAATAATAGACTCTTAACTAGTTTGCAAAAATTAATTTAATTTTAATCTGCTCAGTACTATGAAAAATATGTCCTCAATTATGTGTTTAATTACATATTTTAAAATATGATACATATTTAGGAAGGAAAAGCACATGGGCATGGCTGACTGTGAGGCATGTTTTTTTCCAGAGCTTGATGAGACTTACGGTAGCCTGTCAGGAGAACTGAGACGGAGAATTGTGGCGTTAAAGCAGAAAGTTCTCACGCAAGTGAACAGAATTAAAGCTCTACAGAGCAGCATTCAGGAACAAGTGGTGGAGATGAAGCGCTTAGAGGTAGGTGCCTGCTATGCACTTCACATTCTTTCCAGGGCTTAGCTACAGAAAGGAAGTCTGTCCATTATGGTGAGCAGTGCTCCAGCTGGGAGAAAACATGGTACAACTCTGTCAGGATCTGACTTGCTGAGACAAATCCCCAAATGAGTTGCTTTCTATCCATCCTGGTTTTCTACTTCTGCTCTGTAGGAACCAGCGTGAGTTCTGTGAGTTCCTAGTCCCATCTGCTGCTTCTCTCTCAGGCCACAAGGATGCTCCATCTGCTGATAACTGCCTCTGTTCAAGGCATTTCTCCTCCTGTAAGGAGTTGCTGAGTAGTTAGAAAGGAGACATGCTCTGTCCATCCCCAGTGCTGCCACTGCTGCCCACAGCTAGGGTTGGCATTAGAACCTGTGTTCTCAGGTGGCAGCCGGTTCATCTGATGGTAATGCAAGGAAAAGTCTTGGCACAAACAGTGGTTTTGCTCAAAGGCTTATTTTGATTCCTAAAACAGAAATCCATCATTTGGTTCATTTGAGAGAGCAGTGGTAACCCCAAGATGTCAAACCTCACAGCAAGGCCATGACAGACTCTTCCCTTCTCTTTGGAGGGCCCATTTCTGCCCCAGTCCCCACGGACCATGTCCAACTCTGCAGCACTCCTTCCAAAACGAGGAAGACACCTCTAAACCCCAAAAATAAAGGGAGAGAGGTTGGGAACCTTCTACAATGTTCTTTTCCATGGAACTCATGTGCAGGGTGCTACTGTACACGTTGTATTTACAATAGAAATAAACCTATGATAACATCAAAACCGAACTTTGGAAAAGCTCAGCTGTAGGTGGGAGGTACTAGGGCAGCTCTCATCTTTCCCCTGTTCCGTAGAAGAGCATCTCCTTGCTTGAGAAAGCTGGGAAAGCTCCCTAACCAAATTACTTCTCTCTGGTTATGTAGGTGGACATTGATATTAAGATACGAGCTTGCAAAGGAACCTGTGCTCGAAGTTTTGATTACAAGGTGGACAAAGAAAGCTACGACAACATCCAGAAGCAGCTTGCACAAGCCAACTCCATCAACTTGCACTCAGAACTTCAAACAACCACGATGAGCACACTGAAAATGAGGCCACTTAAGGACTCTAATGTTCCTGATCATTTTAAGCATAAGCCTCTGCCAGAAATGCAAGCTCTGAACATAATTAATGACATCAAGCAGATGGAAATGGTATTAGAAAGACCAGATGCGAAGACAGATGTGAAACCCGTACGAGGCGACAGCTCGTATCACACGGCAGAAGCAAGGGGCGATGAATCTTCATACACCAGCAAATTAGTTCTTCCTGCTCATGGGAGAGAAACCCTTAGTCTGGGAGACAAAACCTCCTCCGCTGTCCGTAGATGCAGCAAAACTACCACCAAAAAAATTGTCTCTGGGCCTGATGGCCCTAGAGAAGAAATAGTTGAGAAAACAGTTTCTTCTGATGGCTCAGACTGCTCCTATTTAGCTGGAAATGTTGGAGGGGAAGGGACCACCTACCGTTTTAGTGGTGCAGATGGCTTGCACAAGCTAGAGACTCTATTCCCTGAGCTAGAGTCATTTTTTACCCCTGACTCTCCATCCACTGCTACTAAGCACGTTAGTGGATCTAGCAGCTTCACAACCAGCAGACACACAACTGGCACAGGCAGTAGCCACATAGGTACAGGAGTATCTGGGGTAAAAGACAGATTTGGAGACTTAGGAGAGGAGGAGGAAGATGACTTTGGAAGACTTCAGCCATCTGGATTCCCATCTGGCAGTGCAAGTCACTCCAAGACTGTAGCAACCAGCTCTTCTAGTTTCAAGAGCAAGGGAGGCTCTTCTTTTGAAACCAAATCAGTAAAGGTCCGTGAAATAAGTGATCAGCTAGGTGGGTTGGAACATGAACAGAGTGCAGAGGATACCCCAGACTTTCAGGCACGCAGCTTCAGACCGTCAGGAGGGAAGCGAAGGACACCCAGCACTGGGAAAGGTAGTTATTGAGGTAATGGAGCCAAACTCCATCCATAACCAAACTGACACATTGATTTTAGATACTGTAGTACAACAGTGTGAGGATTAAATTCAAGCACTGTGTCTGTTTGTTACCACCTTGGAAACAAAAGGGAAAATATTTCATTAATACTCGGGTATTACATAGACAATTCACAATTTAAGAAATATCTAAAGTTTTCTTTCCTGAATTCTTTTTAATGTTGCCTGTCACTATACCTAGCATAGTCCAAGACACATTTAACAATTTTCCTCTGAGCTATTGGTATTTGGATTCCTCTGAACCTTTTATTAAATTTTGCTGATAACTTCTGTCAAACCAGATCAACTTTTTTTTTTAGACTGTGATGATATCCGCCAGAAACACACTTCTGGTGCCAAAAGTGGCATTTTCAAAATCAAGCCAGCGGGATCCAATAAGGTTTTGTCAGTTTATTGCGACCAAGAGACCACTTTGGGAGGATGGCTATTGATCCAACAGAGAATGGATGGATCAGTGAATTTTAACCGGACCTGGCAAGACTACAAGAAAGGTTTCGGCAGCGTGGATGGCAGGGGGCAAGGAGAGTTGTGGCTGGGCAATGAAAACCTACACTTGCTGACTCAGAATGACACTCTCCTTCGGGTAGAGTTAGAGGACTGGGATGGAAATGCTGTGTTTGCAGAGTACCTCGTGCAGGTAGGGTCTGAAGCCGAAGGGTTCACCCTCGCTGTGTCTTCCTACGAGGGCACCGCCGGGGATGCCCTGATCACTGGCTGGCTGGACGAGGGCACCGAGTACACGTCCCATGCCCAGATGAAGTTCAGCACCTTTGACCAGGACCAGGACAATTGGGAGGAGAACTGTGCTGAGATGTATGGGGGGGGCTGGTGGTATAACAGCTGCCAGGCTGCCAACCTCAATGGCATTTACCACCTGGGGGGCCACTATGACCCCAGGTACAATGTACCCTATGAGATCGAAAATGGTGTAGTCTGGCTGCCATTTAAAGCCTCTGACTATTCCCTAAAAACTGTTAGAATGAAAATCAGGCCCATAGAAACCCTGTAGAAAGATAGCCTTTTAATGCATCTTATGACTACAAGTCGAAAAGATTTTTTTATATATGTATGTATCATGTACCTTTACCCTGTGAATTTGAAGGCAACTGAGCACATTTGGAGATTAAAAAATAAACAATGATTAATTATCAACAAGACTTTTTTGATCTTATTTTTAACTGACAAGGAAATATTGATTTTAAAACTCTTTTGGTATGAACTTTATCTCTGTGTCTTCGGCAGCTCATACCTCGACTTGAGATCAAAACTTTTTATTTGAATTGTTTTAGGAGTGCTAAAGAAGTAAAAATATTTAGACGTATGTTCACAATTAAATCCTGCCTCCACTACCACAGACTGAAAGTCTAGCCAAGTTCAACATTCACACTCTCATTTCCATTTCAAGGGGAGCACAACAGCAGTGGGAGTCAGCCCTCAGATAGAACCAAGGACGGTGTGGGTTCTTTCTTTTGCCACATATCTAACATGGAATACACTTTGAAAACGAATGCATGCATTTTAGGACTCACTTTTAAGAATCTCCTAAGCTTTGATTTTACAAATATGGACATAGACCTTCCATTCCACTGATGAATCATAGGTAGCTTACCATGCATACTTGTAGCTTCAAAGTAAGACAACTCCATGATAAGTCATCAAAATGCAACTCCCAAAACAGGCTATTCTTTTCTAGCAACCACTAAAAGTTTATGACTCTAACCAGAACAAGCAAGATGAGGAACCATCTGTATGTCTCAGCAAACAAGAACTCTTCTAAGGGTAAGGGGTTTAAATCAGCTTGCTGACAGTATGTGGTAAGGACCTTTTAGAAAAAAGCTGGCTGCATGGAATATCAGTTATATTGGTCACACAGTTACAGAAGACCACATTGTATTTACCTTTATTCCTTATGGCATAAAATTACACAAGTATTTACACTGTTTAGTATTTCTGTGCTTCTAGAAAGAAGCATGAGCAAACTTCTTTATCTCTAATCTCACTGATGTGTTGCATACCATTTAACAAGATCATCAAATACTGGCAAAGCAGCTCACTTTTAGCCTTTTTTTGAGTGCTTCTCAAATACAGTCACTGTCTAACCTTTTCGGAAAGATTGCTGAAGGGCAAAGACATCTTTACACTCGTGTGAGGAAGTGTCTGTTGTGGGTGGCTGTGCTGATTACAGAAGAGTGGAAGCAGTCTTCCCCTTGACAAGCCACAGCTGAAACCAACAAGCCCTACAAAAGAAGGGGTTAGCTGCTCCTGAGTCAGTCGCAGTCTGCTGGCTGAGTTGAGAGGGGGAAAGGGTTAGGTGGCTGGGAGAGGGACAGAAAAGGTAAGATGTTATATGAGGGACAAACAGGGTTAGGTGGCCGGGCGAGGAACAGAGAGGAGTTAGCTGATCGTGCAGAAGAAAGAAAGAACAAGAAGACTGTGTGTCGTGGCCTGAGGGTAGGGTCTGAACTTAATGTGTGCTTTGTGCTCCTGGGCCTGGGGAATAACAGCAGAAACAAAGTTCAGTCCTCAGAAGGCTGTGTGGTGCTGTGATGCTGCCTGGGGAGAGAAGGAAGAAGATGTCAGAAGGCTGAGTGATGCTGCCCGTGGAAGGAAACAGAAGGCTGCAAGAGAAGCTGCCTGAGGAAAGTTTGGTTCTCCAAAGAGTATCGTGTCCGTCTCGACAGTGATGTGTAACTTATGGTTGTGGGTAACCACGACAGTCTGTGCTTTTGGAAAACGAGTTTCTACTTGCACATTATGTTTTGGTTCCTCAGCCTCAGTGGAAGCTTGCCTCTGTGGATGCTGAACATTTGTGCTCCTTTAGTGAGAAGCTGCCATTATGTCTCCTTCTTGTTCTACTGGGCTTCACAGATTAAATAAACACTAAAGGTTTCAGATGGGATCCACCCACTTCTAGTGATCTGGGTCCCTTCCTTTGTGGAGGAAGGCAGACCCCTTTGAGAGATGTTCATCCTGCCTACCAGGGTTGGGAAGTCTTGTCCTCATCTGCTCAAGAGAGTACAGACTACTAGGTTTGATGAAATACTCACCCTCCACTACTCTGTGACTGGAGACTTTGATTACTCTAGTCCCATGATAGGGATTGTGTGAAAAACACATATATGTGAAAGTATGTGAACCAGATCCCAGAAGAGGACATATTTTATCCAGCAACAGGATTTGAGCTAAGGGACCAGTGACCTACTCATTTGTTCAATACTCTTTTCACTTTTATTTCTTTTCTACTTGTTACACAGGTAGTTATTGTTACTTTTATAATATAAAATAAAATAACTGTCTCTTATTAAGTGGAAAGCATTTCCTTCTCCCCAGATTATGCATAAATACTTAGGAAGTATTAATATGAAAAATACTTTAGTTTTAAGACTTTATTAGTTTTTAGAAACCATTTAGAAATAATCCTCTCCCTCTTTAAAAGAGATACAAAAGACCTTTGTAAAAGAGTGAAACAAGTTGATTTTATTTTATCAGCGTTATTTTATAGTAGGTAATTCTGTCTTGTGCACAAATGAAAAATGGAAAAAATACACTTGTGAGTTATTTTCATCAGACAGATTTAGATTTACATTTGACACAACTTTTTACTTGAGGTCACAATATGGTTGTACACACAGATTTGGTTCTCACGTGTACAGAAAAGACTGAGTACCATGCTGAACAGATAACCGTGTACAAATACTAAAAGAAAATCCCTGGTTCTGTACATTTTGATAACGGTTACTGTGGAAAGTATGGCCGGATTTTCATGCTCATCTTCTTCATTGAATACCACGAGCCTTTCCAGTTCATCCACACAACACCATCATCTGTCCCGTGTTTTGCCATGTCCCAGCTGTAGGTGCCTCCCCAGTAGTACCTGCCGTTGGGGTTGGCCGAGTGGCAGCGGTTGTACCACCATCCACCACCATCTTGTTTGGAGCACTGTTTTCTTGGATCTAAAGTTAACCTGATGAGGGGAAAGAGGAAAAAAAAAGTGTTGGGAGGTTGAGAGTGACACCTGTAATAGGCTAACAGATCAACAGAGTACATATACCTGCCCATGTACTGAGATTTTAAAACCATAGTAAACAATTTAAGTCCTCTCTGAACTTTCTCTAAAGGATTAGTGGGTGCTACATGGTGCACTCAGAAGGTAAAGCAGCTGAGAAACACAAATCAAATTTTAGTTGCACCTCTGCAAATGTCATTTTAGTTTACTGATTGATAACTACAGTTACTTGCAATTCATAATGATAGTTAGAATATCAATGAAATTTAAAGATAGAAAGCAATGAGAAATGTATGTCTTCCCCAGCCTAAACAATTCCTTTATTCATGAATACGTAGTCAGGTATTAAGCACAGATTAGAGATACAGTGCTCTATTATGTACTTTACAACTGAGCTCCTGTCTTCTGAGTAGGCAGAGCCTTGCATTTCAAATGGACATGCTACCTGCCTCTTTCTTCAGGACCTATTATATTTTATTGGAATGAGTATCAATATTCCTACTTAGAGTACTCAGCACTGCTGCTGTCAGTCTCTGACTATGAATATATTGCATCCAGATTTGCTGTTTTGTCTGTGGTAAGTCATTCATGGAATCAATAAAATTCAGCAGGCTTGCTTCTTACTTGGTCATGGACTGTCACTAACCTAATATATTGTTTTATCTATCCTTGGCTACGCCAAGAGAACTGCATAGACATTTAGCCGGTAACTTGCAGGGACATATTTTGACATACTATAAATTGCTGTGAAAACAGCATTACAGAAATATTCTATATTCAGCTGTATTTTTATTTTAAATGTCTAGTGCAAGTACATACCATCCATCGTTGTCTCTGTCATAAGTACTGAAGTACATGCCATTGTGAATTGTCATTGTCCTGTTTTCTCCATGCAATTGGGAAGCTCCTTCCATCAGTGCGTTGCCTGCAGTGCCTTTGTAGTTACTAACTGAAAGCTGATACTTGTTTCCTTCACTCTGTATGGTGAAACCTCCGTAATGAGCTGATACTTTATCACCCTTCCAGTCTTCCATTTCAATTAAAACCTCAGTGGGCCCTATTTTGGTAAGCTGGCTGATCTTGTCATTTCCAAGCCAATATTCACCTGAGAAGCAACAAGTGAGAGCTCTGTGAAACAGGCTTGGCAATATACGTCAAGGCAACTTTAATATTTGCCCATAGGTCTGCTGGAGTGGACTAGTTAATTAAAAAAAAAAAAAAATCCAAGGGCTTCACAAAACAGGAGAAAACGGTTTCAGTAAGAACAGTTCTTTGCATTTTATGCTCGGTGTTTTACCTGGTGTATCACAGTAGTTCTTCCCTCCACTCTTTGCAACATTTCCAAATCCTTTTTTATATTGATCCCATACTCTTCCAAAATTAACACTGCCATCCTGGCGGTTCTGAATCAAAGTCCAGCCTGCAGAAGCAAGAGTATTTAGATTAAATTACTGATACAAAAGGAACATCAAACATTAAGATATAGCCCTTTTAATTTCACCTCAGGACCAGAGGAGCATATGGCTCCCTTGCAGCAGGTCCTTCACTGCTTTTGAGCTCAGCTTTGCCCCTTTTTGCTGACACTTAAGTAGAACCTTGCTTCATAAGAAAGGTGGAAAAAGCAGAACTTGAAGGACAGCCCCGGCTTTTGTCAAGTGCACTGGAGCAGGGCAAGAAATGAGCCAGGCTGTCCTTGTCTGCCCACCTATGCACTGTCCACCACCTATGCATGATGGTCATAGTAAGATACATACACAATTAATTTCCAGTTTCACTCTGAAAGTATCCTATTCCGCATCACCAGATGACCTCAACAAGACTTCCCTGAATGAGTCAATCAGATTTAGTTATCAAGTAATTACAAAAGGTATAATTTCATATTTCTTTGTATAAAATACAAATTGCCAATATGATTTTTTGGTAGCATCGAGAAACTAATATTACAACAACATAGTTATTTCACACTAACCTCCATTATCTGTTTCCATGTCACAGTATACTCTGTATGGCTTGACGAAAGGATCTGGCTGGATGAGGTACATTTCAGATGTCTCGCCTCCCTTTCTGATGATATCCTCACATTCTGCAAGGATAAAACAGAGGCTATTACTGAAAGATCTGTGAACTTCAACAGTCTTATCCTTTGGTTTGCTGTTATATGGGATGAGTTTTAAATATCTACAGATAGTATTTTACTTTCATTTTGATTTCTGTAAAACATCAAGAAAGAATCATGGAAGAAAGAATACGGCACTGCGCAGCTTTTCCAAAGAGGAATTTCTGAAACTTCGAACTAAGTCATGCAACACTGTATAGCTTACAATGACTTCTTGAACTAGACAAGCTTGTGAAAAAGAACCTTTCTTGACTGAAAGAGTACAACTATGATAGCCACAAATACATCACCTCCACCTTACAAAAATCCTGGAGCACATATTTATTTAAAATGCTACTGGTCACTTACGAAGACTGATATTGGATACGAGGATCTTTGGTCTGACCACTATAGTGATCCAGAAAAGATTTTTTTTTTTCATCTAGGATCACTTTCCATCTTCCCTAATACCCTAATCAATTGTACAGGAATCAGATGCACCCATCAATTTTCAAAGTGACACAAATGGGAGAAAAGATGTCGTTATAGTTGAATGAGTACCTTTGCCTGAAACCACAGGAATATTACAGGAAACAGTACATGGAGAACGGCAGTAGTCCACCTGAGTTGCAATGGCATTTTCCAGTTTTTGTATCTTTTTATGCAAAGAATCCACAACTGCACGAAGGACTCTGAGGCTGGATGGGATGTTATTGTCCAGATTATCCTTTATATAACTATACTGTAATTCCACTTCTGTGTTGTACTGAGAAAGTAAATCATCATTGTCTAGAAAAGCAAAGTGATGAAAAGCAGATTAGTTTTCAACATATTTCCCAGTTAGGAAAATATGAAGAGCAATTTGTAAGTAGAATTTTAGATGCCACTAGGAAGAAAGATAGGAAGGGCATTTCTTTTCCTTTTCTAAAGTGTGCAAAAACTGTGCAGATACTCTCAGGGAAGTAGTACATCTGTACTGTTGTTTCTTTGCTAGCGATAGATTTATCAATGGTGCCTTACTCTGCCAAAGAGCAATAATTCCCTTCTTTCTGGGGAGCCATGGTGCCAATCCACAGGTTGGTCATAAATGGATTGGATGGACATAGGAAAACAGGTAAGTGGAACACGTGAATGGTGTATATTTAGAGGCCTCATATGAATCTTGCCTTAGTATGAGATCTATTCCTTTGCCTTTCTCAAAGTACGTTTTTTTAAGATTTAAGAGGTCACGGTCACAGAACCCTGCTTTGCTAGATATTTCACAGTATTTTTAATTATTTTAAGAAGTCCCACTAACTGTAGGAATGCCAATAAAACTTCAATGCCATTTACACTAGTAGTTCATAGAAACAGCATACCTTTTCTTTGTTTTTGCCTCTTTACCAATTTATCATCTAGAATGGTCACATATTCGTAGAAAGTTGAGGAGCTCTCTGAAAGTGTGTTCACTTTAGCTTTTAGATCATTAATAACTGGCTTCACAGTTTTTTCCTTTTTTAACAGTGTAGTTCGCAGCTCACATCCAGTTGGACACAGCACTCCCTTAAAAGAAGGAAAAAGGGCTGTGAATAAAAGTAAAGAAGTTCTAGTCCCATCAGTGAACAACCATACCTTTGAACACGGCAAAGAGTCTGTAATGGGAGAACAGCTATGTAAGCATCTAGATAAGCTTTAACAAACTTAATTTGTTGGCAACTTCCACACTCAAACTTGTGCTCAGTCACTAAGATGCCTCTCAGCATTGCTACAGCTTGCATTTTCCAGCAGGGATCGTGCCACAGAGAAGTAATCGACTACTGCAAGGCAGCGAAGGCTGTGCTGGATGTCAGCATGCTGGTATGCTGTCCCATAAAAGCTGCAGAGGTAACTGAGGGAAGACTAGAACTACATTTTGAAAATAATTTTAAGAAAGACTTGGGAGGTTGGGGTTTTTTTGGTCCCTAGGGTTCCTTAAGATTGTCTGAAACTGAATCCAGCACTTCTGCAGAGGTTTTTCCTGTCCTCCATAGTTACCTATGCAAAGCCAGGCAGAAGGCCAGGCTAACCCACAGATGCTTCCTTTCCTGGTTTATGGTTCAACTCTCATCTCCTCACCTTTGCTGAAAGCGACGCTGCCACTAATTCCACGGACTCTGACACAATAACCCGTCTGAATGCAGTCCTAGCAAACCCAAGCAAAGAGAGGAAAAGCTGGACTGCTTTAAATGAAAGACTGTCCTTTATGTGGCGAGGAAAACTCACGACTAGAAGGAAAAGACAGTATGCCACCAGCCGGCTCAACAGCCAGACACCTACCAGCTCCTCCATCGCATGCTTGCAGCCTCCAGCATCAGGATAGACGATCCGTTCCTTCTTGTCCCCCGGCTTCCCCGGCTTCGGGGGCCGGGGCCGGTATCCAGCACCGCTGATGGGAGGTGCCACAGGCCGCAGCGTGGGCGCCATTTCCCGCCTCTTGTCCACAGGCCGGTGGCCCCGAACGTCGGGCACCGCAGGGGCCTCATCCTGCAAGCCAAGGGGAGAGGAAACGCTCTGAGTCTGGGGCTGCTATTGCAGAATGGGGCACACAGGGTGGAGGCGTCCACTCAGCACTCTTTAGTATTTTAAACAGCAAGGAAAACCAGGGAGTGGCATGAAAAAGCCGCAATGGAAATATTATACTGACATTACGTAAAAGTCATTGCTACCCCCTCTCTTGTAAGACTAGTCACACTCTCCATACTTAGCTAAACTAAAAAGCCTTTGAACAAAAGTAAAACAATATTTCAATAGCCAATTTTGACCAAGGAATAAATGTTACATAGTTCAGAGCTACCAAGCACCATGAAACTTGAAGTAGTAGGCTACAAAAAACAAACAAAAAAAAATAATTAGACATCCTTGGGGCTAAGAAACGTATTCAGCAGCACATTTTCAGTGTTTTTCAGTTTTTTCTTGGGCTACAGGAATATTTGTAAGGTGTCAGAAAGTCAGGCCATGGTCAAATACATCATCAGGTCTCAGGCCACATACCAGCTGCTAACTGGTGAAATTAGGAAAAGCATTTAATGACATCTCTCAGAGTAGGTTTGTAGAGATCTCTCTGATATGTACATTCCCCATATATGCCAGAACTGGCAAAGTCTAACAGGCGGAGCAAGGAAACCAGGCCTGGTTCCTAAGCATTTTTTCAAACAAAACCATTCAAATTAATAGTTGTTTGAGCTACTGGATGAAAACCTACAGCTGTTTCCAATCCTACACAGACTGGGCTCCAAATAACAAACACTTGAAAGGATCCAGCATCAGATGCTTCAAGTAGTTTCAAAAATAAGCAGCACAAAAAACACAGAATTGCTGAAAATGATTTAACACTTTATCTAAATATTTATTTATTTTTAGTGTTATCAGTAGTCAATGTGCAGACAGAAGTGCTTAGATCATCAGAAAGTCTGACTATCCAGACCAATTTAATGTTTACAGGGATTTTCAAGCTATAAAAAAGTGTACCAAAATTCTAAATTGTGTTTCCTACTATAATGTTTTACTTAAACAAAAATGAATATATATTAAACCATTGTTTTACATTCATTCTCGTTGCTTTTTCTTCTGCTTAGCAATTGTTACCCCTTAATTTCCAATGTTAAGATGTATGAACTGGTAGTTTGTTTTGGTTTGTTTTTTTTTTAATGTCTACTGACTCTGCAGAAAAGCTTTTACTGTCTTTGAGACAGGATATGATTAATTACACATTTCTACTCCTTTATACCTAATAGTAATTGTCAGTAACATCATATGTCAACATTGCTAAATTAGTATCCTTAAATAAATTCAACTAAGTAACTAATTTTACCATCAAATATTCTTCATTCTCTACAGAAAAAGAAATAGGAAGAAAATATCTCCAAACTCAGAAAATAACTACTGTGGACTTACATATAAAAAGTTAAATTTTTGAACAATTCAAGCGGAAAAAGAACATGCACTGGATTATCATTTCCCACAATTTCTAGTTTAGCTAACTCACATAAGCTAAGTCATGCATGCAGTTAAATTAATTATTAATGACTAATTATTAATCAATATCAGTAATACAACCTCATCTTCATAGTCAGTAAAGGCCTGGGATTGAACAGAGGAAACACAGAGCAGGAACACCAGGAGCAGTTTCATGGCGCTGGCTTGCTCGAGCAGCTCAGTGATCTCTTCATCAGCTCTGACAGGGAGAGCTCTCCTCTGTTCTTTTATATATATGCAGCAGCACTAATTTCCAGTTTGACAGTGATAGGGTCAACCCTTCTGAGCAATCAGAGCTTCTCTGTTAATATTCAACTCTTCATTCTGTGCCTGAATAGATCAGTTGTTGAGCAATTCCTCTGGACAACTCTTATCTATATGTCCCAGAGACCTCTGTTGATGCTGGCATCAAACACATGTTCAGATCCTTAAAAGTACCTCCTGCTCAGATTACACAAGGTTACCATTTTCTCAAAAATCACAAGTGTTTTAAAATGGCTGAAAAGGTGAATGGCCAAAGGAAAAAAATTATTAGATGTCATGTTGTGATGGCTCCTTTTCTTTCTCTGCTGAAAATGTGAATGTTTCAGAAATATCGTGTTAAATGTGAAGACAACTCACATCATACAGGTTGCTGCATTTTTCTAAATAGTTTGATGGTGCCTGATAGGTACACAAATCTTTGGGTCTTTTAACATAAAAGTAAAAAAAAAGGTGTATTATAGTCATTACATTAATAATTTTGAATAAAAGCAATGTTTTTATTTATTAAAGATCTGATGAATACTGTAAGATTAAGCCAATAACAGTCCATTAATATAGCCTTGTGATACTGTAAATGAACGAAACTAATTCAATTTTACATATTAATTTGCTAGTTTCTTTTTTTTAGTACAAAAATTATATCTTTCAAATATTATTTAAATATTTTCAGTAATCTTTTAAGAGAATACAGCATGCAATTACTTGAAATCATAGTGAAATATTCAAACATACTTTCTGTTTTATAGGAAGTTGCATGTCACTGCTCTCATATTAGCAGAGTTTTAACATTTCAGTCTGTTTATATCCTGTGATTTTCTCGGGCATTATAAAAGACTATAGTGTACTGAATCAAATTAAATGTGCCAATTAGGACCCAGCACTTTTCTGAAGTCATTCATATCGATGTCTGAATCAATGAAGGGATGCAAACTGTGGTCTGAGCTTCCATTTCAAAGACTAACGTGATGGAAGGGAGGATTTTACGGGAAGCAAAATGAGAAGAGCTAAAATTGCTTGGTTTAGGCCTTTTTCCTGTATTCATGATGTTGTCAGAATTCTAGTAAACTTTGGAGATTTGCAAAATATGAAAACTGTTTAACCTGACTGGTTTAATTATTAAACAGTTTCGCCCCAAATCAGCCATGGCTCAAGGAGCTAAAACTCCATTGAACTGGATCTCCCGCATGAGGACATCACCAACACTATTAGAATTGGAAGAGGACAAACTTCTCCCTACAGACATTAAAGAAATCTCTCTAAGGCCAAAACTGACATCATTAATGAGTTATTTCCACTTACAGATGCTAGCCAAGAGGTTATCATGGATTTTGGGAATATCCTAACTTTTAATACAGTTTTCCCTCCATGTGCCTCTGAGGGAAGTTCAGCCACCCTCATCTTACCTACGGAAGGAACACAGTCATCTTGAACCTTTGCCCAGGGCTTACAAGTAGCTTGTGGTACAGTGGGACTAAAACTAGATTTCACTATTCCTGAGCTAGAAACTCAAATTATCCCAGCTCAGTTCACACAAATCTTAACGAAATATTAATAACATCAAGTGGTATTTTTTGCTAAATCTGTTTTGAAACAGCAGCATGTTCTGCAGCAATTTATGGTGTCCTCCTTCAGGCATTAGGCTCTCATTATCTCTGGATAAAGAGCCCTGGTTGTGTCTGTGCAGAGGCTGTCGGAGACTGGATGACGAGGGTTGGCGCAGGAGCCACCAAGCCAACTGCAGAGTCCCAGCATGGGAAACCCCCGGGCTCATTCCGCCAACAGATGGGATTTCCCCATTGAAACTCAGCCTTTGACCCTCCCAGTGCCATTACTTTTCATTGGCTTCCCCAGGAGAGTTGGGTGGTTGTGTCTCCCTGAGGATTCTCCACAAGCAACACGTGTATGTCACAGCCCAGTAGGCTGGCGGCCACGCGCCAAATGACCAGATGCCTCAGGGCAGGGATCGTGGGACTGTCCATCTGGGAAGCAAGGGCCTTGTCTGCACTGCAGAGGTGTGCCTGGAGACTTTATCAACAAAAACGGCCCAAATTTGGAATGGCATACAGAGGAGTCTGTGCTGGCCAACATACACGCATACAGAAAGGCATTTTGGCAGCAAAAGTTTATCTCCATTAGCATCTTGGTTATGAGATGTGATCTTACTCTCAGGCTTGCAACCATTACAGTCAAGTTGAGACTTTATAAGGATTGAATAAAGCCTTATGAAGAACCAAAACTATAGCTTACATTTCTCCTAAAAATGGTATCAAAGACGCTCTCTCTTCAAAACAAAACAACCTATCTCTCTTCCTTCATATTCTCTCCTCCAGCTCATGTGGTTCATGAGAAGTTGTTCCCAGAGCTAATGTGGTGGTGATACCATAGTATGCCTGCTAGAAAGTGCAATAATACTCCGTGGACCTGTTGGTGTTCCAGGACACCCCTCTGCACAGTATTTTTGCACTAAGAAGGCACTTACTGGCAGAGGCGTACGTGTGTTTTGAGGAACGACTGTTTGCTCGCTGCCCTGGTGCTTGTTGTGCCAGCCAGTGATGCAACCCTCTGTACACAAACCCCTGTCCCCAGGCAAGCCACGATCACCAGATCATGGCTCTTCAGAGCTGGATGTATCCCCCAAAGAGGTCTTGGGAAGCAGAACCTTCTTGGCTTACACTGAGCTATAGTAATTCAATTTAAAAATAGCTGTTGATTTAGAAATGTCCTTTTAAACCAGTAGTGTTGTAATAGTGTCATCTTACGAAAAGAATATTGTAAACTTAAATGTTCACCTCTGCTGAGATGAACATCCATTTTTTCTTATTTGCTTTTACTGGTAGCAAATATTACTTCAAAGGTTTCTTGTAAATGACAATTAGTGCTACCTCCGTGTTCTGGGAGCAAAATGGGCTATTCACTTTGGCTTTAATGTAACACTAAAAGTTCATCCAATTTGCTAGTCACCTTCCATGAAACAGTGCTTATGAAAAAATACATACTTAACTATTTCCACAATTGCAGATATAGCTGACATGCAAGAACACATCAAGAAGCCATATATAGCACAGAAAATTAATGACGTGCATATTCTTATTAATATTACTGACATGATTTATTGATGTTTCAGTACTAAATTTCACCTTAGACTAAACCTTCTACAAAAAAAAAAAAAAAATTTGTCATCTAACTGAATTCTGAAATATCCGAAAAGATCAATTTGTCTTCTGAGTTTCCAAAGCATTACAAGTATAACAGGAAACAAGTTCAGATTATAAATTTCTGAGGGGAATGTTTATGGGTAAAAAAAATTTAAAAAATACAGCAACTCCATGGCCATGTGAATACTAATAATAATAGTAATAACAAGCACAGATAAGTTTTCTTGCTAAATATATTTTTTTATTTTGTTACCAGAATGCATATTTCAAATTTGATTTCCCTTTAAAAGGCTGCGTGCAGCCTTAAAAAAAGAAAGATAAACCTGTTTGAAATCCCTAGCCCTCCTCAAGTTTCCTTTCAAATGTTGTATATCTTCAGTCTAACCTCATCAGCCCAAGAGGATGTAAGACACTTGCCCCATTTTGACACATTGCCCCAAGAAGTTTGCTCTCTAAGTTGCATTGTAAGCAAGGACAGATAACACTCCCCCTCCTTGAGGTGCTGTGCTGGTCTTTACAGGAAGCTCTGAAATCCAACAGGGATTGCCAGCCTCACCAGAAGGACTACCAAAATAGGCTGACTTGGCTTGAGACTGAGCTGGCAATAGCTCCCCATGATTACTGACACAGTGCTGTTGGCATCCCTTTTCCACCTCTAGCTAGAACGGGAGCTGAAGCTCACACCCACTTCATGCATGTTTCCATCACTGTATCCTAAATTACTAAAAGCAAACCACCAGTGCAGCCACCAGAAGTGACCCACCAGCTGCAGAAAAGACACGATATTTATGTCAAGCAGGCAAGTTGTGTGCCAGAAATGATCCCAGGCTAACGCTGTCCTGTAGCTAATAAAGACAGCAAGTTTGAACCAACTGTGTTGTACTGAAGTACTTCTAGCTCAGATAGTTTTGTAAGCTATTCACAGCTCAGGCATGCAGGCAAGCAGACAGAGTGAGTGGCTAGTTTAGTAGTAAAAAAGAGCATCATGATGGAGTGGCTGCAAAAGATGAGCTTGCCAAATCCCAGCTACTGCTTAGGAGGACAAGACTTCCTGGAATTAAGAGCAGATGAGTATATGTGAAGAAAGAAGGTGCCTATTTGAAATTTGCATGGATGCGTTTGGTTATTCCGCTCCTGAATAGAAGTGAAATATCAGGTGGAGTGCCAGGGTACATTTGGAAGAGAATTACACCCTCTGCCCTTTCACAACCAACACTTTGCCACCAAGCGCAGGGCTTGCCAGCTCGTTCACACGCTGAGCTCTCCATCCAAACGAGGTCCTGCGGAGCCAAGCCAAAGACACTCTTCCCAAAAAGACCAGCTATACTGGCTAACACCCAATATCACCGCTCCTCAAAACGGTCTGGCGCTACTCTTGAGGGAAGCAATACTTGAAACCTGTAGCTACACGGCCCTAAGCAGTTGCGAAGGCCGATCGTTTCAGCGCCAAACCCCTCAGCCTGAGGGGGCAGCGCACGGGCCCGCAGCGGGGCGGCGCCGGCGCCTCTGCCGCGGCGGCACAGCGCCCTCTGCCGGGGACACCGCCCGCGGNCGGGTCAAGCAGCGCCATGCCACAGCACGCGGCACAGGGCTGTGCGCAGAGGGTTCCTGAGCATCTCCGGGGAGGGAGGTACTCCGCAACGCCTCTGTGCCACTGCACGATCATCTGCGCAGTAAAGAAGTTCTTGCCCACGTTCAGGTGGAGCTTCCTGTGCACCAGTTTCTGCCCACTGCCTCTTGT